>CAKXYN010000348.1:0-336096 GCA_935064755.1 Tragelaphus eurycerus | reverse complement strand
CTCACATCAGTGATGAGTCTCCTCATTTGTCTTGGATGAATGAAGTCTTTTTATAATTAAGCTGATAGTTCCATTTTAGAGGAGGACCAGAAGACAATAAATTGAATTTTTTTTTTTTGTTGTTTTTGTTTTGGACAGTGCTAGAATTAGCCCTGGCTAATTCTAATGATTGACTCATGTCTTCATTAAAGCCCAGTTTGATTGATTCTGCTTGTGCCTTTCTGTAGGGAGCACAGAACACCTTTGTACACTGACAGCATGTTGGATTTGCTGATGGCTTCTGATTCTCTGATAGGTTCTGATGTCCACAACCCCCCACACAGAAGTCCCTATTGCTGTGGATGTGTCTCTCAGCTCCCACACTGACAGAGCATCCCATCTTACTTTTCCTTAATCCCTTTGCTGTAATATATTAATGTATTCAAATGCAATTACAAAACAAGATCTTATGGAGTAAATATAATGATGTCAGTTTCCATCATCTTAATAGTTTACATAAGAGAGAAAAATCACTTCCAGAATCCCAGCAAGTCTATGCTGATTTTCCCCACTTCTTTGCATTTAGCTTCGAAGGCTTGGAAAGTCCTAAAAATTAAATTGGTTTCTTGTAATGCTTACAGATGGCAATGTCTTGTGCCGGGTCCGGCTATCATTTTCCTTCTTTAAAGAGTAGAGGGAAAATTAGGTATCATCAGCTCACCTGCAGCACCAAACTTCCAGTAGGAAAGAGAACGTTCAGGAGAGTAAGAAAGGCTGTGAAATGTCCTACATCTGCACAAAAGAAGATAGCCTTTTCTTTTTTGGAAAACAAAACAGGAGTTTTCATTGTCACTCATCACTGGGATTCTTCCAAACACACTTTCAATTCTAGGAAAAAACAACAACAACAGATTTGTATCTCTGTCAAGGAGATCATCATATGAAAGCTTTCATGTTTGCACAAGGAAGGAAGGATGTTTATAGGGTCGCCAGGGTAGACTATCTCCCCAAATTTTACATTAAATATACAAAGAGTCCAGCCATTCTCCAGCCCAAGATAGAATCAACCTGTCTCCGGAGGGGCGTCCATTTCTCTCAGACTGTGTCACATCCAGCCAGCCCTCCAACCTACCCCAAGTTTATCTCTTTCTACCAAAGGGTAAGGTTCTTACCTTGTCTTCTTAGTGTTTGTTAAATATTTATTAAATAAATGCGTGAAACTTTTACAGATAGATAAAGCATGTCCCCCATCATCATAAAATGTGTGTGTTGTCCTGTGTCATTCAACAGGCATTCAGAGAAGTCCTCCGTACTGGGTTTGACTTCTCATTGTCAAGTTCTAGTAAATTCATAGCTTCAAATATGGTCCAAGGTTGTGCATTCTTCACTAGATAATGCAAACGAGGTGAACAGAGAAATGATCACGCTTTGGCTGGCGGAGGGGACAGCTGCTCACTTAGCAAGCACCTCCGCCAGCAGATTGCTGAGCATTCTCCGAGTTTATTTTGCAGTGTGCGTAGGCCCACTTTGCTGGAGCAAGGCGACGGAGATTCGCTCTGCCAGAAATCTGGAGTAAGGCTTATGTTGGTGCCATAGAGGGAAACTTTCTTGTAGGGCATAGTGTAAATCTGTCTTGGCTATTTTTCAAGCCTGCATTTATGCCTGGGTCAATAACAGGAAGAAAATCTGTTATTAATTACTATAATTTGAAAGGAAGTTACGACTGACCTCCAGCAGTCTGGCTTGGCAGCTTGAAGACTTTTACCACTCAGACTTTTGGAACTTCCCTGAGCACAGACATTATCTGCTGACTGCAGCGGAAGGTTTCTGTAGAGATATGCCCAGCTCTGGGTGGGCACAGTGTTCTAGGAAAGGTAGCGAGAGAGGACTTTTGTCAGTGAAGTCCAATTTTAGCGTGTTTAAGAAATGTTCCTTCTATAAAAGAGTCAGTTTTATGCTATAGTAACAATTCACCTGAGTGTAAACTTGGATTTTCAAATAACAGTTTTACCTGACATGACATGCTTCTGTACTTGAAGATAAATCACCATTTGGTTACAGACACTAGAATTAAGTAATTTCTGGAAATGAATTACCATATTGACCTTGTATAGACCTGGGAAGATGGCAGCCTAGGATGGGCCCGTTGCCAAGTTTCTGTTGCATGTATGTGATTCGGAATGTACCTCTTCTTCTGATTTATGATCAATCTGCTTTGATAAAACAGATTGTCTGAGTTATATTTAATTGAATGCTCATTTCTTCAACTTTTTCTTTAAAAATGGGTACCATCAAAAAAATCCAAGGGTCTCCGGAAAGGTGGGGTCGAAAGACATTCATCCTTGAGTGAGGTCATAGACTTAGAGATAGAAAAAACAAACAATTAATGAAGCGCAGAGTGGGAGATTGGATTAGATGGTCCCCAGCTTCCCATCCTGCCCACTTACTTGTTCTGGAAGAAATGGAAAGCCCACCACACTTGGGGCTCATCCAGTATATTCACAGGAGCCCAGTGTTCAGTGATGACTCCTGCAGAAGCCATCTTCCCATCAGTGTGGGCAGGGAGATGACCGCACAGATGCCCCAATCTCTTTGTAAAGCTAGCCTACTGAAGTGGCCCAACAGGTAGGCATGAGCAGAAACGTGCCTAAGATAACATGATGTTCTCTTTGTCATCCTGCCCTGCCCTGAACAGTCTCGGCATTTTGTTCAAGCCTCCTTTCCAGCATGCCTCAGAGCCTACCCTTCTACCTTTCTCTCCAATGGTCTTTGCACCTTCCTAGGCAGGAGGCAAGTCTCAGATATCCCCTTATTCCTCACAGATTCTAGGGCAATTTACCCAGAATAGGTACTCTGGAAATGCCTGAGAAGTTTTGGTTTTGCTAGTATTTCCTTAGGTTTTTCTTCACCTTTCTTTCTTTAAATTAGTTGGCAAACCTTTATCTTTGGCTGCACTGAGTCCTCCTCGCTGCTCATTGTCTTTCTCTGGTTGCGGCGAGTGAGGGGTTACACTCTAGTTGCAGTGCGTGGGCGTCTCACTGCCGTGGCTTCTCTTGTCGCAGAGCGCGGGCTCTAGAGCACAGGCGTCATAGTTGTGGCACACGGGGTTCGTTGCTCTGTGGCGGATGGAAACTTCCCAGACCAGGGATCAAACCTGTGTTCCCTGCATTGGTAGGTGGATTCTCAACCAGGGAAGTCCCATTTCCTTAAAAATCATTTGAAATATGTTGCATGGTCATCATCATTGAGATTATGAAAGGACAGCATGTCAAGAACATCAGCAGATTTAATTTTGTTCATATAAACCTATTCTGTTTCAACTGCACAGTAAGTCACGATGGCAGATGTTTATAGTCTCCAGAACAATGCATAGTCTGGCATGTGGTACCTACTCAAGGCATATTAGTTGAATAAGCAAAAGAATTTGGATTGCTCTTTACCAGACATGGTGCGAGGTGCAGGAGAGCCACATAAAATGGGTCTTTCCCTAAAGGAATTCAGACTTTACTGGATGATGACAAGGGCATAAACATCTTAGGGTTGTTTAGTTAGAGCTTTACCTTGTGTTTGTAGAGAGCAACGAATAAAGGTTGCTTTCAATTACGTGGTTTCATTTGATCTCACAACCACATGAGGTTGTCAGCATAATAAGTTATTTTTCCTGTTTGTTAGAATTTTAGCTCTTCTCCCTCTTCTCCTTAAATACAGATGTTTTCCTATTATTTCCATATTTCTTTACCATAAAAAATACAAGAAAAAAGGCAAGATCTATATCTATCTGTGTGTATGCACACACACATAAAACACACAAACATATACATTCTATATTTTACTTTGAAACCTTTTTCCTGACGCCATCTTTGTTTTTTTACATAAATATGGATTAATACCCACAGAGTTCCAGGCTTCATCAGAGGTTTTGGTGAATATAAAGTCAAATATGGAGGTTTCTGTTCACAAACTTGCAGTCAAGAAAGGGAGTCTAAAATTAAATCATCAATGACAATGGAGACCTGTAGAAAAGAAAACAACACTTTTTATAAAACTAGAATGAAAGTGAAGTGAGATGGGGTGAAAATTGGAGGGAAGCCAGATTGAAGGTCAAGAAGAGAGAGAATTTCAAGTATTGAGAGCATCAAGATCGACTCCCATCTCACACCATATATGAAAATTAGCTCAAAATGGATCAAAGCCATGAACCTTAGGATAGTGGAACACTGGAATTCCAGATACTGAAGAGCCATACACTAGGTTCATGGATGTATATTACATCAGATAACCATGCCATCAGGAGGGTTGAGTAGAACCAGGGTGGAGAGCAACATTGTGAAGTAGGTGCCAAAATGCTCCATGAATGTGTGGGAGAAACTGAAAAATCAGCAGCTAACAGTGACAAAGACAGATAGAATGGCCTTGTTGTTTATGCCATCTGTGCATTTCATTTTCCTAATACTACAAATGTTTTCCTTGTTGCAATCTACTTTATGTACAGTTATACTTTTGTAACTGAGGATTATATCTATGCTTATAACATATTTATGAATCTCTTGCTACATTTCAGTTGTTTCTAATTTTTCAATATTAAACCTATTTAGTAAATGTAGTTTAGTTTCTTTAATTCTGTGTATATTTGCAACTAAAATTGAAGACAACTTTCATTTCAAACAATGGTTTTGCCTTTTAATTTAACAACTGTGATCACATTTCATAATGTCACTTTGTTGACTGGATAAACTAATTTTATTCTCACTATTCAAGAAGCTGGCCCTGCCCTGGTTATCATTTCAGGTTCCCAGCCCGCCAAGAGAACGTAGAAGATAGGTATGTGGAGCATGCTCAGCACTTTAGATGAACAGTTAGGTATTTTTCTGGTTTCCAAATTGAGAATAAAGTATTCTGAGTTTCTTCTGACCAGGGAATTTGTCAGATCTGATCTGTGAGGTAATCTAAACTGTCAATTAGAACTTCAGGCACAAATATGTCTGAGTGTGTAATAGCTGTTTGAAGCTCTTTGGAGTGGTTTATGACTATATCTTGATGAGAAATAGAAAGTAAATTTCTGGATTAATTGTTGGAAAATCAGGAATGGTTCTGAATCCCTAAGAGAAGCATGTAAGTCCAGAAATCCCAGTAAATCAATGGAAACCTAGGCTTCAAGGGGGGAAGCAGAAAATGGTGAAAAATGGAAAAATTTGTGTTAGCAGGTAGACTTCTAAGATTACCAGGAAGAAAGTCTCCACTGGAGGTTGGAGGAGTAGGTCTTTTTGTGGTTTCACATCGGGAGGGAAAAGGGGAACAGGGAGAGGGTCAGGAGGAGGTTAGCGTGTGCTGGGAATAAAAGCCAGATACAATTAGAACAGCAAAGGACTAAACCTTCATGGAAAGCCAGCTCTATGCCAGGCATATTAATAAATTACTCTATTTTATCCTCACAATGATTATATAATAGAAGTATTCTTATCAACTAGAATTAGGTTTGGCTGCTGCTAAGAGAAAATTCTAAACAAGGCTGGCTTAATCAAACAGTGTTTCTTGGCACAGTTATAAGAAAGTGAATGAGTCAGTCCAGGACAAATGTGACAGCTCCATGGTATCTCAGGGGACTTGGACACTAGCTTTTCTTTTCTAATATTCTTAAAGAATGGCTTCATTAAGATCACAAGATGACTGCCAGAGCTCCAGCCATCACACCTGAGTTCCAAGCATCAGGAAGGAGGGAATGTGAAAGTTTTCTTTCTCAAGTAGTCCTGCTTTTAAGAAGTCTTCCCCAAATGTAAATTGGGCCAGCCACTATGGAAAACAGTATGGAGGTTTTTTAAAAAATAAACGTAGAACTACCATGATTCAACAATCCCACTTCTGGATATATATCTGAAGGAAATAAATCATTATCTCAAACAGCTATCTAGGGGTGGGGAGTGGGCAAAATGGGTGAAGGGAGTCAAAATGTACAAACTTCCAGTTATGAAATAAACAAGTCTTGGAAATATAATTTCCAGCATGCAACTATAGTTAATAATACTGTATTGCATACTTTAAAGTTGCTGGGAGAGTAAGTCTTATAAGTTCTTACTTCAAGAAAAGAATGCTATATATTGTGACAGATGTTAACTATGCTTATTGTGCTGATCATTTCATAGTGTGTATGAATATTGAATCATTATGCTGTATACCTGAAACTGACATAATATTGTATGTCAATTATGCCTTAATAAAAAAAGAAAGAAGTCAAAAAGAGATAGACTGTTCTCCCAAGTTCATTGCAGCATTACAACATCCAAGACATGAAAACAGATCAAGTGTATATCCGCAGATGAATGGATGAAGAAAATGACGTTTATATTTTTATATTGCACATTATACAAATGCTACAAATGCCATATACACATACATGCAGAAATATTGTTTAGTCATTAAAAAGAAGGAAATCCTGCTGTTTGCAACAACATGAATGGACCTTAAAGGTCTTATGCTAAGTGAAATAAGGCAGACAGAGGATGATGAATACTGTAGGATCTCACTTATATGTGGAATCTGAACAATAAAAACTCATAGAAATAGGGAACACATTGGTGGTTTCCAGGGTTGAGGGGGAAATGGATATTGGTCACAAGTACAAACTTGAGTTAGAGGATGAATGATCCCTGGAAAACTGTGTAAGCCATGGTGACTACAGTTAATAAGATTTTATCTTATACTTGAAAGTTTCTAAGAGGGTAGATCTTAAATGTTCTCACCACACATACAAAACAAGATAAATACATGAGGTGATGGGTGTGTTAACTAATCTTAATGAGGTGATCATTTTGCAATACATATATGTATTACATCATCATGTTGTACACCTTAAGCTTGCATAATGTTGTATGAAAATTATGTCTGTGTAATATATACATGGGCTACTCTGGTGGCTCAGATGGTAAAGAATCTGCCTCCAATGTGAGAGACCTGGGTTTGATCCCTGGGTTGGGAAGATCCCCTGGGTATGGCAACCCACTCCAGTATTCTTGTCTGGAGAATTCCCATGGACAGGAGAGCCTGGCAGCCTATAGTCCATGGGGTCACAAAGAGTCAGACACAACTGAGTGACTAAGCACAGCACAGCACAGTACATATAAACACACAATGGAATATTACTCAGCCATAAAAAGGAACAAAACTGATTCATTTGTGTAAAGTGTATGACCCGAGAGTTTGTCATACAGAGTGAAGTAAGTCAGAAAGAGAAAAACAAATATAGTATATTAACACATGCCCCAAACAGTAATGCTGAGGAAGCTGAAGTTGAACAGTTCTACGAAGACCTACAAGACCTTCTAGAACTAACACCCCCCCAAAGATGTCCTTTACATAATAGGAGACTGGAATGCAAAAGTAGGAAGTCAAGAAACACCTGGAGTAACAGGCAAATTTGGCCTTGGAGTACACAATGAAGAGGGCAAAGGCTAATAGAATTTTTCCAAGAGAACGCACTGTTCATAGCAAACACCCTCTTCCAACAACACAAGAAAAGACTCTACACATGGACATCACCAGATGGTCAATACCGAAGTTAGATTGATTATATTCTCTGCAGCCAAAGATGGAGAAGCTCTATACAGTCAGCAAGAACAAGACCAGGAGCTGACTGTGGCTTAGATCATGAACTCCTTATTGCCAAATTCAGACTTAAATTGAAGAAAGTAGGGAAAACCACAAAACCATTCAGGTATGACCTAAATCAAATCCCTTACAATTACACAGTGGAAGTTAGAAATAGATTTAAGGGACTAGATCTGATAGACAGAATGCCTGATGAGTTATGGACGGAGGTTTGTGACATTGTACAAGAGACAGGGATCAAGACCATCCCCAAGAAAAAGAAACCCAAAAAAGCAAAATGGCTGTCTGAGGAAGCCTTACAAATAGGTGTGAAAAGAAGAGAAGTGAAAAGCAAAGGAGAAAAGGAAAGATATACCTATTTGAATGCAGAGTTCCAAAGAATATCAAGGAGAGATAACAAAGCCATTCTCAGCCATCAATGCAAAGAAATAGAGGAAAACAATATAATGGGAAAGACTAGAGATCTCTTCATGAAAATTAGAGATACCATGGGAACATTTCATGCAAAGATGGGCTCAATAAAGGACAGAAATGGTATGGACCTAACAGAAGCAGAAGATATTAAGAAGAGGTAGTAAGACTACACAGAAAAACTGTACAAAGAAGATCTTAAGGATCCAGATAATCACAATGGTGTGATCACTCACCTACAGCCAGACATCCTGGAATGTGAAGAAAAGTGGGCCTTAGGAACCATCACTATGAACAAAGCTAGTGGAAGTGATGGAATTCCAGTTGAGTTATTTCAAATCCTGAAAGATGATGCTATGACAGTGCTGCACTCAATATGCCAGCAAATTTGGAAAACTCAGCAGTGGCCACAGGACTGGAAAAGGTCAGTTTTCATTTCAATCCCAAAGAAAGGCAATGCCAAAGAATGTTCAAACTACCGCACAATTACACTCATCTCACACACTAGTAAAGTAATGCTCAAAATTCTCCAAGCCAGGCTTCAGCAATATGTGAACTATGAACTTCCTGATGTTCAAGCTGGTTTTAGAAAAGGCAGAGGAACCAGAGATCAAATTACCAACATCCTCTGGATCAAGGAAAAAGCAAGAGAGTTCCAGAAAAACATCTATTTCTGCTTTCTTGACTATGCCAAAGCCTTTGACTGTGTGGATCACAATAAACTGTGGCAAATTCTTCAAGAGATGGGAATAACAAACCACCTGACCTGCCTCTTGAGAAATCTGTATGCAGTTCAGGAAGCAACAGTTAGAACTCAACATGGAACAACAGACTGGTTCGAAATAGGAAAAGGAGTACATCAAGCTTGTATATTGTCACCTTGTTTATTTAACTTAAATGCAGAGTACATCATGAGAAATGCTGGACTGGATGAAGCACAAGCTGGAATCAAGATTGCTGGGAGAAATATCAATAACCTCAGATATGCAGATGACACCACCTTTAAAGCAGAAAGTTAAGAAGAACTAAAGAGCCTCTTGATGAAAGTGAAAGTAGAGAGTGAAAAGTTGGCTTAAAGCTCAATATTCAGAAAACTACAATCATGGCATCTGATCCCATCACTTCATGGCAAATGGGTGGGAAAACAGTCGCTGACTTTATATTTTGGGGCTCCAAAATCACTGCAGATGGTGACTGCAGCCATGAAATTTAAAGACATTTGCTCCTTGGAAGGAAGGTTTTGACCAACCTAGACAGCATATTAAAAAGCAGAGACATTACTTTGCCAACAAAATTCTGTTTCATCAAGGCTATGGTTTTTCCAGTAGTCAAGTATGGATGTGAGAGTTGGACTATCAAGAAAGCTGAGCACTGAAAAATTGATGCTTTAGAATACTGGTATTGGAGAAGACTCTTGAGAGTCCCTGGGAGTGCAAGAAGATTCAATCAGTCCATCCTAAAGGAGATCAGTCCTGAGTGTCCATTGGAAGGTCTGATGCTGAAGCTGAAACTTCAATACTTTGGCCACCTGATGTGAAGAACTGACTCATTTGCAAAGACCCTGGTGCTGGGAAAGATTGAAGGCAGGAGGAGAAGGAAACGACACAGGATGAGATAGTGGGATGGCATCACTGACTCGATGACTTTGAGTGAACTCTGGGAGCTGGTGATGGATGGGGAGGCCTGGCGTGCTGTAGTCCATGGGGTCCCAAAGAGTCGGACGTGACTGAACAACTGAACTGAACTGAACTGAACACATATATATGGAGTCTAGAAAAATGGTATTGATGAACCTATTTGCAGGGCACGAATATAGACACAGATGCAGAGAATGGACTTGTGGACACAGAGGGGGACGGAGGAGGTGGGACAGTTGAGAGAGTGGCACTGACCTCTATACACTGCCGTGTGTAAAATAGACGGCTGGTGGGAAGCTGCGGCATGGCACAGGGGTTCAGCTCTGGGCCCCACCCCCACCTGGGGGGCGGGGATGCTGGTGTTACGGGAGGTGGGAGGGAAGCTCAAAAAGAGGGAATATATATATGTATATGTATATATGATTCTTATTGTTGTATAGCAGAAACTAACACAACACCGTAAAGCAATTATATTCCAATCTTAAAAAAAAAGCTAGGAAAAAAGTCTTTCTAGGAGTTCCACAATTTCCCCCTACATCTTAAGTTTTAATACTTAAGGTCACCTCTAGCCACATTTAACTGCCTTTGGAATCTGACTTTGTCATAACTTCACTCGGTACAATGTTTCCTCAAATGAGAAACAGGGTTCTGCTAGTAAGAAAGAGGAGAACCAGCTCGCAGTTTTGGATGCTTCTTTCTCTTATCTTTACTGTGTCTTTGGAGAAAGAAGGGCTCAGGGCATTACCCAAGGTCACATGGCTGACAAGTGGAGGTGTCAGGATTAGAACACAGGTCTGTCTGGCTCCACAGCTTCCTTTTGTTAAGAGGCACCAATGCTCAACAGAATAGTCTACTCATAGAGTGGAAGATGAACCAAAAACGTCAGGGTTGTGCTTTGAGGCCGAGAGATGGCTTACTTCATCCTCACCGCCCTAAATGGATGAAGTTAGACTCTGGCTTGCGTATCATTTTTCATCTTCAATATACTCTTGCTTTCTAGTCCTTGAGCCATTCCACTTCTACGAACTTCACATATGGAAATAATTAAAATGGGTGCAAAGATTTATGTGCTAGGATGTTCACTGAAACTTTATTTATAATAGTGGGAAATTAAAAACAACCAAAATACCCAACAAAGGAAATTGGTTAAATTGCAGAATGCTGAAACATCCATATGGTAGAACACATTGCAACCATTAGAAATCATGTTCTTCAAGAATATTTAAGGACATGCATGATAGAGCTCATAAGTTATGTTAAAAAGATTAAAAATAGTAATCGCTACGATCCCAGTTTTGTAATATATGTGAATAGAGGCATAGGAAGAAACCTGGAAGAATAAGCATGTTCACAGTGGTTCTTTTGTAAATGATGGGAGGATTAATTATTTTACTTTTTATTTATGCTTTTCTGAATTTTCCAAATTTCTACCATGAATATGTATTACTTTTGTAATCAGGAAAAGCTCACACGTGTCATTTGGAAATATGCTTCCTCCTCAGAAAAACAGTTTTGTTATTCTCAAGTTGACTGGCTAAGATGTTTAGCAGCGTCAAAGTGCTAGCATGAAGAAGGTTGCAGCAGATTGACTCCAATAAATATTTATTGAGCGCTGGTGGTATGGGAGCTGCTGTTCTGGGAATTGCGGGAATACAGCATATAGGGTACAAACCACAGAGATGAGCAAGCCGAGCTCCCTGCCCTCCAGAGAAGTCTCTCTCTGAAGACCCTTCTTGGGAGGTGATGGTCACAGTGTAGGGCCCCAGGACCTCGTGGGGTGACAACTGAGGCAGAAAGACATGATCTGAGACTGTGTTTTAAGAAAGCAGTAAACATGTCATGTCATTATTTTTAATTAATTATTTTTAAAATTTTTTGGCCACACTGCACGGCATGTGGGATCTTAGTTCCCTGATCAGGGATCAAACCTGTGCCCTCTGCATTGGAAGTGCAGACTCTTAAACTACTGGACCACCTCATCTCGTTATTCTATGCCTAGTTCCCCTTTCTCTATGTCAGGAGTAGTCCATGCAGACTGAAGTCAGCTTGGGCTACTCATCAGCACAGCTTACTCACCTGGTCTCCCCACAGGGACCCAAGACCCTTGAAGGAGAGAGTCACCCACCCAGTCAACCCTCCTAAGGAAGAGTCCATCTAGCTCCAGACAACAGTAACGCAACAACAATAATCAATAAACAAGTGAACCCAGGAATGGGATGAGGTTTCTGTGTGGTTTCTATGTAGTTAATAAAGCATCACTATGCAACGAATTACCTGGTCTGTGCTTGAATCCTGGTCCCACTGTTTATCAGGATTTGAGGGGGAAAAAATCCATTTTCTTCCTAGTTTCAACTGGTGAGAATGCTGAGCCCCATTTGGGGATGAGAAGGCTGTTAGAATCAGGAGGCATTTCTCTTGCTTTGAACGCATCAGATTTGTTTCTCAGTGGGCCTCTCTGAACTCTGCCTTTGGCCCTAGTATGGGAACTTCTTGTATCAGGGTCCCCAGAACCAGCTGGAAGAGAACATCACCCCCTGCTTGTGTTCCAGGTTCACCAAGAGGATGAAAATGTACCAAACACGTGCTAGAGGGCTTTGCTTCTCCCTTGCACTCGCCAATCCTGTGTCACAGTGCTGTCTGTGAATGGCCTTTTCTCTGTCTGCAGGTTTCTCCTTCTGAGTGTATTCTAGGTTCTTGCCTATAGCTGTGATGTTTTTGTGTTGTGCTTTGGGTAACAGGAGGAATTGGAAATCTCATTCTTTTGGATGGATAATTAAGTCCCTGACTAGGTCAGAGCGGAAAGCGTTCTACTCATGCAGAGAAATGGTCATTTTGTAGACCTTTGTCCTCCATCCTGCCTGGTTGTGTAGCTAGGAATTGAGGCTGCTGGTGGCAAGAAGGTGGTGGCATGGATGGTTAACCTTATCACCTCCAATGTCCAGGGAGTGAAACATTGACCTGAACTTCCTTTTTAGCTTTTTTTTTTTTTTTTTTTTTAAGGTGATCTGGTTTCAGGAAACATCACACCTGGACCAGCGTATCTGTCTTTCAAAATTATTCTTGAAAACAATCTAGCCAATGCACTACCCTGTTCAATACCTTTTCCCTCTAAAAATAGAACTCTTTTAGAATTATTTCCTTCCATTCTTTCTTCCAGGAAATTAGACCATATGTTTTCTTGACTCAGAGGAGCTCTCCCCAAATTCTCTTTTACAACAAATAAGTGACTTCTAACTTTCCTTGAAGTGCAGGCAAGGTCCAGGCATTTATAGGAGGCCAAGGGACAGGGGGCAAGGTGGCGACAGTGTAGGTGCAAATGCTGAGTGTGCTCCTGAGAGTGTGCAGAGGATGTGCTGACTTAGAGCACCTGTGCAGCTGCGATGCTTTGGAATCTGCCCTCATGAGCTGCAGGGGAGGGTACCATGTTTACAGAACACCCATCTGCATCAAGTGCTGGCAAGACACAGGGCATTCAACTGGATGTTGTGCTTATCCTGACACTTCTTCCATCCATTATGTGGGGAAAATACCCTACAGTGCTCTCGTGATAGTCCACAGAGTGGCACTTAGGAGACCCTGCAGTAAAGAAACGGATTCAGATGCTTTGCTCAAGTCAAAGCAAACGAAAAAAAAATTTTTTTTAAGTAAAACTCTGCTTTTCAATAGTCCTAAATATAGCAAATTGCATATTCAATGAAATAAATGTCTATTTCATGATTAAAATATGCTATTTTCTTAGGCTGGGGCTTCCCTGGTGGCTCAGTGGGTAAAGAATCCACCTGCAATGCAGGAGATGCCAGTCCACAGGTTCGATCCCTGGATCGGGAAGATCCCCTGGAGAAGGAAATGGCAACCCACTCCAGTATTCTTATCTGGGAAATCCCATGGACAAGGGAGCCTGGCGGGCTACAGTCGGACACGAATTAGTGACTAAACCATCAACCACTATTGTTTTCTTAGGCAAAAGGGAAACCTTGCTGCAAGCTGACCTCAGGAGTCCAAACCACAGGGCAGACACATCTGGGGCTTCGGTGTCGGTTACCCTCAATCTCTGTCCTTCTGCCATCTGTTAGGCGTTTGGGGATCTTGGATAAGTGAAAGAAACTTCACATCTCTGTTTCTTCCTCAGTAAAAGATGTTTTCATCATCTCATCTTTTCTCCCCCAGGGGCCTGGGCTGTGCTATAAGCAGACTGTCTCCATTGAGAAGGCAGCCAGGAACATTCACACCACGGGCTACACCTCAGGTGGGCCAACAGTCCTCCTGAAAATGAACTGCATCCTGATTATGGCTGGTAGTTGGGTGAGTCCTTCTTGAAACACATAAAATGTAGTCTCGGTGGCTCACGGATCAAAATAAACAGGTCTCGCTGTTTGATCATAATCAATTCGCGTTGTCCTCTCTCCTTGGGTAAAAGATAAAGAGCATTCAATTTTCATGCAATGTGCTCTAAACCAGGGAGTGGGGAGGAAGCAGGAGAGAGGGGGCCCTCAGGAGGGAACGTTCCCAGTGAATTCGGATGGAAAAAGCAGCACATGGCAGCCCCGAGTCCCATGTGGCTCCAATCAGAGCACGGTGGCTGTTAGCACTTTGTTTTTTTAAGCTGAGTTGCCTTTCTGTTTGTGTGGGTAGTTTGGCATGATGCTGTTCCACAGCATTTGTTTGAGACATTTCAAACATAGCAATTTAATGAGTGGCAATAAAAATATCTTTATTCAAGCGGCGTCTTTGGTTATGTGTATAGTATAGCTACACATTCATATTTTGGGGCTTTCTGGGTGTGAAACAATTTGAGTTCTGAGTGTAACTGTGGGTACATGCGCTGTGGGGGAGTTGCTGGGCAAAGAGAACCGCCAGTGCTATAACATTGTTGCAGATGGTTAATGTGTTTGTGTAGAAAGGTTGCATCTTTGAGGCACCGCGGTGCCAGTCCAGACAACTCACCTGTTAGGTTCCCTCATCAGGCAGCAACGGAGGTGCCTTTTTTCTTCTAACACATCCATTCAACTTGTGTTACAGTTTGTACTATGAATGGATTGCTTTGATATGAGATTTTAAAAAAAGAAAGCAATGTTAAGTGAAGGGCGATAGAGTGCTTTTGTTTAATTCTAAAATAAAACGTTGGGACTTACATGGTGGTCCAATGGCTAAGACTTCGCCTTCCAGAGCAGGGGATGTGAGTTCAGTCCCTGGTTGGGGACCCACAGGCATTGCGGTCACAAAACCAAAACATTTAACAGAAGCAATATTGCAACAAATTCAGTAAAGATGAAAAATGGTACATATAATAATTTTTTTTTTAAGTTGGTTGAATTTTGGGAAGCTGTCATGTGGACAAGGATCACCCTGGAATTATGCCATCACTAAAAAGACTAATATTTATTATTCCCACTTATGCAGTCTTCACACCTTCATAGACAGGTATCAAGTAGTTAGATGATGCTAGAATCACAGATGGACAGAGGGGAAATGACTCAGTCCTTCATTTTTAAGTGAGTCTAGTGGTTTGGTGCCAAACAGGGATGCATCAGGAAATCCACAGGGAATTTTTCTTGAGTAACCCTCCTGTATCCACACTGGGAGGACACGGATGATTTTCCTGATAGCCTGACTTCACAGAACTTGGAGAATTGAGAATTGTCCCTTCTCAGTCTTGGACTGGCCCCAGGTGACGTGGGTGCAGGGCTTATCCCAGGCCTGGAGGTGAAATGATTCCCCAGCCATAGCTGGGGATTAACAAAGTCCCCATCTCAGGAGTTTGGGACTGAAAGCTAGTTGCTTCGAGTAGCCCTTGCCTACAACTGAGGTGATACAGAGAAAAACAGTGGTGAAATACTCAGGCAGCATTTTCCAGATTTGTGTTTCATGAAGCCTAAGAGATACTGAAGGGGAGAGAAAAGGAAAGGGGTTTGTATGTGCATGTAAATTTGGGAAATGCTCTATGCCAGATTCTTTCTTTGATGTTCAAAATGAATGCTAACCAAAAAAAAAAAAAAAAAAAAAGAACATTAACATTTAAGTCTTCTGAGAATCAAATGCAATCAAGAAATTAGTTTTGCTTTGCTCAGGATGGTGTTTTCCAAGCTTATTTGACCCAGCAATCTCTTATTTGTATAACCATGTATCAAAATCCTATGGAATGTTCTTTAGAAAGTACTGTACCTTGTATCTCCCATAAAGTTAGGAGCAAGACAAGAATATGTGATATTATCTCTAGAACTTTTGGCAATGTAGTAAGTTGGAAAAGGGGTTTGGCAGAGAAGTATAGCCATTGAAAGGAGAAATTAGGTAGTTGTTATCTACAGAAACCCCAAGATAATCAATTGGAAAAAAAAAATAGATGTAATGTGCTGATGTGCTCAGTTGTGGCTGACTCTTTGTGACCCCATGGACTGTAGCCTGCCAGGTTCCTCTGTCCATGGGATTCTCCAGGCAAGAGTACTAGAGTGGGTTGCCATTTCCTTCTCCAATTAGATGTAATTGTGAATACTATTGCAAAGTAATGAGTCACAAAATCATTACCAGAGCTGGAAGCTTTCTTGTATATCAGACAAAGTGGTAATCAGGTGAAAAATACATTTGGAAAAAGGATTCTAATTCATAACAAGAAAACACAATTCCTTAAAGTGGGCCTTGCAAGAAGTACATGTGATTTATATGAAGAAGAGAAGGAAATATTGCCAAAGAGGGATAAAGGAGGATGTGAATAAACAGAAGGGCAAACTATGTTCCTGGTTAGAGGATAAATATGGCACAAAACCATCCACTGTCCACAAAGCTATTCATAGATTGAACTTAATCTTAATTAAATCACAGTGGGCTTTGGATTCTGAATTGATCTGAGAAAATCTCATAGATTATCAAATCCCCTAAATATTTTCCATTTCTCCACATCATGTCATCTCTCCTACCATCCAGGCAGCTATCATTTCTTGGACTGCCTTCTAAGTAGTTTCCCTTTTCAATCATTGCCCTTGGCAGCCTCCATTCTTTATTTTTTCTTAAACAGTAATAATAAGGAACATCTTTGATCTTATAACTCCACTGCTTCAAATCCTTCCGTAGCTTCTTGCTGTGCTGTGCTTAGTCACTAGTTGTGTTGGACTCTTTGCAACTCCATGGACTATAACCCACCAGGCTCCTCTGTCCATGGGGATTCTCCAGGCAAGAATACTGGAGTAGGTTCCCATGCCCTCCTCCAGGGGATCTTCTCAACTCTAGGGATCAAACCCAGGTCTCCCACATTGCTGTAGGATTCTTTACTATCTGAGCCACCAGGGAAGCCCAAGAATACTGGAGTGGGTAGTCTACCCCTTCTCCAGGGGATCTCCCTGACCCAGGAATCAAACTAGGGTCTTCTGCATTCATAGCTTCTTATTGCTGCTCAAACACAAGCTCTGTCCCCTGGTAGTCCACAGAGTCCTGCATCGCACAGCCCCCTCTGACCTCACCCACTGCATCTTGGTTTTCTGGTCTGACACATGGATGCTCTGGGCATGTAACTTTAGTCTACAAATTGCTAGTATATTTGCACCCCAAGGTCTTTACTGTTCCTTCTGTTTGACTCTTTCTCTTCCCCTGGTTATGTCTTCCTTGTCCTCTAAGAACCAGTTCAACATCATGTATTTCAAGGCAGACTTCAGTTCATCCCCTCTTGTTTCCCTGTAGCTCTATATTTCTTCATGTGCATGAAAATTCTCAAGAATAGTTTGTATAATTAACTGCTTAATGGTTAATTAAATGGCAAGAATGTAAGTCTCATGTCTGCAGACCCTCTTGTGTATTATTCACCTATGTATTCTTTTGCCAGTCATAATTCCTGCCATTAGCAGTTTTGTGGAATACTGAATGGAAACCAGGAAGAAAAATATTAAAAGAGAAGCAGAGGACCTGTAGTAATGGATAACAGCATAGCCATATTGTTTAAAACAAGTATTGCTTATATCAGAACTAAAAGAAAGATCATTGATATAGGAAACAATCACCTCTAGGTATCTATGGGAGATTGGTTCTAGGACCCCCAGTGGATACCAAAGTCCACGGGATTATTGCATAAACTAAAATCTATTTAACATATAGTGCTAGAACAATTCACTAACTCTTTGGATTGCAGATATAGAACTCTACCTCCTGAATAACAGCATAAATCCCAAGTAGGAGAGAAAATAGCAATTCCTAAATGTGTTCAAAGGAACATTAACTTGTAGGCTGTTAATAGAATTAACATAAAAACTAGTTCTATGTATACATAAGTTTGGGAAGTGCCAAATTAAACTAAATTAAGCTGGTTTCTTTACAGTAAAAAAACTCTAAAAATGAAGTTAATGTGCATTGTGAATTCAGGAGCTGCATTAGACTGCAGCATTTGGCATAATTATGTAGAACTATTTTTATTTTCAAAGTATAATACCAATTTGGGAAATTTGGATTTAAAATCTAAAAAAAAAAAAAAAAAAAAAAATTAGAGGTCAGTTCCAAGAAACATTTTTATAATTTTGGTGTTTGGAAGGACCTTCTAGACATAGTATGGAAGGTAGATTTCCAAAAGGAAAACTGTATTATAAAAGATTTTTGGTTCTAAGCAGCAGGAAACCTCTCTGATGAATTAAGCATAGTCAATATTATACTAATATTGGTTCCAAATACTCAGATTTGCTCACTGGGTAAAAGTCATACCTTTCTGCCTCTGTAATATCTGGCTTGGTCACATGACCTGATCTGATGAAAGAAGAGTAAGCAGAAACAATGGTATGCCACTTCTGGGCAGGAAATTTCCGGGAAGTTTAACTTACTCTTTCCTTTGCCCCTATCGCCATGGACATATGTATTCATATGAAAGTTCTGCCAGTGTGGGTCCTGATTGGCTTTGAAGAGCAGAACTTTCTCGAACAGAACTTGAGTGAGAGATGAACTTGGGTGAGGTTTGTCAGGTTCTTTGTTCAATTACCACAGCATTGCTCTTACCCAGGCTAATTCATTAAGGAAAAGGACAGTTGTTGGATCAATATCCAGAGCTCACAGAGTGGATGCCTGGAAATAGGCAGGCTTGGGAAATGGCAGCTATCTTAACGGGCTTCCCAGGTGGCCCAGTGGTAAAGAATCTGCCTGCCAATGCAGGAGACGTAGGTTCAATCCCCGGGTCGGGAAGATTCCCCTGTAGAAGGAAATGGCAACCCACTCCAGTATTCTTGCCTGGGAAATCCCATGGACAGAGGAGCCTGATGGGCTACAGTCCACGGGGTCGCAAAAGTGTCAGACATGACTTAGTGACTGAGCACGCAGGGAGTTATCCTAAGAGCTTTGGAGACTAGGAAATTAAAATCCTAAGAATGATTTTGTAGCAGGAAACAGGGCCCTTCAACTGGAGTTGGAGGAACTCAAATCTTTTTCAGTATCTTTTGTTCCCCAGCTCAAACTTTAAATTTCAAAGACAGCATGCACTAAAGGACTAATTTTTATCATGTATCCATGCTCTGGCTAAGAGAGGTGAAACTTCTAATTATAGTCGGCCTAGAGCAGGAGTCCTCAACCTCCAGGATCTAATACCTGACAATCTGAGATGGAGCTAATGTAATAATAATAGAAATAAAGTGCACAATAAAAGTAACGCTCTTGAATCATCCTGAAACAATTTCCCCCACCCTGGTCCGTGAAAATACTGTCTTCAATGAAACCAGTCTCTGGGGCCAAAAAGGTTGGGGACCACTGCTCTAGAGGATATCCAAAGGGAGTGCTGTTAAGGAGGATATCCTTGGTGGCTCAGAAGGTAAAGAATCTGCCTGCAACGCAGGAGAGCCAAGTTCAATCCCTGGGTTGAGCAGATGCCCTGGAGAAGGGAATGGCTACCCACTCCAATATTCTTGCCTGGAGAATTCCAGGGACAGAGGAGCCTGGTGGGCTACAGTCCATGAGGTTGCAAATAATCAGATGTGACTGAGTGACTAACACTTCCACTTTGGCTAAGGAGGATATGGATACTGGGAAGCCAACATACAAACATTTAGTACTAAAAAACCAGTAGATTTCCCCACTAAAAAGTTCAGTGCATTGAAAACACATTTTAATACAATTAAAGAAAAAATGAACAAAAAATATTTGTAACATGTGAGAGCAAAAGGCTAATATCTTAAATATATAAATGCACAAATGAAAAGTAAAAGAAGACGACACCAGTAGAAAATTATCCTAGTGCAAAAGACGTAAGCAGCAATTTCCAAAATATGAACAGTAAACAGCCAGGAAATTTATAAAAAATTTCAAGTCATCAGCATTCAACAAAATGAAAATTTAAAAAAATGAGATATTTTTCATGTCAGAATATTCAAAATATTTAAAATTTCATTTTAAAGAATGGAGAAATTATCCCAAACTAATATCACATTACAGAGAAAACAGTATTTTTCTCTTACTTTGTGGTGAGTATAAATTGCTCAGTCTCTCTATAGGGTCATTTGGCAATATATATTTAGTCTCAGTAATACTTACAACTTTTACCTAAGTAATTCCACTCTGATGAATTTAACCTAAGGAAATAGCCTCAGATTTTGGAAATTCATTAATAGAAATATTTATTTTAGCTTCTCTTATAATAATGAAAAATTAGGAAAAAACATCAATGACCAATGACAGAAAATTTGTTAAATAAATTATGGTACAGTGCATTTGTAAACTGATATAGCCAGTAGAAATCGTATTCTAGAAAACTACTAATGATATGGAAGATCATTTATGTTATACTGATATTATTAATTATGATGAATAAACCCATGTTATAAACAGGTATCATAAAACGCCAACTAGCTAGAAAAATATTTACTGGGAAGATACATTAGTGAATTGAGGACATGGTTTTGGAATGATAATATAAAATTACTTCTTTGTGCTTTTCTTTTTCCTTGTGTATTTCCGTATTTCCTAATTGTTCTGTAATGAATTGTAACAATTCATTATAGAACAATGAATTTTCTAACAAAGCCTAATTAATAAATGTTAACAATATGTATCACTTTAATCATATTTTAGGAAACTATTGATTAACAGAGTAATTTGCACTTTATAGTTTATTAATACAAATAATAAGCACCAGAATTTTGCTTTGACATGTTCAGTTCAGTCACTCAGTCACGGACTGACCCCATGGACTGCAGCACCCCAGGTTCCCTGTCCATCACAAACTCCTGGAGCTTGCTCAAACTCATGTCCATTGAGTCAGTGACGCCATCCAACCATCTCACCCTGTGTCATCCCCTTCTCCTCCTGCCTTCAATCTTTCCCAACATCAAGGGCTTTTCTAATGAGTCTGTTCTTCACATCAGGTGGCCAAAGTATTGGAGCTTCAGCTTCAGCATGAGTCCTTCCAATGAATATTCAGGACTAACTTCCTTAGGATTGACTGGTTGGATCTCCTTGCATTTCAAGGGACTCTCAAGAGTCTTCTCCAACATCACAGTTCAAAAGCATCAATTCTTCAGTGCTCAGCTTTCTTTATGGTCCAACTCTCACATCCATACGTGACTACTGGAAAACCACAACTTTGACTAGATGACCTTTCTCAGAAAAGTAATGTCTCTGCTTTTTAATATGCTGTCTAGGTTGGTCAAAACCTTCCTTCCAAGGAGCAAGCATCTTTTAATTTCATGTCTGCAGTCACCACCTGCAGTGGTTTTGGAGCCCAAGAAAATAAAGTCTGTCACTGTTTCCATTGTTTCCCCATCTATTTGCCATGAAGTGATGGGAACAGATGCCATGATCTTTTTAAGCAAGCTTTTTCACACTCCTCTTTCACATTTATCAAAAGGCTTTTTAGTACCTCTTCACTTTCTGCCATAAGGGTGGTGTCATCTGCATATATGAAGTTATCGACATTTTCCCCTGAAATCTTGATTTCAGCTTGTGCTTCATCCAGCCTGCCATTTTGTATGATGTACTTTGCATATAAGTTAAATAAGCAAGGGGACAATAGACAACCTCGACATACTCTTTTCCCAATTTGGAACCAGTCCATTGTTCCATGTCCAGTTCTAACGGTTGCTTCTTGACCTGCATACAGATTTCTCAGGAGACAGGTAAGGTGGTCTGGTATTCCCATCTCTTGAAGAATTTTCCACAGTTTGTTGTGATCCACACACTCAAAGGCTTTGATGTAGTCAATAAAGCAGAAGTAGATGTTCTTCTGGAATTCTCTTGCTTTTTCTGTGATCCAACAGATAGATGTTGGCAATTTGATCTCTGGTTCCTCTGCCTTTTTAAAATCCAGCTTGAACATCTGGAAGTTCTTGGTCCATGTATTGTTGTAGCCTGGCTTGGAGAATTTTGAGCATTACTTTACTAGCACGTGAGATGAGTGCAATTGTGGGGTAGTTTGAGCATTCTTTGGCATGGCTTTTCTTTGGGATTGGAATGAAAACTGACCTTTTCCAGTCCCGTGGCCACTGCTAAGTTTTCCAAATTTGCTGGCATATTGACTGCAGCACTTTCACAGCATCATCTTTTAGGATTTTAAATAGCTCAACTGGAATTCCATCACCTCCACTAGCTTCGTTTGTAGTGATGCTTCCTAAGGCCCACTTTTCTTCACATTCTAGGATATCCAGCTCTAGGTGAGTGATCACACCATCATGATTATGTGGGTCATGAAGATTTTTTTTGTATAGTTCTTTTGTGTATTCTTGCCACCTCTTCTTAATATCTTCTGCTTCTGTTCAGTCCATACCATTTCTGTTCTTTATTGGCCCATCCTTGCCTGAGATATTCCCTTGGTATCTCTAATTTTCTCGATGAGGCCACTAGTCTTTCCCATTGTATTGTTTTCCTCTATTTCTTTGCATCATCAACTTAGGAAGACTTTCTTATCTTCCTTGCTATTCTTTGGAACTCTGCAGTCAGATGGAACTATCTTTCCTTTTCTCCTTTGCCTTTTGCTTCTCTTTTCTCAGCTATCTGTAAGGCCTCCTCAGACAACCATTTTGCCTTTTTGCATTTCTTTCTCCTGCAGCTGGTTTTCTTCACCACCTCCTGTACAATGTTATGAACCTCTGTTCATAGTTCTTCAGACATTCTGTCTATCAGATCTAATACCTTGAATCTATTTGTCATTTCTACCATATAATTTTAGCAGATTTGATTTAGGTCATACCTGAATGGCGGAGAAGGCAATGGCACCCCACTCCAGTACTCTTGCCTGGAAAATCCCACAGATGGAGGAGCCTGGTGGGCTGCAGTCCATGGGGTCGCTAAGAGTCAGACATGACTGGCGACTTCACTTTCTCTTTTCACTTTCATGCATTGGAGAAGGAAATGGCAACCTACTCCAGTGTTCTTGTCTGAGAATCCCAGGGACGGGGAAGCCTGGTGGGCTGCCGTCTATGGGGTCACACGGAGTCGGACACAACTGAAGTGACTTAGCATAGCATAGCATACCTGAATGGGCTAGTGGTTTTCCATACTTACTTCAATTTAAGTCTGAATTTTGCTTTGACATGTACTCTCCAGTAATTAGAGACTGTGGTCTACAGAAATATTTGTCATCCCTGGAAGATTTCTCTGTGAAAATTAAATTTAACAGGTATAGGTCAAGTGTACTTGAGACCATGACATAGGGTGGTGTAAGATATTCCCTTGAGAAACACACAGCAGGTAGATATGGTCTACCACGCAGAAGAGGATCAACCTCAGACAGGAAAGAAGAAGCACACAAGTTTCACTTGATAGTATACCAATGGAGACTTGGGAATGCCAACTCCCAACGTGGGATTGTATTTTACCTTTCATTATCTGTATATGCGAGCAGCCAACTTCTCTGTATGAGGTTTATATGAAAGATCTTTAATTCTAGCATTCTATTTTCAGGCACTCTCTCAGGAAACTTTTCCTCCAATTTTTAAAAGAAAGATACTGTTTTTAAAAATGATTGGATGTTCATTTTGGTAAGTTGCCTTCTTCTTTGAAGAGTACATATAAGCTTGCCATTTATTTCTGGTAGTCCAGAATAATTTTTCCGTGGACTCATGGCTAAATTTATTTTCTACCTCTGTTTTTTATGGCTATATGACAATGGATGTTTCTCCAGAGATTTCCTGGATTTGCTTGTTTTTAGGTCACCATTTCAGTCATCATCAGTAATGCAGAAATACAAGAAAATGTGGTCCATATTCTCCAATTAGTTATAATATTATGTTTATTGATGTGTGCACACACACATACCACACATCCATGAAATAAAGCGCACAACTTTCCAGCTGATAAAGTGTTAAATGACATATCTGATAAGGACTATGAGTATTCTGAGCAGATGGAGAGTAATCAAAAAGAACTTTAAAGACTATTGCTTCATAATATAAAATGATAATTCAGATACAAAATATTATTACAGATTGCTGTTATACTGAGAGAATAAGCTATGTAGTAAATCTAAATTTAAATGTCTGTTCTCAAGAAAAGCACTGTTCCATGGCTGGTTCCAGAAGTGAGCTTGAGCTATATTGTCAGGTGGTAGTTTGCTTCAGGCAATAGATGCATTCCTGAAAAGCCAGGTGAAACTGTAATTTGCTGAATTAAAATTATTTCCATAACATCTGCAATTTGGAATAATAACTCCAGGGCTGTTCTAGTAATCACATGTGAATTTAAGAAAGAAGCCAATCTATTTTCATCATTAGAACAGAATGAATATAAAGAACCACATGATTAAACCTGCTTACTTCTCCTTCACCTTCGCTGCCGAGGATTGCGAAGGAACCATCCTTGATCTTTAGCTAAAGCCATCTGCTCCCTTGGTCCACTAGATCTTATCCCATCTCAAATGAGGACATTGTTCTAATAATTTTTTCTCTCCTACACCATCATTCTCCATTTCCAGTGGATTATTCCCATCAGCACATGGATATGCAATTATTTCTCATTTTAGAAAAAATGCAACAAACTAAAAATCTTTCTAGAGAGCACTTCCCCTGTTGCTACTACTCTGTTTATCTTTTTATAAAAACTGAAAGTTTCTTACATACGTTCTCTGTAATTTCCCTTTAGTCATTCTCTCTTGTATCCTCTTGATTGCTTCACCACCTCTCCAAACTTCCATCTTCAAGGTCATAGATGACCTTCATGTTGCTAATCTCAGTGGTCAGTTCTTGGTCATTATTTTACCTGACCTACAAGCACACTCATACATTTATACATATATATTTATATATTATATATGCATTTATACTCTCTCTATATATACATATATATAAACACCATATCTTCTTTATCCATTCATCTGTCAATGGACATTTAGATTGCTTCCATGTCTTGGCTACTTTAAATAGAGCTGCTATGAACATGGGTGTGTGTGTCTTTTTAAATTCATTTTCATAGTTTCTGGATATATGCCCAGGAGTGGGATTGCTAGATCATATGGTAGTTCTATTTTTAGATTTTTAAGGGACGTCCATACTGTTCTCCATAGGAGCTGCACCAATTCATACTCTCACCAACAGAGTAGGATGGTTCCTTTTCTTCTACATGTTCTTCAGTATTTAGTATTTGTAGACTTTTTGATGATGACCATTGTGACCAGTGTGAGGCGATACCCCATTGTAGTTTTGACTTGCATTTCTCTAATAATTAGCAATGTTGTGCATACTTTTTTTTTTAACGTGTCTATCGTTTGACTACATTCTTCACAAAATCAGAGGTGTTAGGTTGCTTGTTTCCATCATTAAGTGATTCATTCATTTATATTGGGATCCCAAAGGTAAATAAGACATAATCCCTGCCTCAAAAAGTTTATAGTCTATTGGGAAAGATAAACAAATACAGAGAAACAGTCTTAATCCCCTCACACTATCATTTATATCAGATCTTTACCTCATATAAGAGTTCTATAATAAAATAGCAGTTCATATTTCTGTGACTGACTTGACTTGCTATTTTTGTCATTTGAATTGTTTTGTGAAGAATTCTTCTGTAAAGTGTAATCATCGTCCAGTTCAGTCATAGACTCTTGCAACTGGATGAACCCTCAGATATGAACATTTACGTTATTGTTGTTGTTCAGTCACTAAGTCATGTTATAGGGCTGAAGAATTTGTTGCCTATAAATAATGTCTTAGGAGTAGTAATGATACACATTATTTCTTGTATATTCTTATGTACCAGATGCTGTGCTTAATGCTTCATATGCTTTATTGCATGCAATGTTTACAACAACCTCATGAGTTGGTTACTATTATTGTGTCCCTTTTACAGATGCAGAAAACTGAGGCTCAGGCAGTAATTTGCTGAAGGTCACACAGATATATGTGGTAGAGTTTCAGTTTAAACCAAGGTCTGTCTCATTTATCAATTCCAAACTCTTGTCAAATGAATGTGCTTAAATGATCCATGGGCATTTGAAATCCTTTTTCTGATTCCCAGTCCAGTGCTTTCTCTATATAAAATTACTATTTTTGCTTCCAAAGTGTTTTCTATGATGGTTTTATCTTTTGAGGGGAGAGGAATTGACATGCACAGATACACTAAATCTTAAGCAAACAACTAGGCTAGAAGTTCTATGACTATTGCATCTCATCTATTTTCCAATGATGTAGGAATAAAAGAGAAAATTGAGATTGAGTCACATCTTTATAACAATGTCAATAGCCTTTTTTGTTTACGTGCCATTAACCCAACATTTTGCAGAAGAGCCAAGGATCTCCAACAGTTCAACAATCTAAGGGCAATGAAGTAATTCTATCACATCGATGTATGTTGCCCACAACTGTTTACACACAAACACACACTTGTGATTGTCGAATAGTTTGCTAGAGTCAGAGAAAATGATCATATAAGTTTTTCCTTCCCTTGCATCACTCAAAAAAAGTTGTTTACTCTGCTTAACGACAGAACAATCTGTGTATTTTTGCCATCGTTTTAAGTAGCTGTAAAAAGCATTGTGATAAACATCAATAGAAGCACAGTATGGTAATGTAAAATTAATGAGTGAGATGGCAATCTCCTTTTCAGGCAAATTGTACTTTACAGCACAGTGCACCCTCTCAACCAGTCTGTTCTCAAGAACCCAAGAATATGGGTATGGTGATGAAATTATTATCTGAAGATGTGGAAGGGGCCAAGGAAGAGGGTTTCAAGTGATGGATACTATACTTCCTCGCAGTGGCTGCTTACAAGGTGTGAAGAAACTATGTCCAATGTGTCTGGCCTTTACTTTTTTTTAATAAATTAATTTACTTATTTTAATTGGAGGCTAATTACTTTACAATATTGTAGTGATTTTTGCCATACGTTGACATGAATCAGCCATGGGTATACATGTGTTCCCCATCCTGAACTCCCCCTCCCACCTGCATTTACTCTTTTTGATTTTTTGATTCTCTCTTGCTGGCCAACAACATGATTGAAACTTAACTGACTTGTATTTAGTATAATAAATAGTGAAATAAAGTAAGTAAACAAATAAGTAAGTGCCACTCCAAGTTTTCTGCTTTCCAAAATGGTGTAGTGATTCATGGGGTTACAAAGAGTCAGACACGACTGAGCAACTGAACTGAACTGAACTGAAAATGGTGTAAGTTCGATGAGTACCAGCAAAATGCAGAGAGATCTAGCCTTGTTTATCACAGTAATTAACCAATTTCATCATCAAGGCTGAGATGCAGATTTCCCTGCCTTGTGTTGAGATCCAAATCTCTTAATAAATACTGACCTTGAGTTTGAAAGAGAAGGTCTGTAGTGTCTGTAGTGTACTTTCCGACTCACTGTTGGGGGGAGTTGAACTGCAGAAAATCAAAAAGATCAAGAGGATTGTTTAGAAAGTGTTAGATGAACACTTTGAATTGTGTCTCAAAATGATTCAGGAGGTCCGATCTGACTGAGGCATACAGAGGAGTGAGATACGATATTTCATTCAGATATGATATAGTTTCAAACAAAGAAAACACAGGCTCTGTGAGACTTGTTTTAATTATCATCTAGTTTTCTTCTCTAAATTACGATTTCTTTTAATATGCCTGTGGGTTCACAGAGAAAGATGTTGAAAATTATGAATGTAGTCAGCTAACTTTAAAGTGATTTTTGTTTAAAAATTCTTTATATGCCAATTGTAGGAAATAGAAAAAATATTTATGTAAATACAATAGAACATTATATTTTTTGTTACTGCCCAGAGAAAAGTTTGTAAGTTTGGTATGCAGTCAGCCCCCTGTGTCTGCAGGTCTACATCCATGGATTCAACCAATGGTAAATTGAAAAGTATTCGGGAAAAAGAGTCCAAAAAGTTCCAAAATGCTATTAAACTTGAATTTGCCACACAGCAGCAGCTATTTGTGTAGCATTTACATTGTGTTAGTTATTATAAGAATCTCTCTCTCTTTATTTCCCTAGCAGATTTGGGGGCTACTTCTTCTGTCTCTTTCCATCACATGGAACATGCCTCTGTTAAGCTCCTGTGCTGTGCTGTGCTCAGTCGCTTCAGTCATGTCCAACTCCTTATGACCACACGGACGGAAGCCCGCCAGGCTCCTCTATCCATGGGATTCTCCAGACAATAATATTGGATGGGTTACCATGACCTCCTCCAGGGCGTCTTCCCAACCCAGGGATCAAACCCACATCTCCTACATCTCCTGCATTGGCAGATGGGTTCTTTACCACTAGCGCCACCTGGGAAGCCCCTGTAAAGCTCACCTCATGCTAAATGCTAGTGCTAGTTACGTGTCAGTTTCTCAGCCTAGGCTGAGAGTTCCTTGAGAGTCATATCTTGTCCATCTTTTTATCCCTAAAACTTAACACAGCACCTGACAATTGTCAACTGCTTGGAGGAATAACTAGTGTCAAAGCTATAGACACTAGAAGTGTGCAGACTTTGCTAAACACTGCTGGAGGGGTATTACCCACATGGTTGTTTTAAAAACTCAAATCATGTTATGGTCTCCACATCCTTTGGGGTTTTAAATGTATAGAAACATTGGTAATTTGAACATAGCAACTCTGATGCCAGACAGATGGTTCTTCACCCATATAGCACAAGCAGCATCTCATAAAATCTCCTTTCAAATTATCACAATGGATGGACTTCCATGCTTTTGAGACAGGAAACTAGTCATTTCTGAGCTAGTGATGACCTCCCTTTATGAGTATGCTAGAGCAAAAAGAGGAAATATTTTGAGAATGCTGTAAATCTTATATGAGCATTTATTAGAATTGACTGTGGAGGTCTTGTCTCATTTATATTTTATGAGTTTTTGTATCTATTATTTTACCTGGACTTAAGTTGGCATTTTAAACTTAGTGGTCATATACTAATTTTGTTCCAGGGAAGTTGGCCAATTGCATCTAGCTATGATGGAATAGGAGTACTCACATGTAGCTACCCCTAGTGATGCTTGATAACTGTGGATTAATTTATCTGAGAAAAACCCTTCTTTCACCCATGCTAAGTACTGTACTTAGAAAAACAAAAACTTGTGCATGCATCATTGATAGTAACTAATTAATTATAGCCTCGTTCACCTCTCAACTCTATTTTTTTTTTGTACAGACGTCTTTTGAAGCCAAACTACTTGCCTCCCACAAAAAATATTGAGAGAGCAAAATTTTTATCTGTTTAAAAATAGTTTATTATTAGCAAAGGTGTTGCTAAGGATGGCTTATTCATTCATTCATTAGTTGGCTGATGAAACCTTTTCAAATTCCTACTGCATGTGACACTATATTTAATATTGTGATATTTACAGAGAAGTATTAGACATCCAGGAGGTGAACTATGTGGAAAACTTGGGCTATGTGAAAAAATTAAACACAAATATGGTAATTATAATACTCTGGACATGAGACACCATCACCTACTTAATATATAATCTTAGAGAATAAATATGTGAAAAGGAAGAGACTACATATTTCTGACTGAAACTGGGGGAGAAGCATAGGCAATAAAGATATAGTTGGTTGGGTCTTTAAGAATGCATAGAATTTTAATAGCTAGAAGTAGCAGGAGGTCTTCAACCCTAGAGGGAAGTGGATGGTGGAGAGTTAGAATGAGTGAAATATCCTGGTAATCAGGGGCGATGACGAGATGGGCACGTGTAGTTGAAGACATTTTGGAGGGATTTAACCATAAGGCTTAAGATTGGACACTGTTCAACAGGTAAGGAGAAATCATTCACTGAGCACCTCTGAGTAGGAAATTAAGACAAACAAATTGATATTCTGTGATGATTCATTTGGTACCAGGGTATGAAATGGGTAAGGATTTCAGGAGACTGGAAGGTGGTTGCAGATCTTAAAATGAGATAAACAGTCTGGTGAGATGGTGAGTGAAAATGAACCAAAGGGGTACTATGAGACTCCCAAGTACAATAGGAGATGTTCTTTTTTAAATGAGAACGGAAATTGAGTCTGGTTAAATATGCAAGAGGGCTTCCCTAGTGGTTCAGTGATAAAGAATCCACCTGCCAATGCGGGAGATGCAGGTTTAGTCCCTGGGTTGGGAAGGTCCCCTGGAAAAGGGAATGGCAACCCACTCCAGTATTCTTGCCTGGACAACCCCCATGGGAGTCTGGGGGGCTACACTCCGTGAGTTCACAAAGTGGTCACTTAGAGGCTGAACAACAATGACAGTAATACGTAAGAAGATTAGGGTAGTGAGTGAAAGATGGAGATTGGGGGCTTTTGGGAGAGTGGAAGTGAATTTGTGGAATCAGAGCTGGGAGGAAGGCTCCATAGACCCAAGGACAGTGTGGAGCCCACCACCGTCTCTGAATACAAAGGAGCTGCGTGGGAACCAAGGAGAGGCTGCAGGCCTCGGGTTGTGTGTTTTTCTAGTGTGTTGTATTGGAACACATAGTATAGCTTCTTTTTTTGTCAAAGATGGACTTTTGACTATTGAACTCACGGAATCCTGAGATAGCACAGTGTATCCAGTAAGAATAATACGGTGCGTTTGAGTGTTTTATGTTATGTTTTTATATGGATACTTCCCCATACACTTAATACTGTTTTAGTGGACTCCATGGTAAAGTGGGGTGAGTTATGAACACACTTTTGGGAGAGATGGTTCAAGTCTGTCATAGGTTGTCAGTGTGGGGCCATTGATGATTTCATTTTAATTCATACTGGCCATTTCTCCATATCATAGAATCACTGACCATGAAATCTGGCAGAAATGGCAATTTTGTTCACTGTGGGGCTAGCGCTCCTAGGGTACAGGATATTACAGATCAGATGTAAAGTGTTTTATTGCTGTTCCCTAGGAAAGTTTGCTGGTACTTAAGGCTATTTTCTGCAATCTCTAACTGATCTGTAAACCTGATAACCATGGCTAAATCATTTATTTTGTTTTATATGGATAAAGATGCTGTTGAACTACAGACTGAATTTGACTAGGAGGTATAATTTAAGGGGTTCAGAAAAGGACAAAGTTTACTTAAATGACCTTACTATGGAGCCTTGAGATTCACACATTATTTACATTTTTGTGGGGTTAAGTTAAGGTATTGGCTTATGAATAAGTTGATCTGATTAGCTATCTTGGCAGAGAACTCCCACCTCAGGGCTGGGGTGAAAGGATATAGATTGGGGACATTTGATGAAAAGAAAGTTTGGGAAAGAGCTAGGGTTTGGCATGTTGGGTGGAAGGCATGCTGTAAGCATCAAGGTGACAGTGGGGGGCCAGAGGACAGTGAGCGCTCGGGGCTCCTGGAAAGAGGGTGAACCCCCAAAGAGAGGAGGGCGGAGGTGGGGTTATTAGGGAAGCACCAAGTGTGTTATTTCCACCAACATACTCATCTACTCTTTAGTTTTCCTCTTTCACTCAACTGAATAGGCTTGTCTTCAGTATTAAAAATGCATTCCAATATATTACTACATTAGATACCAATACTAATTCCACTTATAGGGGGTACCTAGAATAGTCAAATTCATTGACTATTGATGTTGAGGGATGGGGGGGCGTTGAGGGATGGGAGGGGAGTGGGCAGAGGGGGAGAAAGGGGACAGGGAGAATTCATGTTTAATGGGAAGAGAATTTCAGTTTAGGAAGGTGAAAAATTCAGGAAATGATGAAAGTTGCAAAACAATGTGAATGTACTTAGTGCCACTGAGCTGCACAGTTAAATATGGCAACAGTAGTATGTTTTATATTATGCTCTTTTTACCACAATGGAAAAAAAAATTGAACAGAAAAGAAGGGTCAAGAATAGGCTTTTCTGAACCTACAGAACACAACAGTGGGGGCAAATTTTGGGAGAAGCCGGATCAGGAATAAAAATCCAATCTCCAACACTTAAGTTGTAAAAGCTGAGAAGGGTGCTCCATTTTTTGAGTTTCTTTCATTGGTTAAACTGACATCCGTTCTTCGGAACGTTATTACTGGTGTTTGCTGCAAAAGCAGATATTAAATACAACTGTCTGGTGTCATGCGTGACACTGACGGATGCTCTTCTTATCCTCTGGACCCAAACTACTTTCCTACTAACCCAGCAGGATATGAGAGGAAGGGAGAACAGCGGCCTCATTCTTCTGTCTCCTGTTCCCTGAGACCTCTCCTGGGCGCTTGTTCTAGCCCTGTTTGAGAGGGCTTCCTCTCCAAGAGGTGAGGTGGGCTTCTGGTGTGTGGGACCAGACCTAAGACAGAGGCTGGACTTGATTTCATGGTCCACTATTGCCACGTGGAAATCCTTAATCATTTTTGAAATAGAGGTTGATGTTTCATTTGGGTTCGGATCTCATCCTTCACCAGGACATTGCTGCTACTGCCACTGCTGTTAAGTCACTTCACTTGTGTCTGACTCTGTGCCACCCCATAGACGGCAGCCCACCAGGTTCCTCTTGTCCCTGGGATTCTCCAGGTAAGAATACTGGAGTGGGTTGCCATTTCCTTCTCCAATGCATGCATGCATGCTAAGTTGCTTCAGTCGTGTCTGACTTTGTGCGAACCTATGGACAGCAGCCCACCAGGCTCCTCTGTCCACGGGATTCTCTAGGCAAGAATACTGGAGCGGGTTGCCATTTCCTTCTCCAATGTTCAGTTCAGTTCACTTCAGTCCCTCAGTCGTGTCCGACTCTTTGTGACCCCATGAATCACACCACGCCAGGCCTCCCTGTCCATCACCAACTCCTGGAGTTCACTCAAACTCACGTCCACCAAGTCGGTGATGCCATCCAGCCATCTCTCATCCTCTATCGTCCCTTTCTCCTCCTGCCGCCAATCCCTCCCAGCATCAGGGTCTTTTCCAATGAGTCAACTCTTCGCATGAGGTGGCCAAAGTATTGGAGTTTGAGCTTCAGCATCAGTCCTTCCAATGAACACCCAGGACTGATCTCCAATGTTACGTCCTGGTAAAGGATACTTTCTCGGTGCTTGGCCTGGTCCTACGGGCACGCATGCGATCTGTTACTCCCCGTTCTAAGGCGATGAGCCCCTTCGAGGGGATGACTAGATTAGCTGCCGGATGTGGGGAAATGACGGAGGAGGATGAGAAAGACTCTCCGGAGATCCTTTTTCTGGTGTGAAAGAATTAAGGAAAAAAAAAAAAAGGAATGAAAGAGGCATAATTTCTACTAAGGTTTACTTGGTCAGTGAAAGCATTGTGGGATGTCAGGGTGAATATTTAAGTATATTTTCTCTCTCTCTCTTTTTTTAACGTTACATATTTGGAGCCTTAAAATATACATATTCACATATACTAAAACACAAACCAAATAATACAGCTGCCAAAGGATTTCGGTATTTTAGGACACGTTTGTTTCTCTTACATTTTGTTGATGTCTAAACACAGGCCTTTGAAGTGAAAATTCCCTCATCTAGTTTAATTTTTTCACATCTTTACATTGACTCGCTGAGCGGTGTTGAGACTGGTTGTGCTGAAGTTTTGTTTCCAACCTCTGAAAGCAAAGACCAAAGCCTCTTGGAGTATTTTCACTCAACAGAGGAGACATGGGTGGTTTTCATAAAGTTGTCTATTCACTGTGCTGAACCTGGGCCCAGCCTCCCTGGAAACTATTCCCTGACTGAATGAATGAAGACTAGGAATCACTATGCTTTGTAGCCCCTTACACTATCCCAGGATTTGAGAGTCAAGTGGAAGCTCACTTGACTTCCAAGAAGGAAGCCAAGAAGAACCAGAGTCAAAACGAAAACTCATGAACCACTTAACACAGCTAATGTGGTTCACAGTGGCACTGACGGCAAATGTGCTATAAGATATAAGGAGATACTTTGTCAGAGTGTCTCTTTACTTTCTGTCTGGAGCGTATTGCAAAGGCCTTGAATAATGCAAAGAAATAGAGGAAAACAACAGAATGGGAAAGACTAGGGATCTCTTCAAGAAAATCAGAAATACCAAAGGAACATTTCATGCAAAGATGGGCTCGATAAAGGACAGAGATGGTGTGGACCTAACAGAAGCAGAAGATATTAAGAAGAGGTGGAAAGAATACACAGAAGAACTGTACAAAAAAGAGCTTCACGACCCAGATAATCATGATGATGTGATCACTGACCTAGAGCCAGACATCTTGGAATGTGAAGTCAAATGGGCCTTAGAAAGCATCACTACGAACAAAGCTAGTGGAGGTGATGGAATTCCAGTGGAGCTATTCCAAGTCCTGAAAGATGATGCTGTGAAAGTGCTACACTCAATATGCCAGCAAATTTGGAAAACTCAGCAGTGGCCACAAGATTGGAAAAGGTCAGTTTTCATCCCAATCCCAAAGAAAGGCAATGCCAAGGAGTGCTCAAACTACCGAACAATTACTCATCTCACACGCTAGTAAAGTAATGCTCAAAATTCTCCAAGCCAGGCTTCAGCAATATGTGAACCGTGAACTTCCTGCTGTTCAAGCTGGTTTTAGAAAAGGCAGAGGAACCAGAGATCAAATTGCCAACATCCGCTGGATCATGGAAAAAGCAAGAGAGTTCCAGAAAAACATCTATTTCTGCTTTCTTGACTATGCCAAAGCCTTTGACTGTGTGGATTACAATAAACTATGGAAAATTCTGAAAGAGATGGGAATACCAGACCACCTGATCTGCCTCTTAAGAAATCTGTATGCAGGTCAGGAAGCAACAGTTAGAACTGGTCATGGAACAACAGACTGGTTGCAAATAGGAAAAGGAGTACGTCAAGGCTGTATATTGTCACCATGTTTATTTAACTTATATGCAGAGTACATCATGAGAAATGCTGGACTGGAAGAAACACAAGGTGGAATCAAGATTGCCGGGAGAAATATCAATAACCTCAGATATGCAGATGACACCACTCTTATGGCAGAAAGTGAAGAGGGGCTAAAAAGCCTCTTGATGAAAGTGAAGGTGGAGAGTGAAAAGGTTGGCTTAAAGCTCAACATTCAGAAAATGAAGATCATGGAATCTGGTCCCATCACTACATGGGAAATAGATGGGGAAACAGTGGAAACAGTGTCAGACTTTGTTTTTCTGGGCTCCAAAATCACTGCAGATGGTGACTGCAGCCATGAAATTAAAAGACGCTTACTCCTTGGAAGGAAAGTTATGACCAACCTAGATAGCATATTCAAAAGCAGAGATATTACTTTACCAACAAAGGTTCGCCTAGTCAAGGCTATGGTCTTTCCTGTGGTCATGTATGGATGTGAGAATTGGACTGTGAAGAAGGCTGAGCGCTGAAGAATTGATGCTTTTGAACTGTGGTGTTGGAGAAGACTCTTGAGAGTCCCTTGGACTGCAAGGAGATCCAACCAGTCCATTCTGCAGGAGATCAGCCCTGGGATTTCTTTAGAAGGAATGATGCTAAAGCTGAAACTCCAGTACTTTGGCCACCTCATGCGAAGAGTTGACTCATTGGAGAAGACTCTGATGCTGGGAGGGATTGGGGGCAAGAGGAGCAGGGGACGACAGAGGATGAGATGGCTGGATGGCATCACTGACTTGATGGGTGTGAGTCTGAGTGACCTCCGGGAGCTGGTGATGGACAGGGAGGCCTGGCGTGCTGCGGTTCACGGGGTTGCAAAGAGTCGGACACGACTGAGCGACTGATCTGATCTGATCTGAATAGCATCAAGATAAGGATGAGCCCCGGAGCCTTCTCAGTTCAGCCATTGTCCCGAGTGCTCAGAGACATTGCTTTCCATCAAAGACCCAGAGGGGCTGGAATGGCAGAAGCAAGAAAAATGGGGCTTTCCCATGGCTCACCACCTACAAAATCAAGCTTCATGTGGGAGAAAGAAAAAAAGGAGCGAGGAAAGATTCTGATTTTCCTCTGGATTTCTGACTAGGTTGAGGATGGTAATACCAACATTACCATGCAAAAGCCTAGCCTCTCGACAGTGTCTTCTTAGAGCAAAATTACCAAAAACAGTACCACCAACCTCTTTACCAAAGTTCAGAAATGTTTCAGCATGCTGTCATAAGCCAAGGAAGAAGCTTGGATGAGCTTCTAAAAGTTGAATCCAATGAATGAGTGGACATGAAAGGATTTTGCAAAGTATAAGTTGCCATCTAATTGCCTGGTGTTATTATTATTAATTAAAATCTATTCAGCTTCTATTTGAGGCTGATGTCCTTTTCTGATAAATATGCAAATTGTTCTTAGATGTAGTACTTAATTGGAGGATAAGAGCAGTTTTTATCAGGGAAGGAAAACAAACTGGGGCCTAGTGAGAATGAGGGAATCAAGATGACTTTGAAATTCAGAAAAAAAAAAAAAAAAAAAGTGGTGACAGTTTAAGTCAATTCTCTGAAACTAAAGTACCAAACGTTCATTCCTAATTTTAAAAAGGTGGTGGTGGGGTGGGGGAGTTTTGCATTGGAATACTGACAAACCAACAGGAGGCTATCAACTGGTTTGGGAAATGGAGAGAAAAGTTATTGCCATGTTGCTAGGCAACAGATTCCCAAGCTGAGTTCTCTTCCTTTCTTAAAGGACTGGGGCAATGTTTTATTCTGTAAATACTAGCCATTTATTTACTTCTTCACTGAATTAGAGGGGCTAGTCTCAGAACAAGACTGGCTAAGCCAGAAAGAGTCCAAATGCAGGCAATTAGAATACAATTAGGAAGGCAACATTGTGTATGGAATAAATAAAGCATTTGCTCTGTGGAGTGAAAGAGTGACTACCTAATGCTATTCTGACCAAAAAACCCCCAAAGTTTTACATGACTAAGATGATTTCTAATTAGAGCTTCAAGTCTAAGAGAATTATAGTTGCCCAATAAAAATTTATTGCAAAAGATAAAATGACTCACGGAAGACAAATGGCTGAGTGGCTGACAGCAAAAAAAGTGAGAAATTGTCATTTGGAAAAGGACCCCGGATGTGTGTTCAAGGGTCAATTCCCCCCTTGGTAAAGGGTTGGTAAAGGGTCAATTCCTGGGGAGGGGGCGAGCTGTCCCTTGTAGGTCATTGCTTCACAAACATGCTGGATTGGTCGCTGCTAGTTCTCAGGTGTGGACTCTGACCCCGCAATGGAGGGGCTCCGAGGGGACAGATAAGGCACAGCTTGATGAGTTTGCTAACCAGGAGATGGAGTCTGTGGTCTTGGAGGTGAAAGCCCCTCGGGGTTTCCCTCACAACAGAACCACTCCATCAACTTTCCTAATATGGACTCGGACTTCAGGCTAGAGGGAGGGAAAGAAAACACTCTTGGAGCTTGAGAAAAAGGGGAGGATTTGATGAATGTACAGATAGGGAGGGAACCCGTTCTCAGGGAAAAGAATCTTTGATCAATGGCATGGAGAAGCATCTTTCAAAGCCCCCTCAGATTCCAGCCACTTTAGAAGGAACAAAAAGAAGCTGATTCAGAGCCCAGCTGTTGTTATGAAAACCCAAATCAAAACAAGAAAAGGAAAAGAGAGACTTGGCAAAATATCATCTCAAATGGATTACCTGAAATAGCCACAAACGATATTTCTCATCAGAATTCACCTCGAAACCAGAGAGGGAGTGTTTGGGCCACTGTGTTGGAATAAATACAGGTCTTCTGGGAGTGCCTAGGGGGATTTTTTTATTGGTCTTTTCGCTGTGTAGGTGGATATCCTCTAAAATAGCAAGTTAACCTATCAAAGAAGCCAGAGAGCCCAAGAATTGATGCTTTCCAACTGTGGTGTTGGAGAACACTCTGGAGAGTCCCTTGGACAGCAAGGAGATCAAAGCAGTCAATTCTAAAGGAAATCAACCTTGAATGTTCATTCAAAGGACTGATGCTGAAGCTAAAGCTCTAAAACTTGGCCACCTGATGCAAAGAGACTCATTGGAAAAGACTCTGATGCTGGGAAGGGCTGAAGGCAGGAGAATAAGGGGACAACAGGGGGAGAGATAGTTGGATGGCATCACTGACTTAATGGACATGAGTTTGAGCAAACTCTGGGAGATGGTGAAAGGCAGGGAAGCCTGGTGTGCTGCAGTCCATGAGGTCACAAAGAGTCAAACACCACTTAGCGACTGAACAACAACTTATCAAGTCATAGGAAGGAGCCTAGCCTCCATCAGTTGTCTGCTGTATGCAGGACCCCTCACGTGGGTTATCTGATTTAAATAATGATTTTCCTCAGAGCATTCATACTGTATGAAATTGCTGACAGAAAATATGGATCCTCTGTGCTTGTATTCAGAGAAGGCAATAGCACCCCACTCCAGTACTCTTCGGGGAAGGCAATGGCACCCCACCTCAGTACTTTTGCCTGGAAAATCCCATGGATGGAGGAGCCTGGTAGGCTCCAGTCCATGGGGTCGCTAAGAGTCGGACACAACTGAGCGACTTCACTTTCACTTTTCACTTTCATGCATTGGAGAAGGAAATGGCAACCCACTCCAGTGTTCTTGCCTGGAGAATCCCAGGGACAGGGGAGCCTGGTGAGCTTCCGTCTATGGGGTCGCACAGAGTCGGACATGACTGAAGCGACTTAGCAGCAGTAGCAGCAGCCAGTACTCTTGCCTGGAAAATCCCATGGACGGAGAAGCCTGGAGGGCTGCAGTCCATGGGGTTGCTGAGGGTCAGATACAACTGAGCAACTTCAGTTTCGCTTTTCACTTTCATGCATTGGAGAAGGAAATGGCAACCCACTCCAGTGTTCTTGCCTAGAGAATCCCAGGGATGGGGGAGCCTGGTGGGCTGCTGTCTCTGGGGTCGCACAGAGTCAGACATGACTGAAGTGACTTAGCAGCAGCAGTGCTTGTATTAATAGCTGATGGGCAGATGCTTTAAAGGGAGTTGAATAATCATTTCATCTCCTGTGCTCGATGTGTGAGTTTGTCCAAATGGATCCTTTTGAACTCCAATGTCAGTTTTTGATGTCAGTTTTTTCCGAGGAACCTATTTTGCCCCTTAATTATTTTCTTTCTGTTTAACAGCCAAGCATGAATTTAAAGGTTTTGGATGTCTGACTCTTTGGTTCCAATCATCTCTATGAAGTATTACACATACATGCAGATTAAACAACAGCAGCAAAAAGCTATCTGTGGTTTGTCTTATAGGCTTCCCAGGTGGATTAGTGGTAAAGAACCTGCCTGTCAGTGCAGGAGACATAATGGATGCAGTGTCAATCCCTGGGTGGGTAATATCCCCTGGAGCAGGGCATGGCAATCCACTCCAGTGTTCGTGCCTGGAGAATCCCATGGACAGAAGAGCCTCGTGGGCTACAGTCCATGGGATGGCAAAGAGTTGGACACAATTGAGCGACTAACACTTTTACCCTAGAAGATATAAAAGCATAAATATACCTTCTCTCTATGGACCTAGGTGGGTCATCCTTGCTTAGCTGCTAGAATGTTCCTGATGGCTACTTTTCTCTTACTCTTTGGTCTTTACTAAAGCCTGTTGAGGGGAAGGCAATGGCACCCCACCCCAGTACTTTTGCCTGGAAAATCCCATGGACGGAGGAGCCTGGTAGGCTCCAGTCCATGGGGTCGCTAGGAGTTGGACACGACTTCACTTTCACTTTCACTTTTCACTTGCAAGCACTGGAGGGGGAAATGGCAACCCACTCCAATGTTCTTGCCTGGAGAATCCCAGGGACAGGGGAGCCTGGTGAGCTTCTGTCTATGGGGTCGCACAGAGTCGGACACGACTGAAGCGACTTAGCAGCAGCAGCAGCAGCAAAGCCTGTTGATCTAGCACAGCTACCCTCAAAACGTTCAACAAGTTTCAGAGTTCTCCAGCAAAACTGCATGATAATTGCAAAGTTTTCTTTTTTATGCCTTTTTATAGACCTGTCCTGTGAAATAAATCTAAGTCTTAAGCAGGCCTTCGTCAGGACTGGAAAACTGATAAAGAACTGGAGAAGGAGATGCTGAATGGGCAGAAACTGCAAGGACCTCAGACTCTGACCTAGGTGTACCACATCCTCAAACAGGAGGGGCTGCTCAACACTGGGGGGCTGCCTGTGACTAGGACTCTGCTATCGAGAATTCTCTGTTGCCACTTGTGCTGCGAGGTGTTCGATCTGCGGGGTGTCTTAGGCTGAGCCCAACACCTTGGGGGCTGTAGCTGCAATGATGCTTCAATCCTAGTGGCTGGTCAAAGCAAGCTGTAAGGAGTGAGCACAGAGGGGCAGGAGCAGTGCCCCCCTGATGAGTACCCCATGAGCCCACTTCGGAGACAGGGATCTCAGTTGCTTCAGGAGAGCCCTGTGGCTCACAGACCTGCTTCAGCCGGATGTAGAGTCCAGGTTTCCCACGGGGCAGCATGTGCTGCAACAGGGCTGTGTCCTGCTGGTTTTGAGGTGTGATCCCGGGTTCCTGCTGGTCAGCATTTCCCCAAGGACCCTCTGGCCGCCCTCATCTGGTTTTCTACGCTGCTTCCTGGGGCCTGGCCTGTCAGTGCACTGCTGAGAGGGCATAAATCAGGAATGCTCTCCAGTCTTTATCTCCCGTGAGCATCTCCACTGCGGGAAGGACTGATGCTTCATAACCAAATGTATTGATCGGGGTCTGAGCAAGTCTGGGCCTAATGCTATGCTAAAATGGAGTTTGCCATTATGTGTGGAGCTAAATAGTTCATTTTCTGCCATGAGACAGAAGGAAATCACTCAGGGAAGCCTTTGAGATGGACGATCCCAATAGCTGCAAAGCTATGGAGAAAAAAAAATTAAGTTTTTCAGAATTGATTGCAATATTTCGAAAGATATTCTTTATCTCTTCACAAAAATCAAACTTTCCATTTGGACTTGTCAGAGTCAGCTTTTAGTGAGACCTATTTTTTTTTTTTTGGTTCTTTTGATTAATGAAAAGGAGCCGTTTTTCTTTTTCTTCACTGTAATAAAAATCAAGCTGTCGGAGGGTGCCCTTCAAAATAGAAATCAGGAGATGATTTGAACAGAATATTAATACTGCTCTTTTAAACCCCAATGTTCGTACCCTGGTTTAATAAACTAAATTTGCAGCTGATTTCTTCTCTAGAAGGCAAGCGACATTTTGTGGAAATATGAGCGTTTCCGACAGAACTTGATCACAGTCTTTCATACATTCTTTCCTATTTACAGATAGCAGTGAGAAGAAAGGCTGGATCTCATTCTTTTGTGCTTGAATAGGCCAGACAGAATGTGTGATTAGATGAATTTTGGCATCTCAATCATTTTATTGTAGCTATTGTTATCGTTCAGAATTCATGGGGCATAATTTTTAATTCAAGAATACAGAGTGGATTTTTCTCTTGGAAAAAAAAAATGATTTCTCAGTTTCCAGCGATAAGGCTCTTTAGAATCAGGCTCGGAGCTAACTGACAACACAATGGAGTGTACTTTACGAGGCATTGCTTTAATTTCACCCCATCATGGCCTGTCTTAAAACTTTTGCCAATGACGATGTCTTCCAGAAACTCTGTGGCCCCCCTCCGGAATCTTTAGCAGACATAGGGTTTATTTTAGTGGTTCTTTTTATCTGAGCATCCTGAGTTTTTTTCTGCCACCAAATTTGCCTCAGCCTCGTTCATTGAAACAGTATTTCAAGATTAATAAATTAATCTTCTCCTACACCACCCTGCCAAGATTTTTAGACACCTTTTTTCTCAATTGGTTTTCCCTGGTGGCTTAGAGGGTAAAGTGTCTGCCTGCAATGCAGGAGACCCGGGTTCAGTCCCTGAGTTGGGAAGATCCCCTGGAGAAGGAAATGGCAACCCACTCCAGTACTCTTGCCTGGAAAATCCCATGGATAGAGGAGCCTGGAAGGCTACAGTCCATGGGGCTGCAAAGAGTCGGACACGACTGAGCGACTTCACTTTCACTTTTTTCTCAATTGCTCCTTTTCCCCATGATATTTTAATGTTTCAAATGTACTGTATACCTGTCAATGTGCTGTGGCCCTCCAGATGATCATTGTTGTTTAGGTGCTAAATTGTGTCTGACTGTTTTGCGACCTCATGGACTGTATAGCCTGCCAGTCTCTTCTGTCCATGGGATTTCCCAGGCAAGAATTCTGGAGTGGGTTGTTCTTTCCTCCTGCAGGGGCTCTTCCTTACACTGTGGTTGAACTTGGGTCTCCCGCATTGCAAGTGGATTCTTTACCCCTGAGCCCCCAGGGGAGCCCCCAGATGACCATAAACTATTGTCTAATGCTGAGATTCTTTTGCCTCCGAAGAATGGATGTTATCAACTTGGGGCAGTATTCCCACTCCCTACATATACTGAAATATACACACAACACTTCTATCAAGTCACTCTTACATTTTGTTTCCTCAAGGCTCTGAAGGCACTGTATGTGCCAAAAACCTATTGAAATGATTGCTAATGATTGAAAAGTACTTAATATTTATCTGGCTATGCTGGGTTTCAGTTCGCTGCTTGCAAGATCTTTGGTTGTAGCTCAAGAACTCTTACTTGTGACATGTGGGCTCTAGTTCCTTAACCAGAGATCGAACCCCCTTTCCCCTGCTTTGGGAATGCAGAGTCTTAGCAACTGAATCACCAGGGAAGTCCTTTGGAAAGTACTTACTACACTTAATTTGTACTTGTAGTAAAAGATGATACTCATTGAGTGTACACAGCCTCTGGGTTAATATCGACACTGCTGCCGTTGGGCCATAAGGGGCAGTGAGGACTCAGATGGACTCAAGCTGGACATCCAGAAACTGGTCTTGGTCTACAGGTGTGTCATCAGAACTCAGCCCAGTCCATTAAGGAAGCCAAAGTGCCTTCAGCCACACCTGGTCAGGACACTACGTATTATATTGTGGGGTTTTCACTGTAGTGTGGCTTCAAGGTAACAAAGTTTATCTCCCTCCAAGCCTCCTCCTAATCTCTTCAATCTGATCCTGACACCTTCAACCAGGATCAGGTTTCTTTCTCCACTTTGGTTCTATAATGCCATGTTTTTATTTCCAAGATGGTAAAATAGCAGACTAGGCTTCAGTAATATGTGAACTGTGAACTTCCTGATGTTCAAGCTGGTTTTAGAAAAGGCAAAGGAACCAGAGATCAAATTGCCAACATCTGCTGGATCATGGAAAAAGCAAGAGAGTTCCAGAAAAACATCTATTTATGCTTTATTGACTATGCCAAAGCCTTTGACCGTGTGGATCACAATAAACTGTGGAAAATTCTGAAAGAGATGGAAATACCAGACCACCTGACCTGCCTCTTGAGAAATCTGTATGCAGGTCAGAAGCAATAGTTAGAAATGGTCATGGAACAACAGACTGGTTCCAAATAGGAAAAGGAGGACGTCAAGGCTGCATATTGTCACTCTGTTTATTTAACTTATATGCAGAGTACATCATGAGAAACCCTGGACTGAAAGAAACACAAGGTTGAATCAAGATTGCTGGGAGAAATATCAATAACCTCAGATATGCAGATGATACCACCCTTATGGCAGAAAGTGAAGAGGAACTCAAAAGCCTCTTGATGAAAGTGAAAGAGGAGAGTGAAAAAGTTGGCTTAAAACTCAACATTCAGAAAACGAAGATCATGGCATCTGGTCCCATCACTACATGGGAAATAGATGGGGAAACAGTGGAGTGTCAGACTTTATTTTTCTGGGCTCCAAAATCACTGCAGATGGTGACTGTAGCCATGAAATTAAAAGACGCTTACTCCTTGGAAGGAAAGTTACAACCAACCTAGATAGCATATTCAAAAGCAGGGACATTACTTTGCCAACAAAGGTTCATCTAGTCAAGGCTATGGTTTTTCCTGTAGTCATGTATGGATGTGAGTGTATGGATGTGAGAGTTGGACTGTGAAGAAGGCTGAGCGCTGAAGAATTGATGCTTTTGAACTGTGGTGTTGGAGAAGACTCTTGAGAGTCCCTTGGACTGCAAGGAGATCCAACCAGTCCATTCTGAAGGAGATCAGCCCTGGGATTTCTTTGGAAGGAATGATGCTAAAGCTGAAACTCCAGTACTTTGGCTACCTCATGCGAAGAGTTGACTCATTGGAAAAGACTCTGATGCTGGGAGGGATTGGGGGCAAGAGAAGGGGACGACAAAGGATGAGATGACTGGATGGCATCACTGAGTTGATGGACATGAATCTGAATGAATTCCGGGAGCTGGTGATGGACAGGGAGGCCTGGCGTGCTGTGATTCATGGGGTCGCAAAGAGTCGGACATGACTGAGTGATTGATCTGATCTGATCTGAGGAGAGGAAAAGAAAGAAGAACAACAGGAGGAGACATTGGGAAAGGCATTAGAAGGTATCTGATTGGACAGGGAAGGATTATGGAAAGTGGGAATTATTCTAAAGGCTTACAGGCACTCACAGAATCTTCCCAGCAAATGTTTGCTTATCAACATCCTCCTTCTACAAAGGGTGATATCAATTAGAATGAAGTTACTTACTGAGAGGTTAAGTGACTTGCCCAAGGTTACCCAGCTAGTAACCTGCAGAGCCAAGATATGAACGCAGACAAATGAGTCTTGGGGCTGATCTCATCATCATGTACGCCAAGATCCTTCCCCGTTTCCCAGGTGGCTCCCTCTCTCTAGGCTCATTTCCTCCAAATTCTTCAGTAATTGGTGTTATAACCTGGAATTATGTTTTTCCAATTATCCTTAGCAGAGCTCTTTGGGTGATATTATTCAACTTTTACTGTTTCAAAGAATTGTCTAAGGATCTCATTTAAAATGCAGATGACCATTCTCCATGCCTGAAAAAAGATGACCTAGAGGTTCTAAGTGAAGCCCGAAAAACTGTCATTGTATTAAGCACTCCCAGTGACTGTCCATAAGGTGATCACTATACCTCTGTCCCTGGGCCTGTGGTTCCACTTCACTCAAATCAACTCCTTGTCATGTCAGATGCATTATTGGGCTTCTATCTAACATTTCCTTCAAGAAGGAAATTCATCTACCATTTCTACAGCTTTCTTTGTGTATTAATAGTTTGATGGAACTGCAGCAAAGCCAATTCAGGGATGTAATCTAGTCAAGGACCAAAATCAGAGTCAGGCACTCTGTTCCCCAGTGATCAAGGATGCATTTGAAAGCAGCTGGGAGAAATATCAATAACCTCAGATATGCAGATGACATCACCCTTATGGCAGAAAGTGAAGAGGAACTAAAAAGCCTCTTGATGAAAGTGAAAGTGGAAAGTGAAAAGGTTGGCTTAAAGCTCAACATTCAGAAAATGAAGATCATGGCATCTGGTCCCATCACTACATGGGAAATAGATGGAGAAACAGTGGAAACAGTGTCAGACTTTCTTTTTCTGGGCTCCAAAATCACTGCAGATGGTGGCTGCAGCCATGAAATTAAAAGACGCTTACTCCTTGGAAGGAAAGTTACAACCAACCTAGATAGCATATTCAAAAGCAGAGACATCACTTTGCCAACAAAGATTCGCCTAGTCAAGGCTATGGTCTTTCCAGTGGTCATGTATGGATGTGAGAGCTGGACTGTGAAGAAGGCTGAGCACCGAAGAATTGATGCTTTTGAACTGTGGTGTTGGAGAAGACTCTTGAGAGTCCCTTGGACTGCAAGGAGATCCAACCAGTCCATTGTGAAGGAGATCAGCCCTGGGATTTCTTTGGAAGGAATGATGCTAAAGCTGAAACTCCAGTATTTTGGCCACCTCATGCGAAGAGTTGACTCATTGGAGAAGACTCTGATGCTGGGGGGATTGGGGGCAGGAGGAGAAGGGGACAACAGAGGATGAGATGGCTGTATGGATGGATGTGAGTCTGGGTGACCTCTGGGAGCTGGTGATGGACAGGGAGGCCTGGCGTGCTGCAGTTCATGGGGTCGCAAAGAGTTGGACACGACTGAGCGACTGATCTTACCTAGACCTTAGGGTAAGTCAGTAAATTATGGCCTGTGGGTTAAATGTGTGTTTTTTTTTTTCTTGTATTTAGAAATGGTTGAAAAAAGATTTTATGGCATGAAAATTATATAAAATTCCAATTTCAGTATTAATAATTAAAACCTTATCAGAACACATAATTCTCATTTAGTCATATATTTTCCATGCCTGTGTTTGTACTACAACAGCAGTTACATAGTTGGAACAGAACATGCTGTTCACTAAGTCTGAAATACTTACTAGCTGGCCTTTACAGAGAAAGCTTGCCCCTGCTTTAGATTATGCAGAAGGGGACGGACCAACCGAATCGCCTTCCATCTTGTTTTTCTTACCGAGAAAGACCAGGAGTGAAGTTAAAGTCCCTGATGAGTAGGTAGCGGGGGTGTGTGTGTGCTTTTTTCCTCCTATTAAGGTAGGATAGACTTTTTAAAAGTTTTTTTTTATTATTTTCTTGGCTGCGCCATGCAGCATGTGGGATGTTCATTCCCCAACTGGAGATCAAGTCTGCACCCCCTGCAGTGGCAGCGTGGAGTCTTAACCACTGGACCACCAGGGAAGTCCCAAGACAGATATTTTTAAACAGTCGGTTGAGCTGAGGGTAGAGACACTGCCCCTCCTCTGAAACTTGAAAAACTGAACCCAGGTGTGTGACATGTTAGTGATATAAAACCACCACCATGGGCACATACCTACAGGGGAAGAGAAACAAGCTGTTGAATCAGCAGGGTCCTCTGTTACTGAGTTTCCTTGACTATTTGCTATTTGTTCACCCACGTTGTCATCTGCCAGTGTATTGTAACAGCCTTGTGGGGAACAAGCATCAAGGACTTAAGAAAGATATATGTGAGGAAACCCACTTGACAATCATAACTCCGTCTTTTTCCTAGCAGTTGGCTCTGCCTGATGTTGTTGGACACTACTTGTGGAATATTTTGGCCTGGCTTCTGGATCCCTTTTATTTTAAGGAAACCGTTTGAGAATGAATAGTCTAAAATACAAGTGAACTCTTCAGTCCTTTATTGCAGGACTGGTGCCTAAAATTTTCCAGGGAGAGAATCTCAAAGTGACTCCATCATCAACCAACAACTATATAATTGTACCACGATGATGATTTTTATACAGTCTGGGTGCCTGGATATGTATGTTCCTACAAGTGCATAATGTGAACATCTCTGGCAAGTTTGTTTGGGGTTCATTAGTGTAAGCACATGCCAGTCCCCTGAGCATGAGTCCGTGAGGTGACAGAATTCCTAGGATACACTTTTCTTTCTGTTGTAAATTAGAAAAGTTGGCTAGGGTACGTGCTCCCTAATCATGTTCTGAAGGTGAGGAGAAGGCTGTCCTGGCTCCAGTTGTCAATCTGTGTTTAGAAATTTCACCAATAATTTGTAGCCTGGGAGCGCTTGACTTGGGGACCCCTGGAGCTAATTGGATTCACTGATTTTCTGTAAAATCCCCGCCTGTCATCAGCTCAGCAGTAGGTATGATACAGAAGCTCTAATGAACCCAGGGATAGCTTTGAGTCAGTCTGATTTCTTTGGAGTGAATTATCGGGCCCTAAATTTGGATTTTTAGGGAGGAAACTTTTTGTATTGTCTCTTATAACCTTTCATTAGGATCCAAGCTATTTAAGAAGGTGATCAGGTTTCATCCTGGAAGACACACCATTCTTGCAGAAAGGTTGTTAGAATCTAAGAACTCGTCAGTCAGGTGGAGTTTGGTTAGAACCTGCAAGGATAATGAATCTGGAATTCTTGTTAACTGGGAACTGCCCTGCTCCACAACAGCAACAGAAAAACCCATCCCAGGGAGTGGGGAGCCCGTGACCTGGGCTCTGGGTTGCTGCCTGAGTTGTTTTGCTTCGGTAGCTAGTTTCTTTGGTGCTTCCATGCAGAGCAGAATTCACTTGCAAACCTGTTTTATCTCGCTCTGGGAGTTCCCCATCTCTAAAAACAGAGACTGTCCTGTCACAGGGTACCGTCCTCTGGGAGGAACAGGAATACATTTGGATGGGCTCCAGCACGCCTGGCTGTTCTTTGATATCACAGATGAGGCCACCAGTCTTTTCTTAGCAGGGCACTCACAGGAGCTGTCTGTGGCGAAGGGGACAGGGGCTACACTGTCTGCAGATAGTCACCACTTCCATTTGGGCTGAAGTGCTGTGGTCTTTGTCAGAATCTTCTGATGTTATTTTTATCTAGGTCAGAAAAATATGTGTTTACATCCTTGTGTTTAGTTAGATGTAAATGTAAAAAGCCTCCCTTCCCCAAACATACCCCATTAGCTACCTGAAAATCCCTCAAGGACCCAAATGTTCTTAAGAAACGTGGGTGTTTATTGTCAAGAAGCAGTTTGCTTTTATGGCGATGGAGAACTTGAGAACCCACAGAGAAAACACACTTGTATATTGCTATACCCTTGGCCCAGACTAGCAATTTAGTACCTTGCCCCATCAACCAAGGTCCAATTGATTACACCGATTTTATTCTTGTTCGAGGAGCCCTCGGGCCCTTGCTGTGGCTCCCACTCAGGGACCAGCATAGACGCGCGAGGAAAGACTTGTTAAGTCACGTAGCCCTATCACCTGATCCCTCTGGTGTGTCTCTCTGATGCCTGGACTTGCTTGGATTTGAGTGATTCCAGGAGTGGGTTGTCAGTGTCTTCCCTTGGGAGTGGATAATATATTCTCTTTTGGATTCAATTTTTTTTCCCATTTCTTGAGTTTTTTCAATCATTCCTGGGAAGCTGACTCTCTTTAGGGCTTCCTCCCTCCTCCTCCTCCTCTGGGTATTTTCTGATATTTACCCACTGAGGGGGATGAGGCTTGTCTCAGACCTCCAATTTGTAGTCATCCATTTGCTCCTCTCTGTTCGCTGTGGATTCCTTTGCGATGCAAGTTTTCCTCCCCCCTTCACTGTGTCATTGCTGTGTGTCTGCACATTCCCTTCATTTTATCTCAGCCCCTTCACTCTGTGTACTGTTGATGAGTTGTTGTGAGAGAAAGGAAGCGTGGGAAGAGAGACATGCGAGGACCAGGATCAGCCCTCGCTAGGGACTTCGGGAGCCCATGGTTGTGCTCAGGGCTGACTTGGAGTCAGAGATGCCAATGTGGAGAAAAGACTGGAGATGCTGGCGTTCCGAGATCTGAGATGGAAACTGTGAAACTGAAAAACAGGCTCTTGCAATTCCACCACCTGCCATTTTTTTTGGATTACATTGCTGGCCTGGATTTTCAGCTTGAACTAGTTTTCTTCCAGACCACTGTCTCTTACCTTTGTTCTCTGTTCTCTCTGTGACTGTTCTTTTCCATAACCAGAGATGATGATATGAGGGGTAGGGGGGGATCCTTGAGATCATCCTGTGCAGCCTGCTTTCAATCTGACATGAAGACTCAGGCCCCATAGTGGTGATGGCATCTTTAAGGTCATGTGGAAGCTGGCAGAGGAGCCAGGACCAGCAGCCCAGCTCCTGAATCCCATGCCAAAGCTGTCTTCTCTAATGGGTCCCTGGTTCAATCTGTGGAGTTCAGAAAAGGGGACTTCTGAAGCTGCTGCCTCCGAGCATGCTCAGAAAGTAACAGTGTCAGAGAGACGTGGCAAAGAAAAGAGCCCACAGCCCTGAGAGAGGAAATATCAGATCAACCTTCAGTGAGCCTTCCTCTTCTGCAGGAAAACTGAAATAAACATAGCACGTGACACCAAATAAAGTGATTCGACTTGAATGCTACCATTATTAACATCTTCTGGGTTTTCTCCCCTTCAAAAAATAAGATGTTTTCTCTCTTTTTAAACAACAAAGAGTCAAATTTTAAGACAAGTGTTTGAGGCATTATTTAATCATCCAAAGTCTCTTTACCTATAATTCTTGAACCAGGTGACACATAATTGGATAATTATAATTTGGAATCTGGAATAAAGTCTTTTAAGTAGACACTACGGTAGGCAGCAACATGTATGACTAATAATAAAGCGACATGCCCTGGTTGTAAATTCCTTTGCCTCTGATACTGTTTATGATTTGCCCTTGAGCTGTCCTGTGGTCTGTTACCCAGTCTGCTTTTTTTTCATTGACATGTGCATGTGAAAATGGAGCTGTTGAGAATGTGCTGTAACCTACATGGAAACTCCTCTCAACCATAAATGAGCTTTTCTAGGGTGTTAATTATATAATTTCCTGATTCTTAACCTTAAAATATTATTCACAAATGGCAACATCTCAAAATAAAGGTGAGAAGAGGTACTTATCTTCTATTTTGGTGTGGAATACTTGAAACTAAGAACCTGATTTATTTCTCATGTTATAAGATGTAAAAAAGAAAGGAAATATCATCTAAAAATTTCTCCAAAGATCTTTGTGACTTCACACTCTAGCCTTGTTCACTATAATAGGCAGATTTCAGGTTGAATGTTGTCTTTAAGGTATCAGAGAACCATAAAGCTGATTGAATGAAGCATCTGGACAAGAAATCATCTTGAGGCTTGGAGGGTGGTGGTGAAGAAATGACAGGCGAGCATGGAGATTTTACCCAAGATGAGGACGTTCTTTCTAGAGACTTGGAAGGATCAGATGTCGGTAGGTACACGTGTCACTTCCACCTTTCGTGTGTCTCAATGCCTGAATTGTGTATGCATGTACATTCGGTATTTACACCCTTCCTTTTAGAGCATCTTTGGTTAGAACCATGTCCTTGTCTCTGATCATAGCCTCTGTAAGTACCTTAGGTGTGTGGACAGTGTGGGTCACCCCCTCCAGGGCACAAACCTTGTACATCCTCCTCCATACAGTGGTACTGCTGCTGCTGCTGCTAAGTCGCTTCAGTCGTGTCCGACTCTGTGCCACCCCATAGACGGCAGCCCACCAGGCTCCCCCGTCCCTGGGATTCTCCAGGCAAGAACACTGGAGTGGGTTGCCATTTCCTTCTCCAATGCATGAAAGTGAAGAGTGAAAGTGAAGTTGCTCAGTCGTGTCCGACTCTTAGCAACCCCATGGACTGCAGCCTACCAGGCTCCTGCGTCTGTGGGATTTTCCAGGCAAGAGTACTGGAGTGGGGTGCCATTGCCTTCTCCAATACAGTGGTACAAAGATGTATAGCATGATGAGTCTGGGTATTGGGTATGGGAACTAAGAGCTTTGGCAAGTGGTCGGTCTTTTAAAACTTTATCTCCCTCAGGTTCTCTGTTCTTTGGGTGTGTTCCTATTTTGGGTCTTTCTATTTTACCAGGTATTTCTGGTTTCTTTGTTTCTGGTTTTCAGGTACCCACACCGGGAGGAGAGCAGCTCAACCCTTGCAAGGCTGCCCTAGAGTAGGCACTCAGATTCCCAACCCTCACAAGGTACATCTTACACCATCTCAACTTGTCCCTGAGCAACTCTGATAACACCCCCACTTTACCCCTCTTCATCGGAAGCACCAAGCCGCCACTTTCCTGCCTTGACCGACCCCATTTACTAAGACTTAATCTGAGTCCCATCCTAGGTGACTCCACGGACAGTCACTTGAAGAATGCCTCCTGACTCACAGTGGTAGAACCACCCCGCCTGGGACTGCCCTCATGTGCAGCCCAGAGACTCAGGCCAGACCCCACTCATGGGCTGCAGTCCATGAGGTCCCAAAGTGACAGACACGACTTAGCAACTGAACAACAGCAACAGGCTGGTCATGGCGCTGGCCCAGGCACGTCCTTATTGGAAAGGCAGACTCGACAGATTCATTGAAATTAACTTTCAACTATTTTCTTTTTTTTTTTTTTTTCAGTTTTACTTATTAATTTAGTTGATTCACAATGTTGTGTTAGTTTCAGGTGTACAGTAGTAATTCAGTTATGCATATACATATATCCATTCTTTTGTAGCTTCTTTTCCCATATACATTGTTTCATAAATTTCCCTGCACTGTACGGTATTGTCCTTGTTGAGTGTTTTTTATATAGTGGTGCATACATGCTAATTCCCAAATCCTAATTTATCCCTCCCCCCATCTTTCCCCTTTGGTAACCATGAGTTTGTTTTTGAAGTCTATGGGTCTGTTTGTAAATAAGTTCGTTTGTATCATTTGTTTAGATTCCCTATGTAAGTGGTGTATGATACTTGTCTTTGTCTAACTTACTCCATTCAGCATGATAGAGCCTCCAAGGATTTTCATTCTTTGATGACGATGACAGACCCTCCCCTTCCCCAAGGTGTTAGGATTATATCAAGGATATGGCTGTACTTTGTACCAACCAACACAGTCTGCTCCTCATCCTTCTGTACTTCCTTACAGAAACGTTCCATCAAAGAAGGATGTACCAGCAGAGTTGTGCTCAAAGGATGCTTCCAGGTACGGTCACATGTGCTCTTGGGGACTGAGGCAGGACGGGCACAGACACATAGCATTTCACTCTCGGGAAAAATGATAATGAATGTTTCCAAGTCTGTTTCTGGGGATAATTCTTCACTGCTTTGTGTTACCCGTAGTGTGTGTGCCATGTCCGACTCTTTGCAACCTCAGGAATTGTAGCCCTTCAGGCTTCTCTGTGGAACATTCCAGGCAAGAGTACTGGAGCGGGTTGCTATTTCCTACTCCAGGGGATTTTCCTGACCCAGGGATTGGGCTGAGGTCTCTTGCATCTCCTGCATTGGCAGGCAGATTTTCTACCACTGTGCCACCTGGAAAACCCACCTGTAGCATAAACTGCAAACTCCTTTCTAGGAGGCATATATCTCTTTATGACCATATTACTCCTAAAACCTTGTTCTTTAACATTCTTCCCCCCACCCCCGCCCCACCTCCACTTTATGTTACGGATTAGTTGTCAACATTTATTCACTCAACAAGCATCCACTGGCACGTGGTAAAGCAGGTCTGTGTTAGAACTGGGGCAAGGACTTCCCTGGCTGCCCAGTGGTTAAGAACCTGGGCTTCACTGCAGGAAGCGCAGATTCCATCCCTGGTTGTGGAACTAAGATCCATGCATGCTGTAGAGTGTGGCCAAAAAAAAAAAAAAAAAACTGGAGAAAATCAGTGGACAAATGGGTCCCACTGGTGAGTTCTCTCCAGAGCAGGCTCATCCATTCTGGATGCTCTGTTACTTGCTCACCCTTCTCTGATAGACAGCATTTACAACTTAGTGATTTCTCTTACAACCCACTTGTTCCCAGAGATCTTCTCTGGCTCCGAGCTTTAAGTTTCCTTCCTTTGTGCTATTCTACCATGGAAGGTGTATTTCTGCCATAGCATGGATCACCCTTATTTTAGCCAATTGTTTATTTCTGTGACCTGCTTTCTCCAGACCTTCCTTCAACTCAACACTCATGTTCAGTGTCTTGCAATTTTAAAGCAAGATCTATGTCTTGTTCACATTTTTTATCCTAAGGGCCTTGTATAGCATAGGACACATACTAAACATTCAATAAATATGTTATAGAATCAGTGAATGACTAATTTACTGAGGCTACTCTGATTTTGTGTTACCCCATGTACAGAATCATAGATTGATAAAACTGGAGACATGAGGGAATGTATACGACCATTTCTAACCCTCCATGTTATAGATGACACATGTTTTAGCTGAATCACAGGAAGCAATGCAAATACCAAACACATAGTGTTTGGAGCTGCAGAAAATCTGTGAACAGAAATAATAATAACCAAAGTGGGAGGAGATACTTCCGTTCAGCCATTAGCCTAAGTTCTAGTCACTACAATAGGTAGGACCTTTGTGTCACGATAGATTATGTTGAAGTCTGTTCTGTTTTGTTGAGTTCAAGCTTCAGAGTCAAGGGCCATCAAACACTCCAGCTGTGAGCTTGATGATGAATCATGAGTTACTCATCTGCCATCTTGCAGCCCCACTCGTGCAGAGACGTTCAGAGAACTATTTCAAGGTAGAGGGAGAGGAACCGTTCAAGTTTAGGGTAGAACGCCTGAGACAGATTCAAGTGGAGAGGAGGGGGTGGAAATGGTTTTTATTAGGTGAATGGAGGTGAGACTTGAGTCTGGTGTCTGGAGGAGCTATGAGGCAGGAAGGAAGGGGAGGAGATGGCTTCTCCAGAGGAAATTAATTTTTTTTTAATCCTCTGATGTATCCTCTTTTCATTATCTCTTGCTTTTCGTTTTCTTCTCTCCTTGTGTTTCTCCCGTAGAAATTGCTGTCTGTCTCTGGCAACAGTTCAGTTCTTTAAAATGCAGCCACCTGTGTGTGCTGGGGAGCATATGCTTTTCATCTTCTGCTAAGTTGCCTTTAGAGTCGGTTAAGTTCTACCAGCGTGAAATATGCCCAAGAAAACGTCCAACAACTTGTGGAATGTGATTAAACTTTGATAAAGACAATTCTTTTATTTTTAGATTAAAGTATAGTTGATGTATATTATGATATAAATTATAGGTGTACGATGCAGTGATTCAGAATTTTTAAAGGTTGTACTCCGTTTATATCTATTATAAAATATTGATTGTGTTTCCTGTGTTGTACAATATACCCTTGTAGCTTATTTTAAACCTAATAGTCTGTACCTCTTAATCCCCTACCTCTATAAAATTGCCCCTCCCTTCTTCCCTTGTCCCATTGGTAACCACTAGTTTGTTCTCTGTGAGTCTGCTGCTTTTTCATTATATTCACTAGTTCCTTGTAGTTTTTTAGATTCCACATGTAAGTGATGTCATGCAGTCTTTTTCTTTGACTTCTTTCACTTAGCATAATGCCCTCCACGTCCATCCAGGCACATGACAAGTTTTGTTCTTTATGGCTGAGTAGTATTCCATTGTATATATACACTATATCTTCTTTATCCATCCATCTACTGATGGATACTTAGGTTGCTTCTATATCTTGTCAACTGTAAATAATACTGCTATGAACACTGCAGTGCATGTATCTTTTTGAATTAGTGTTGTTTTTTTTTTTAAGATATAAACACAGGAGAGAAATTGCTGGGTCATATGATAGTTCTATTTTTAGTCTTTTGAGAAACCTCTGGACCATTTTCTACAGTGGCTGCACCAATTCACATTCCTACCAACAGTGTATGAGGGTTCCCTTTTCTCCACATCCTCATCAACATTTGTTATTTGTGTTCTTTTTTGATGACAGCAGTTCTGACAGGTGTGGGGTGATAACTCATTGCTGTTTTGATTTGCATTTCCCTGAGGATTAGCGATGTTGAGCATCTCTCATGAGTGATGAGGGCAATTCTTAAGCTAAAAAGTGACTTTTCTCACTGACAGTTTGTGACCAGGCCAATTGGATTTTTGAAGCATGTCCTCCACCTGGTGACACGCTTCTCTAACTGGTGGCTACTGTCCTTATTCGGCCTTTTAGTCCATCAGCTTATAATTGTTAAAACTGGCCAAAAAGAGAAAACCAAACACCTTTTTTTAAAATGTCTGCTGCTGCTAAGTCGCTTCAGTCATGTCCGACTCTGTGCGACCCCACAGACGGCAGCCCACCAGGCTCCCCCGTCCCTGGGATTCTCCAGGCAAGAACACTGGAGTGGGTTGCTATTTCCTTCTCCAATGCATGAACGTTAAAAGTGAAAGTGAAGTTGCTCAGTTGTGTCCAACTCCTAGCGACCCCATGGACTGCAGCCTACCAGGTTCCAGCATCCATGGGATTTTCCAGGCAAGAGTACTGGAGTGGGGTGCCATTGCCTTCTTCATTTAAATGTCTAATTAAAACTAAAACTCCCTTAATGCAGTAAGCTCTTGAACCATGTCCATTAAAAGAAAATTCTTTTCAATATGAAAGTAAGGAGTTAACAAAGCTTCTAATATTTATAAATGCAAAATAATGACTTTAAGTTTAGAGTTTATATCTTCAAGCAAAATTTGCCAAGAAGTACTCACTACTCCAGTATTCTCGGACTTTCCTGGTGGCTCAGTTGGTAAAGAATCTGCCTGCAATGCAGGAGGCCCTGGTTCGATTCCTGGGTTGGGAAGGATAGGCTATTCACTCCGGTAATCTTGGGCTTCCCTTGCAGCTTAGCTGGTAAAGCATCCACCTGCAAACGGGAGACCTGGGTTTGATCGCTGGGTTGGGAAGGTCCCCCGGGAGAAGGGAAAGGCTACCCGCTCCAGTATTCTGGCCTGGAGAAGTCCATGGACTGTGTAGCCCATGGTCTGAAAGAGTCAGACAGGACTGGGCGACTTTGGCTTTCGCACGCCTTCACCTGGCTGTTCTTTCTCTGGGCCATCAGGCTGCTCAGGAGCCAGCTACTCCCTTGTCCTGTTTTGTCACGTGCATTTGTTTATGGCCTGTATTCTTCTACAAACTTGGAGGTCAAGTCACGCAAACGAAGGTCATTTTGATAGTTACCGTTCATTACCTAGAAATTTGATAAATATTTTTATCCTAGCATTTTTATTCCAGTAAAATGTTTTATCCCAGTAAACATGCTCTTTTGTGTGTGTACAATTTCAAATGTTTTCTTTTCTCACTTTCCTGATTCCCTTGTTGGTCAGGCAAACCTATACATTAATAAAAGCCTAACGAATGCTATGCAACTCTTGGATCTGAGCTTCTGAGAGGAAGAGGAGGGATGGTGAGGAACTAACTATCTTCGGTTCAGAAAGGCTGTCATAATTTTTTTTTCCCTCAGCATGTGAAGCTAATGTGCCCAGCAAGGAAAACACCGGAATGTCTTTGTTTCTATATTTCCGACCGTGTTAATCATCATCTGTTTTATCAGAAGCTTCTCATTTCCTTGAAATATGCAATTTTAACAGGATTTGGTACATTCTTAAGTATCTCTACTCCATCTTTTAACAAGTATTTTTTCATGAAGCCATGTCAAAATTCATAATGGAGTTTGATATAATTTTAAATATTTGATGGATTTTTAATTTTTAATATTTGAATAGCTTATATATGACATAGTAAAATATTCAAAGCCTATAAAGGTTATATATGAAAAGTAAACCTTTCCACATTCCCTGCCAGCGGTTCCCTATTTTCCAGAAACAAGCAAGATTACTTTTATTTCTTATGTATCTTCCAAACATATACTTATATGCAGAGTATTTATACTTGCCCCTCCTTCTTTGGACAAACAGGAGTATGTTACACACTGTTCTGAATTTTGTTTTCTTCACATATCTATATATCTCAGAAAATGTTCCAAATTGGTATTTATTGACATACCATCTCATTATTTTTGTTGTTGTTGCTTAGTCACTAAGTTGTGTCCAGCTATTTTGTAACCCCATGGGCTGTAACCCGCCAGATTCCTCTGTCCATGAGATTTCCCAGGCAAGAATACTGGAGCGGGTTGCCATTTCCTTCTCCAGGGAATCTTCCCAGCCAAAAGATTGAACCAGTGTCTCCTTCATTGGCAAGCTGATCCTTAACCACCGAACCACCTCGCTGCACTTTATTCCCCTCGCGTATGGAAATACCATAATTTATTTAACCAGTTCCACACCCATGAAGACATAAGTTTTTTACAATAGTTTGCTATTACTCTTCACTCTGCAATAACCACCCTTGTCCATATGTCTTTGTGCACAACTGTGAAACTACCTTGGAGAAGCCAATGGCACCCCACTCCAGTACTCTTGCCTGGAAAATCCCATGGACCAAGGAGCCTGGTGGGCTACAGTCCATGGGGTTGCTAAGAGTCGGACATGACTGAGCAACTTCACTTTCACTTTTCACTTTCATGCATTGGAGAAGGAAATGGCAACCCACTCCAGTGTTCTTGCCTGGAGAATCCCAGGGACGGGGGAGCCTGGTGGGCTGCCATCTCGGGGATCGCATAGAGTCGGACACGACTGAAGTGATTTTGCAGCAGCAGCAGCAGCAGTGAAACTACCTATAGGGTGGAGTATTAGACCCACATTGCTCAGTTGAAGGGAATAGAAGTACATTTCAGTTTCCATAGGTGTTGTCAAATTGCTCTCCAAAGACATTCCCCCAATTTAGACTCACAATAATGTGGCTTGAGAATATGGGTTTCTTTTTAAAATGTGCACCATCTATAACCTGCTCAATATTTGCCTCTATGTCTTGCAATCAGCAACTAAACGAATCTACCAGACACTACATGTAATTAAGAGCCCATTACAGTTACTCCTGAAATTAGTCAGTGTGATGCTCCATCTCACCTTCTGCAGCTGATTAAATGCGCGTTTAACATCCACGCCTCAACATGCAATCCCACCAGCATTCGTGGCTGCACCCGGAGCATTTGACAACGATGCTCATTGACAGGAGAGAGAGTGTTCTGTGTGTTTTAGATAAGTAAAGATCAATGTCTTCAGCCAGATGCTGTTTTGTTAGACAAGTATTTAAACTCTGATCTTATATCTCAAAATTCAGCACAGTATTAACCATGATGGGAAGTTCAGCAGGTGTTTGTTCTCCTTGCTGAAAACTGTCTGCACATTTGATGTTGGCTCATAATCAGATCGTTCAGAGTCAGCCTGAAACAATTCGGCTTTTCACATGTCAATAAAAATAGAAATGGTTTCCACCTCCAATTTTAGAATTAGGACTGTTAGTTTTATTATTATTATTATTGCTGGAATAAATATTTTATAATGAAGATTTCTTGTAAGTAATTACTTTTTCATTTTGGAAATTCTTAGGTGACAGCAGGAGGTTCCTTTTTTTCTGTGATGTGTTACATCCAAACCCGTTACCTTGTCTGAGTCCTGAGGTGAATCCTCATACCTTGCTTTGTCAATTTGGCTCAATGCCCTGACAGCTCTGGACATCAGCCTGGCATCTACATTTGGGATCAGTGTTTTCTTAATAGGATGTAAGCTTATAACAGCCTGATGGTACAAATCATGACTTTTCACTCTTGTAAAAGTAAAGCAACTAGCAAGGAATTCGTTATAAAAGACCTATTCCATTAATACGAAGCTTTAACTTTGCTAATTCTAAAATCAGAAGTCGAAGCCAACTTTACTTTTTACTGATGTGTTCAAAGTGGTCAGTATTGGTCAGTGAAATGTCTGTTTCTAAGTGTTAAATAAATGCTTCTCACAAAGGAGAGTAGCAGTGATCCCATAAAATATTACAAAAAAGCGTGATTGCAATTCTTTTATTTTTTTATTTTTTTGACCCTATCATGCAGAATGCAGGATCTAAGTTTCCCACGCAGGGATTGAACCCACATCCCACTTAGTGGAAGTGCAAGGCCTTAATCACTGGAACACCAGGGAAGTCCCATGGTCACAATTCTCATCTTCTTCTATTTCTATTCTTTATAATCTACTTTAATTCTGACTATTTCATACTCTAGCCTTATCTTTTAATGAGTTTTCACCCCTCACTCCATAAACATCCTGCTTATCCAAGTCAAACTGGATATATTTCAAACCAAACGTATGTCACTCCAAACCAGCTCCTCCTCTAGAGTCCCCTGTGTCGGCGAGCAGTGTCACCGTGCATCCATGCCATGCTAACATCTTCTCCTCCCTCCTCTGCCCATCAGTCACCAAATACTGTTGAGTCCTCCTAATACCTCTCAAATCCATCCACTTCTCTCCCTCTTTAGGCTTACTTGGACACAGCCTCCTAAATGAAATCCCACATTGACTCGTTAATTCTAAGTCACTTTTCTACATAGAAGGGCATAAGGGTAACATTTGTATTGTAAGCCAAGACAAATTAAAATGGACCAGATTTACCCTTTCACTCAAAAAGCTAGAAGACTGGGAAAAATAGGTGAAACAAAAGTCCTCAAGACATTGGACATCGGGCCACCAGGTGATAAAGGACAGAGATATGCGACAAGGAAACAAGCCAGGCTGATTCCCATGAATGACCCAGGGTATGACGTGGAGAATGTTTCCAGGTCATGATGCCAGCTAGAGAAGCTGAACCTCCCCTCAATTGAATGAGAGTCCTGCCAGCCACACAAGCAGCTCAGGGGCACCAGCAGGGGGACTGACTGGGAGCCCTGTAATGATGAACGACCAGGAGAAGAGCTCTCTTTCCTCACCGGGAGGCACTCTCAAGGGGGATCCTACTGCAAAACAGCAACTGGCCAGGGAAGTGCTCTAATTTCCTCCAGGCCTGAGATTGGCATCCTCCACCCAGTGTGGTTGGGTGGCACAAATAAAGGGAACCCACCACAATAAGAACCTGGTCCAGGTTGGCTCTTGGTCCTCTTGGACAGAGAACCCCCTTCCCCACCTAAAAGCACTCAATACTTGGAGAAAACTACATCCCATCACCCCAAGAAGTACCATCAGGGACCAGCGGGAGCCCCAGTGGCACCAAAGAAAACAAGCAGACAAAATAATATCACATGGCCCTGAAAACTAAGTTGCACTGGACCCACAGTCTCAAAATTAGGCCAGGACCTGTGGGCTAAACCCAAATGTGGTAACTGCCTAGTATCATAAAAGAGCCTTTAATAAATAGGACCTAGAGTCTGCTAAGGAAAAAAAAAAAGTCCAGGAAATAATTTTAAAAAGCCATCTGTACACCAAAAACCAGAATTTTAAAGCAGTAATTAGGAGTTCCCTGGTGGTACAGTGGATAAGAATCTGCCTGCCTATGCAAGGGACATGGGTTCAATCCCTGGTTTAAGAAGATTCCACTTGCTGGGGAGTAGCTAAGCCAGTTTGCCATAACTACTGAGTTGCAGCTACTGAAGCCTGTGCGCTCAGAGGCCTGTGCTCCTCCACAACAAGAGAAGTCCCTGAAATGAGAAGCACGTGCACCCCAATGAAGAGTAGCCCCTTCTTGCAATTAGAGAATGCCTGCATGCAGCAATGAAGACCCATCACAACCAAAAATAAATTTTAAAAAATTAAAAAAAAACAGCGATCATAAAAATGCCTCACCAAGGTATTACAAATTCTCTTGAAACAAATTTAAAAAAAAATAGAAAATCTCAGCAAAGAAATTAAAGTGATTTAAGAAAGATCCAAATGGAAATTATACAACTAAATAAAGAAATAAGAGAAACAAAACCTAGGTTGAGTATAGCAGAGAATAGAATCAGTGAAATTGAGGACAGATCGATAGAATTTATCCAATCTAAACAACAGAAGGAAATACAAAAAATAAAAAGAATGACAGGGACCTGAGGGACAATATCAGGAGATCTAACATTTGTATCAGTGGAGTCTCAGAACAAGAAGAGAAAGAAAGTGGGACTGAAAGAGTATTCAAGTAAATACTGGCTGCACCATTTGGCAAAAGACCACACTTTAATAGCAAGGATTTCTTTCAATCTCTTTCTCCAACAGATGACGGATAGGTGGTCCTTCTGGCTTTTTAGAGCATTGCAATGTCTACGGAGGACTTAGCACCAATGGACCTGAGTTTAATTCATAGCATTTCCTCAAACTCTTATCACAGAGGTCTCTGAGCTAGCCCTTCATGCTGCCCTTCCTGTGTCATGGTTTCCAATACTCCTTCAATTCTGTGACTGTATTGGAAAATTCCTTTCAGCTCATCTCTTCCCCTTTTTTTTTTTTTTTTTCCTTTAGTTATCCAGATTCAGCTTCTGTTGTATGTGATCGAAAGAACCTACACTAACCCACTAAGTATAGGCTGTGTATTGGACTTGGAGTGCAAAGAAACACAGCATATATGCTTCACAAGAAAATAAGGGCTTCTCCTCCTGGGATGCACCAATGGAAATATTTTCTTAAAAGTTTACACAACCCCCTTGTGACTCTGAAATATTCTGCTACAACATGACCTTTCCCCTCATCTTTGAGGCTCCTGTCCATCATTCTAATTGACTTCTCCGTTTGAATATCTAATAAATACGTCAAGTTTCATATGTCCAAAGCAAAACCTAATCTTTCGCAGCAAATGGCACTAGCTTTCATATAGCTGCTCAGATAAAAGCCTGGGAATCATCCCTGATTTCTCTTTTTTTCTCCCCCAAATCTGATCTATTAGTAGGATCTGTCCATTGTGTCTTAAAAATATAGCTAGAATCCAGCCATTTAACATCTGAACTGCTTCATTCTACTCTATACCACCACTTTCTCTCCCTTGGAAAAATGCAACAGCCTCCTAATTGCACTTTCTGCTTCTCCTCTAGGTTTGCCATCCCCGGTAACCAGAGTCATTCTTTTAAAATGTAAACCAGATTACGTGTCTTTCATGCTCAAAACCTGTCAGTAGCTTCTCATGACACCGAGAATAAAAGGCAAACACCCTAACGTGATCTACAAGATCTTATGTGATCTGAGTCCCGGCTGAACCTCTTATTTCAGCTTCCTCCCATCTTCTCCTGGCACACCCTGCTCCAGTCATCCCGGTCCCCTTTCTCTCCCCAGCTAGAGGTTACATCTCTAGGGAGTAACAGACATTTTGTCTGCTTTACTCACTATTGTATTTCCAGTGTCTGGACTAATGCCTGTCATCAAGTAGATGAAAATGAATAGCTCTGAAATAAATAAGCAATTTAAAAATTTTGCTGTGCTTAGTCACTCAGTTGTGTCCGACTCTTTGTGACACCATGTGACGTAGCCCACCAGACTCCTCTGTCCATAGTATTTTCCAAGCAAGAATACTGGAGTGGGTTGCCATGCCCTCCTCCAAGGGATCTTCCCAACCCAGGGATTGAACCTAGGTTTCCCATACTGCAGGTGGATTCTTTACTGTCTGAGTCACCAGGGATACTGTATCTTAAAGTCACTTTCCAAGTGGCACAGTGATAAAGAATCCGCCTGCCAATGCAAGAGACACAGGTTGGATCCCTGGGTCAGGAAGATCCCCTGGAGAAGGAAATGGCAACCCACTCCAGTTTTCTTGCCTGGAAAATACCATAGACAGAGGAGGCTGGAAAGCTACAGTCCATGGAGTTGCATAGAGTTGGATAGGACTGAGTGACTGAGCCCACACACACATATCAACAATGTATCCAAAGGAAAGCAGAGAAAGAAGAAAAAGAGAGGGAGAAACAGACAGGACATATACAAATAAAAGATGAAAAGACAGATATAATTCAACCATTTAACAAGAAATCAGATCAGATCTCGCCAGCTCCCTCTTCACCCATACACACCCCTCCCTCCATCACCAGCTCTCGGTCCTCCTCCATCCATCGAGCCAGTATGCCATCCCCATCTCTCCTCTTCGTCCCCTCTCCCCCCCCCATCCCCCCAGCATCATCTTCCCTGTCAACTCTTCGCTGAGGTGCCAAACTAATTTCAGCTTTCATCATTCCTCCAAAAATCCCAGGGCTGATCTCCTTTAGAATGACTATCTCCTCAGTCTGACTCTATCTCTCAACACAAATTCTTCCGCTCCTCTTCACTCCAACTCTCCTCCATACATACACAAAAACATCCTTGACGCGCCTTGTGGCAAGTGATCTTCTGCTTCGGTCACCTAGGAGTCTACTGCTGCAGTCACCATCTCATGATTGCAAAAAAAATCTAACTCCTCTCCCCTCGTGGGGACAGACCATGATCTTCTCTGTACTCAACCTTCCTCTCCACTCCTCATCACTTTTGAGTTCCTCTTCCTTCTCAAGGTGTACATCTCATTGATCCATCTGCCAGCTCAGGCCAGGTTCTCCTCTGCAAAATAAAAAACATGGTGACAATAACACCTTGAGACCCTTCCTATGAACAGTCTCCACATCACTCCCTACCAATAGGCAAGCTCCATCTCTCTCAAATTTGATCACTCAACTTCATCAACAAATCAACTCTCACAGCGGAGCACTCCCCTTCAAACACTGACTTTCATCAATCACATGCTGAGCCTGGCTGAAATGCACCCTGGACGGAGTGTACTCTGCACCTTTCTTGAAAGAAACTACTCATCTTCCACTGCCAAATCTGCATATTGTGAGCACTAGCATCATCTAGTTAAAGCTCCACTGTCCTCCCTCCACTAGCTTCCGCTCCCCACTTGACTTCTCGTGTCTCTCTGTCTGTCCTCCTGGCTCGTCTCCTTCCCCCTCTCTTCTCTCTTCGTCCTCTTCTTCCTTTCGCCTCTTCGCTGTTCTCTGTTCTGTCTCCTTCTTCCTCCGCTGGGGCTCCTCCCTCTCGCTCTCTCTTTTTCTCTCTCTTTCTCCTTCTTGCCTCCCCCGCTTCTCTCTCCTGGTGTCGTCTCTCTCTTCTCCCTCACTCTTTTCTCTGCCCTCTTCTCTTCCCTTTTCTGGGCTGGTCTGTGGTTCCTACCCATGTCTTCTGGTCGTCGCGTCCCCCTGGTCTTGCTGGTGCTCTCCTCTTCTCTGATCTGTTCGGTGTTGACCTCTGGTGTGTCCTGTTGGTCTTCTCGTGTGGGGGGTTGCGCGTGCATTCTGACACTCGTTCTTCCCACTTCTTTTCCAGGCCAAATTTCCTGTTCTCCAGGTGTTTCTTGACTTCCTCTTGTCTTCCGTCCCCTATTGACATCTTTTTTGGTGTGTCTGGTCTTGTGGTCTCTGCCGTCACTTCGCTTCTTAGCGTTACTGGTTGGGGCTGACTTGGATTACGTGACATTGAATGGTTTGCCTGGAAACGAACAGAGATCATTCTGTCGTTTTTGGTTGCATCCAAGTACAAACGTTTTTTTGTCCCATCTATTTCTTGTGTACTTGGATTAACAAGAAATAGATGGGACAAAAAAAATAAACACGATGGTGGATATAACCCTATCATACCTATAGTTACATTAAATCACAATGGCCTAACACTCCAATTAAAAGGCAGAAACTGTCAGCCACTGATGGGAACAAAATATTTGCAAATCACATGTCAGCTAAGGAACTTAGAATTCAAAATACAGAAAGAAGTTTTAAGACTCAGTAATAAGGCCTGGCAAGGCCAGGCATGCTGCAGTCCATGGGGTTGCAAAGAGTTGGACACAACTGAGCAACTGAATAACAACAAATAAGATAAACAGCCAAAACCAAAACGAGTAAATTATTTGAAAAGATATTTCATCAAAGAAGACATATGGGTGGCAAATAAACTCATGGAAATATGCTGAACATGCTGTGTTATGCTCAGCCACTCAGTCATGCCTGACTCTTTGCAACCCCATGGAGTGTGGCCCACCAGGCTCCTCTGTCCATAGGGATTCTTTGGGCAAGAAAACTGGAGTGGGTTGCCATCCCTTCTCCAGGGGACCTTCCCAACCCAGGGATCGAACCCAGGTCTCCTACATTGCAGGTGGATTCTTTACCAACTGAGCCACCAGGGAAGCCCACGCTGAACATAGGAAAATGCAAATTAAAGCCTCAATTACATCTTGATGCACACTGATTAGAATGTGTAAAATTAGAAACACTGATGATACCAAAGTTGGCAAGGATGTGGAGAAACTGGAATTCTCATATTCTGCAGGTGGGAATGTATATGCACATAATCCTTGTGGAAACAGTGTGTCCGCTTCTTAAGAAGCTGAAGATACACTTACTATATGATCTAGCTACTCTGTTCTTAGAAATAAAAATATATGTCCAAAGATTTATACACCAGGGTTCTTAGCAGCTTTATGTGTAATAATCCCAAACTGGAAACAACTGTGATGTCCATTAACAGGTTAATGGATAAACAAATTCTGGCATCTCCATACAATCGAATACTGCTAAACAATAAAGAGGAATAGATTATCAATATTTGCAAGAATAGGAATGAATCTCAAAATAATTATGCTGAGTGAAAGAAGTCAAACCAAAAAATAAGTTCTACTGTGTATTTTTAACTGTAAAAATTTTATATAAAATTAAAAAAAAAACACCCTAATCTGTAGTGAATAAAGCAAATCTGTGGTTGCCTGGGGATTGGAATGGGGTTGAGGGAAAGGGAGGGACAGGGGAACAGGAAAGGGGGATTACAGAGGAACATAAGGAATTTGTCTGGGTGATGGAGATGGTCATTATCCTGATTGTGGTGATGATGGGTATATGCATGAATCAAAACTTATCAAATTGCATACTTTAATTATGTACAGTTTATGTCATTTATAGCTCAATATGTTTTTCGAAAAGGAAATAGAAGCTGACCTATTTGAATGTCTCATGCTGCCATTTGACCTATAAAAAACCAGATTTTTTAAAAAGGCTGTATCTCTTTGACTACAATGCAATTGTGAATTTCTGAAGGTTATGGATCAAATTTATAATCTTATAAAATATACAATCAAGAGACTTTAGGGTTTCAGCATTGATAATTTTTAGGTGAAGAAGCAAGCCTGGATGGGGTAAATTGATGTGCCCTGAACCACATAACAATGCAGTGTGTCTAAACTAGCTCACAGAAATGAAAGTTTTGGTTTCCTGCCACCTATAAAGCTAAGTCACTGTGACATTTTAACAAATGGCTAGAATGTCACACTCATGTGGTCTCAAACCTGACTTTCTGATGGTGAAATCTACTAGCTGAAACATTCAAGCAATCTTTTGAATCATTGTTGAATGTAGCACAAAATATCCACAAGTTTCATCTAACCATAAATGTCAATCAAAATATTTTGGTATATTCTATAGACCATATCAGTGGCTTTAAATGGAATGCATTTAATATATTTAGTATTTGCTTCTGTGCAAATTCAAAAAAGGTTTACTTTCCTCAGGGTAATTTTGCTTTCTGCTCTCAGAAAATTGTCACAATATGCTTTTTTCAGTTTGTTTAAGATCAAAGGAGTTTAATCTCATTTGCTGTAGAATTGTAATAAACACCTAAATCTATGACTTTTTTTTTCAGTGTGAGCGGCACTCTATAGAGTTTGGCAACAATGGAGGCCCTAGATGTATTTTTATCAGAAAAAGGGAATGCAAGGACTTCCCTGGTGGTCCATCAGTTAAGACTGCATGTTCCCAATGCAGGAGGCACAAGTTCAATCCTTGGATTGGGAAAACTAAGCTTGCATAAACCATGTGGCATGGTGCAAAAACGAATACGAATAAAATAAAAATAAAGTAAATTTTTTAAAAAGAGAATGTACAACTAACTTATTAGAAGTATAACTGCTATAATTTCAACCAATACATTTAAGTATTATTAACTCTGAAATTTTAATCTTCCTCAACTAGTAAGCAGAAGTTTATTCTTATACCAGTATTTGTAAGTAACGTTTAAACTAATATTGTTTCTCTTGAAGTTTTCAGTATGTTTGGGAATTAGACAAGATCTTTCTCCATCTTTAGGAAGAAGTGCTTTAAACCCTGTCATTTATGAGTTGAATATAAGTAAATAAACAAGATCGATTATATTTTAGAAACCATTTTTTTTTTTTAATAGTAATAGTTTAAGATGACTAAGGATGAAGTAATCATGGCTCAGAAACGTGTTTTAGTTAAGACTGAACTCAAGAGAATTTGATTTGCTTCCCAGCTCTACAGTTTGGCCAAGAAAAGTAATTACAGTGATTAATAATAATATTTGATTTTCTGGTCCCCAAGCCCACTCCTCAGAGCTGGTATTATCTGGAGGCAGAGAAACAAATTGCAGGAAGGAAATGAGAAGAATGTTCTACCATTTGAATTTATAAGCATTACATGGTCCCAAAGCTGCCTTTGCAAACCCTGCCTGTGTTACCCAGGAATTTTTACAGATTTTCAGCACCTTGTTTTCCTGGTCACCCCAGAACTGAGGGCAGAGCAGAGGTGATGATTTTACTCTTTAGGGACAAATTCTAAGGACTACCTATCACTTAAGTAGTACCTCCTCATGTTGGTTAAGTGCTGTTAAGGAATTTGTAAATGGTGATGGAGAGTTCAGATTTAAATGAGTCAGGACCTCTGCTTGGAAACCCCCAAATGAAACCAAACAAAAATAATACATCTTTTTGTCCTTAAAAGGATCTCATGCTCTCATGTTCTCATCTCTGGCAGGATTTTGAAGGCAAATACAAGGGAGTTCTAAAATACCCAAGATTTAATATAAACAAGTAAATGTAGGAAGAGAGAGAGAGAGAAACCTGCCCAGGGCAGGCTGAGTTTCAAGATTCCAGTAGCCTTCAGCTCTGCCACTACCAGGAGGAGTTGCTATGGGAACCATTGCAAAAGATTAAATATATCAAGAGTATACATGATTGTGAGAAATGGGTGGGAAAAGGAATTATATTAATGTTGAAATGATGGTTCTTCTATTTGTGGGGTTTTCACTTTTTTTCCCCCTAAATCACAAAAACTCCTTCCCAAACACAGAACTCATTAACAAGTTTTTGCTGTATGATAAACACAGAGAAAATAAAATGCTCACATTTCACAGTAAGAATTAAAGGGTTATAATTTTTTTTATAGTTCTTGCTTGTTTTCTGACCCCAGCATCACTTTTGGAGTGGACTTTGCCATCTCCCCTTAACTGGCAAAACGACTTCATAGGGTTGTTGTCACAGTCTCCTGGAGCAACTCATCATGAATTTCCTCACCTTCCCTCTCATCCTTCCATGGATGACATGCACCATCTTTATCTTGTAGTAGAAAAAAATACCCAAAAAACTCTACTTCTCATGGTAATGCTCCTTAGAAAAAAATCTTCCAAGAGAGTCAAAGCTAGAAGGTGAGTCTTTTAAGAAAATGTTTTGAATAATGTAAATACTGTGATTTGATTCATGAAGTTCAGAATTTTTCAAAAGAAGCTTTCTTCTCCTCCATTTTATTTATGAATTATTATTATTATTAGGACAGCTTTTCAACCTATGAGAAGTCAATTATTGAATCTCACCTCACAAGTGGGGAAAGTTTCAGTAACTGACTCCTGGGGTCCTTGTCACCCAGAGGAAGAGCTGAAACTTGGCATTGCCAGGCCATTGCTTTGTCTGTCACCACATTGTCTCTTTGCCCTTTTGAAGAATTTACTTCAGGAAATGAGATTAAAGTGAGCAAAGTCCTTTGTTCCCTCATTTTAGATCAACTTGTTCAGATGAGGTGGGTTTCTAAAAAATGACAGGAAAGTGTTTCTCTCTTTTGCAATTATTATGGGTCACATTTCCAAGTAAATCCCTGTAAGGCAAATATTGCACTTTTTGTTTATTCTGCCTTTTCCTACCCTTTATTATTGCCATCTATACAAAAACTATACAAAAGCTATACAAGAACTATACAAAAAAGATACTCATGACCCAGATAATCACGATGGTGTGATCACACACCTAGAGCCAGACATCCTGGAATGTGAAGTCAAGAGGGCCTTAGAAAGCATCACTATGAACAAAGCTAGTGGAGGAGATGGAATTTCAGTTGCGCTATTTCAAATCCTGAAAGATGACGCTGTGAAAGTGCTGCACTCAGTATGCCAGCAAATTTGAAAAACTCAGCAGTGTCCACAGGACTGGAAAAGGTCAGTTTTCATGCCAATCCCAAAGAAAGGCAATGCCAAAGAATGCTCAAACTACTGCACAATTGCACTCATCTCACATGCTAGCAAAGTAATGCTCAAAATTCTCCAAGCCAGGCTTCAACAATACATGAAGTGTAAACTTCCAGATGTTCAAGCTAGTTTTAGAAAAGGCAAAGGAACCAGAGATCAAATTGCCAACATCTGCTGGATCACTGAAAAAGCAAGAGAGTTCCAGAAAAACATCTATTTCTGCTTTATTGACTATGCCAAAGCCTTTGACTGTGTGCATCACAATAAACTGTGGAAAATTCTTCAAAGAGATGGGAATACCAGACCACCTGACCCTGCATCCTGAGAATTCTGTACGCAGGTCAGGAAGCAACAGTTATAACTGGACATGGAACAACAGACTGGTTCCAAATTGGGAAAGGAGTATGTCAAGGCTATATGTTGTCACCTTGCTTATTTAACTTCTATGCAGAGTACATTATGTGAAACACTGGGCTGAATGAAGCACAGGCTGGAATCAAGATTGCTGGAAGAAATATCAATAACCTCAGATATGCAGATGACACCACCCTTACAGCAGAAAGTGAAGAAGTACTAAAGAGTGTCTTGATGAAAGTGAAAGAGGAGAGTGAAAAAGTTGGCTTAAAGCTCAACATTCAGAAAACCAGAAGATCATGGCATCTGGTCCCATCAATTCATGGCAAATAGGTGGGGAAACAATGGAAACAGTGACAGACTTTATTTGCTGGGGCTCCATTTAATGGCTGCAGATGGTGATTACAGCCATGAAATTAAAAGACGCTTGGTCCTTGGAAGGAAAGTTATGACCAACCTAGACAGCATATTAAAAAGCAGAGACATTACTTTGCCAACAAAGATCCATCTAGTCAAAGCTATGATTTTTCCAGTAGTCGTGTATGGATGTGAAAGTCTGACTATAAAGGAAGCTGAGCGCTGAAGAATTGATGCTTTTGAACTGTGGTGTTGGAGAAGACTCTTGAGAGTCCCTTGGGCTGCAAGGAGATCCAAACAGCCCATCCTAAAGTAAATCAGTCCTGAATATTCATTGGAAAGACTGATGCTGAAGTTGAAACTCCAATACTATGACCACCTGATGCAAAGAACTGACTCATTGAAAAAGACCCTGATTCTGGGAAAGATTGAAGGCGGGAGGAGAAGGGGACAACAGAGGATGAGATGGTTGGATGGCATCACCAACTCAATGGACATGAGTTTGAGTAAACTCCAGGAGTTGGTGATGGACAGGGAGACCTGGTGTGCTGCAGTCCGTGGGGTCGCAAAGAGTTGCACATGACTAGCGACTGAACAGAACTGACTGATTATTGCCATCACAGCTGGCTGAAAAGAGTTGTGTGTTCAGTAAGATGATGATCTCTGCAGATTTGCTCTCTGCAAACATTCTGTTCTAGAAAAATAGTCTAACACAGGACATTTATTCTTTAAAACTGTAATATCGACCACATACAAGTGCATTTCCATTGAAGTGTTTAAAATTAAGAAGTAGGCTATGGGGATTTCCCAAGTAGTCCAGTGGTTAAGAATCCACCTTCCAATACAGGGGTCTTGGGTTTGATCCCTGGTCAGGGAACTAAGATTCCCCATGCCTCAGGGCAAACTAAGCCCCTGGGACCACAGCTACTGAGCCCATGCACCACATCTAGAGAGAAGTCTCTGCACTTCAGCTAAGACCTGATGCAGCCAAAAATCAATAAACAAACATAAAAAGAGGCAGGCTATGTTAAGTGTCCATACTTTGTTAAATATGGCTTCACATTATTTCAAAAATAATTTTTTCACTTGGAAAAGAATAAACAGAAGGAAGAAGAGGGGTGTTAGCCAGGAGGGAGCAGTGGAATCTACCCATTCCTTGAGCCGCCCTTGAGGTTGGGTTTCTAAAAGACGTTTGACTCCTCTTTCTTTTGCCTGTTGCTGCTCTTTGCTTTGGAAATGTGCTCAGGATGGGAGGGACATCAAAGGCTGGGGAAAAAAGATTGGATGTGGTCCCCTTGTGGGCTTCCCTTGTTCTCAGTGGTAAAGGGTCTGCCTGCAATGTAGGAAACCCCAGTTTGATCCCTGGGTTGGGAAGATCCTCTGGAGGAGGGCAGGGCAGCCCACTCCAGTATTCTTGCCTGAGAATCCCATGGACAGAGGGGCCTGATGGGCTACTGTCTGTGAAGTTGCACAGAGTCAGACACAACTGAATGACTTAGCAGCAGCGGCAGCATGGTCTCCTTGGTGGGAGAGAAGCGCTCATATCTTGGGAGAACTTGTATGAAAATCATGCATAAAAGTATTTTTGTTGGAAAAAAAAAAAGGATCACCGTTTTCTTCTATTAATAATAAATAACACTAAACAACAACAATATCATCAAGGTGGATACAAAGGCTGCCATTAGTCGTCACTTTTTCTCAGATAGACTCGTGATGACCACCTTCCATTCTTGTGAATGAAGGCTGTACATACGTAAAGACTGTATGGCTCACAAGCTAAGGGCGCTATAGACAAATGCCTCCATGCCACCTACAAATTTTGGGAGGTGGCTGGAAACAAGATCAGGTAACTGACATGGCCTTTATTTTATGGTGAAGGGTCTTTTGAGGGCGGTGGCCAATGACAGCAGTACCCTCCCAATCGAGCACCACTAAACAAAACCAGTTCTTCTCTGTCACCTTTTCCTGAGAACTTTTGGTCTTTCCAGCATGAGAAACAAGCCCACACTTATTTTAGGATTATGAGAGTTGGGTAATTAAATTAACCCTCCCACCACCCTCTGCCGGAGGGCTTTGTTGAGTGTACACACCTTGTTCCTTTTTCAGATTTGCTCTGAATGATCTCACTGTGGAAGGAAATCAAACACAAAGTCATATTTTAATGCAGTTAAGACTCGAGGTTTACTTTCAGCATGCTACTGTTTCATTTGTGGGTATTATCTTCCTCAAGAGCTGTCAATTGCCCTTGGTTTGATTCTTCTCAAATGCAGCTTGGCAATAATGCTGACCACATCAATTTCATATTCTCTTTTGTCTGACTCGAGGATATCAGACACTGTTTCATCTTAATGAGGTTCTATTCCTATTACCAGGCAATTTTCCTTTGCTAAATCACAGTGTCCTGTAGTGTCACAAAACCTGTAACAGCAGGCAGGTGAAGAGCAACCTCATTTCCTAACTAACTGAGCTATTGCTCAGCAGCAGAGGTGGCCGGTTTCAAGGTCTTGAGCAAATTCCTGTCCTGTGGGTTTCCCTGTGCCATGCCTGGACTTGCCCCTCACAGATGCTCTGATTCATGGTGTGAAACAAGGTCTCCTTAAGAGGGTACGACACATGGCTTGCTTGAAGGGATCCTTGAAGGGAACACATATGAAAGCTTTTCTCTTTGATTTTTAAGAAATGCCAAAACAGGGCCAAATGACTATTTTCTCCCAAAAGGATTGTGTTAAATAAAGTAAAAAGAGTGAGAGAATTCTGGCTTTTCTGCCTAACACAGCCAAGAGAAACTTCTGAGATGAGCATTCATGCATTCACTTATTCATTCAATATTAACCGGATACCAACCTTGGGAAAGACATTGTTCTATTTGATCTGTGGGATACACAGCTAACAGACTTTGAGTGCTGGATGGGTATAGGGTTTCATTTCTGTTGGTATCAGAGAGGTATTTCCCCTGGAGGAAACAGTGTGAGCATTGGCAAAGAGATGGAAGGGCAGAATCTGTATGGGATAAAAATGCTTGGAAAGACAGGATGAGATCCAAAGATGATAAAGCTAATTTTGTAGGTAAAAGAAAATAAGACTTTCAAAGTCAGAAGTGTACTTTAGAAATCTAAAACTTATTAATAATTCCATCTGAACTATTCTAACTCTTCCCAGAGTGTTGAGACTAAAGGATCTTTGAAGTTCAATAATTCCAGGGGAGGTGTGGTGACCCGACCGAGGGCAGGAGCAGAGAGAAAGCAGAGAAGGTTGAGATCAAGGGTTGAGATTTCAGGAAGACCATGAACATGACTGCATTTGTAAAGCTCTGCAAGTGAAATGCACGAGGTGGATTATGAGTCAGTGCTTTACATTGTTCAAAGGCTTGTTGTCAAGATAATTGAAAGGGACAATTGCCTTAAAGATGTATAATCCATCCATTTTTTTCTACATAGACCACATTGTCTTGGATTAAGCCAGACCAGGGTACAGTGGATTCTCTGGAATGTTCTGGAATTCTCTGGACCACATCATGGCATTCTCTGATTGAGCTCTCCTCTGGGGTTGAACCACTGGCATGCATTCAGGGATGTATAGAATCCACGTCTTTTAAAAATCATTATTCTATCAAGTAGGAAAGCTGTTGAGAATACAGAGAATTCTTTCAAAACTGACCCAGGTTAAACTCTTCACTCAGGTCTTGGAACCAAAACCAATTATACTTCTCTTGAGCAATTGCTTTCTTTCCTAATAGTTTCAAAAAGAGTGTTTCCTTCTTTGGGCTGGCTGCTAGAAATTGTAAATCCCAATATACAGCAGAATTTTAGTGAAATGTACTTATAGCGATTATTGTTTCTTTTTTCCCTCATTTTCTTGGCTTGCTTTTAAAAGTATTGTATATGCTTACGTAAGTCACAGCAAATCATTTTAAGAGTAAGAAGTGACATAAATAATAACTAAAATATGTGTTACAGAAAATGTTTAATCTTTCAAATATATTCTAGGCTAAGACTTGAACTTTCTCCTCTTTTTCCCCAAGGGTTGAAGCTATGAGTCATAGCATCATTCATTTACTGGAATCTACAGTAGAAAAATAATATCAGAGAAAACTTCTAGACTTGTGGACGGCCAGACATGTTCCCAATTCATATTGTCTTTTGGCGCTGTCTTATGTGACCAGTTCCCAAATAGTTATTTAAAGAAAGTTTTCAAACATAAATATAAATTAGGAAAGAAAGGATTTGGCAACTTTGGGACTCAGGAGTTCCAAACAAAAATGAGGCGAGGACATGAAGTCCTTAAATTTTCTGATGTAGAATTTCTGGTACCAAGAGCTATAAAACAAGATGAATTTGAAAAAAGATGCTTCTCATGTCTCATGCACAAAGAGACATAGACTATAGCCAGGAGAATCGTTCCACCTTACATATATTTAGACCAATTTTCTTTCAGGCTAATTTGGTCAAAATTTTGCCGACACCATTTCTCCAGGAAAAATACAGGCATTAATCCCAGAGTCAGATACATCTGTAAATAGTTGAAAATCAAATAATTGTGCCACTTACACTGCCAAAGTGACACCCCATTTAAATTTTTCATAAATGTTTTCCAGATTGGCAAATCCTCTTTGATGTTTTAAAGTTAATGAACAAGCGCTGAAATGGTTTTACAGTGGAAGTGAGGCTTTTGAACCAATAGCTAAAGTGACTGTCTCACTCTGATCACCTGGGGACACAATTTCTGGATGGCGAAATGGAATATACCTGTCTGGGAGTCACTGACTTTTTCAGTTAAAAATATGGTGTGTATTACCGTAATTTCCCGTTGAGAGCGACTCAACACCAAACAGCCAATGTGTTGATCCATATTAGCTTTCTCCAGAGCTAATATGATTCCCGGTTTTCTGAACAAGTATTCAGATATCTCCAAGGAATTTAAATAGGCCTGGATACAAACCATTGCTTCTGAAGAAGGAGAGGAAAAAAAAAATTCTGGCCTTAAATATAGGCATTTCTTGAGTTATCTTGAAATGGGGAACACAAAGAAGTGGAACCACAGAATAGTGAGACTTTCCATTAGTTTAGAGAAGGGCTCGAAAAGCTGTGTATATATTTGAACCAAACCTTTCCCTGGGGCAGAGAAATGACACTTAGTGATGAGCCCTGTCTCTGGTTCCTGAGAGTGTGGGCCCCACTGGACACCCTGTGCCTCTCAGGGATGAGCTAGAATAGACCGTTGCACTGCCCATTAAAGGCACGCGGACACCTCATTTCCTGTCATAGTCCTGCATAGTAACCAAGCTCCCTTGCAGAAATATATCAACAGTGCCAGCAGTCTTGGCGCCACCTGGGAGTTTGTAGGACATGCAAATATACTGGTCCCATCCCAGACCTGCCAAACCAGAATCTCTGGGGCTGGAGGCCCTACCACCACCACCCTTCTCCCTCCCTCCCGGCATGATGACAGGAGATTCTGTGGATGCTGAACCCTGATTAGAGGTACCTACTGCTCTCTGGGCTCTTTAAGCCTTGGTGTTGGCCTCACTCTCAGCCATCCTCATCATGGGACCTTCATTCACAGACTCCATGGCACGCTCGATGACTGCTACCTCCCAGGTGGTGTATCCCGCACCCCCACTGGCCCACCAGCAGGACAGTGCAGAGTATCCTCCATTGTTCCTTCCTAATGCTGTGGCCACTTTATGCTTGCTTTCTCCCTATTGTGTGGAGAGAACCTTTGTCTATTCCTGGAAGCAGAGAATAAAATCCCCCTGCAAAAAAATAAATTTTTCCTTTTTATATCTTTCTCTCCAATCAGTTCAGTTCAGTTCAGTCGCTCAGTTGTGTCTGACTTACTGTGATCCCATGAATCACAGCACTCCAGGCCTCCTTGTCAATCACCAATTCACGAGTCAACTCAAACTCATGTCCATCAAATCAGTGATGCCATTGAGCCATCTCATCCTCTGCCATCCCGTTCTCCTCCTGCCCCCAATCCCTCCCAGCATCAGGGGCTTTTCCGATGGGTCAACTCTTCGCATGAGGTGGCCAAAGTATTGGAGTTTCAGCTTTAGCATCAGTCCTTCCAATGAACACCCAGGACTGATCTCCTTTAGGATGGACTGGTTGGATCTTCTTGCAGTCCAAGGGACTCTCAAGAGTCTTCTCCAACACCACAGTTCAAAACCATCAATTTCAAACACTAATTAGTATGATAGAAGAAATAAACAACAACACAATAATAATGGGAGACTTTAATACCCCACTCATACAATCTGGCTGTAATAGACAAAGTAAAGAGGAAAACGTATTCACTTATGAGCCTCAAAAAATTCAGTTCACTCAGGAGAGTTTAAAAAAAAATTTTTTTTTTTTTAAATAGACTTATTTGTTCATTCCGTAAATGTTTATTGACTATTTTATGGGTCTGGTACCACTTTGGGTATTAGGGAGGAAGAAGTAACAAATGTGATCCTGTCCTAAATAATATATTATTGTAAAGATAGATCTACCAATACAAAATACCAAGATGTGCCTAAGATGAGGACACCCAAGCTGGACTTTTAGTTTCCTAAACTTTTCATTTCCAGATCAAACCTCCTAATATAAGATGAATTTAATATGATTTTTTAAAATGTTCTTTGTGATTAAAACCAGAGAGCCATTAGTTAAGAAATTACATATACCCCTCCCCACCATCACTCCCCTTCTTCCTTCCCATTTCCTTCCCACCCTCATTGATCCTCTCCTTTGTCCATTTTCCCCTCCCAAAAAAAAATAAAAAACCATCAATTCTTCGGTCCTTGGCTTTCTTCACAGTCCAGCTCTCACATCCATACATGACCACTGGAAAAACCATAGCCTTGACTAGATGGACCTTTGTTGGCAAAGTAATGTCTCTGCTTTTCAATATGCAATCTAGGTTGATCATAACTACCTTTCCAAGGAGTAAGCATCTTAATTTCATGGCTACAGTCACCATCTATAGTGATTTTGGAGCCCAGAAAAATAAAGTCTGACACTGTTTCCACTGTTTCCCCATCTATTTCTCATGAAGTGATGGGACTGGATGCCATGATCTTTGTTTTCTGAATGTTGAGGTTTAAGCCAACTTTTTCACTCTCCTCTTTCACTTTCATCAAGAGGCTCTTTAGTTCCTCTTCACTTTCTGTCATAAGGGTGGTGTCATCTGCATATCTGAAGTTATTGATATTTCTCCCAGCAATTTTGATTCCAGCTTGTGCTTCTTCCAGCCCAGTGTTTCTCATGATGTACACTGCATAGAAGTTAAATAAGCAGGGTAACACTATAGAGCCTTGACGTCCTCCTTTTCCTATTTGGAACCAGTCTGTTGTTCCATGACCAGTTCTAACTGTTGCTTCCTGACCTGCATACAGATTTCTCAAGAGGCAGGTGAGGTGGTCTGGTGTTCCCATCTCTTTCAGAATTTCCCACAGTTTATTGTGATCCACACAGTCAAAGGCTTTGACATCGTCCATAAAGCAGAAATAAATGTTTTTCTGGAACTCTCTTGCTTTTTCAGTGATCCAGTGGATATTGGCAATTTGATCTCTGGTTCGTCTGCCTTTTCTAAAACCAGCTTGAACTGGTTTTATGAACATCTGCAAGTTCATAGTTCACGTATTGCTGAAGCCTGGCTTGGAGAATTTTGAGCATTACTTTACTAGAGTGTGAGATGAGTGCAATTGTGAGGTAGTTTGGGCATTCTTTGGCATTGCTTTTCTTTGGGATTGGAATGAAAACTGACCTTTTCCAGTCCTGTGGCCACTGCTGAGTTTTCCAAATTTGCTAGCATGTTGAGGGCAGCACTTTCACAGCATCATCTTTCAGGATTTGAAATAGCTCAACTGGAATTCCATCACCTCCACTAGCTTTGTTCACAGTGATGCTTTCTAAGGCCCACTTGACTTCACATTCCAGGATGTCTGGCTCTGAATGAGTGATCACACCATTGTGATTATCTGGGTTGTGAAGATCTTTTTTATACAGTTCTTCTGTGTATTCTTGCCACCTCTTCTTAATATCTTCTGCTTCTGTTAGGTCCATACCATTTCTGTCTCTTATCGAGCCCATCTTTGCATGAAATGTTCCCTTGGTATCTCTAATTTTTGTGAAGAGATCTCTAGTCTTTCCCATTCTGTTGTTTTCCTCTATTTCTTTGCATTAATAGCAGAGGAAGGCTTTCTTATCTCTCCTTGCTATTCTTTGGAACTCTGCATTCAGATGCTTATATCTTTCCTTTTCTCCTTTGCTTTTCACTTCTATTCTTTTCATGGCTATTTGAAAGGGCTCCCCAGACAGCCATTTTTCTTTTTGCATTTCTTTTCCATGGGGATGGTCTTGATCCCTGTCTCCTGTACAGTGCCACAAACCTCTGTCCATAGTTCTTCAGGCACTCTATCTGATCTAGGCCCTTAAATCTATTTCTCACTTCCACTGTATAATCATAAGGGATTTGATTGAGGTCATACCTGAATGGTCTAGTGGTTTTCCCTACTTTCTTCAATTTAAGTCTGAATTTGGCAATAAAGAGTTCATGATCCGAGCCACAGTTAGCTCGCGGTCTTGTTTTCACTGACTGTATAGAGATTCTCCATCTTTGGCTGCAAAGAATATAATCGATCTGATTTTGGTGTTGACCATCTGGTGATGTCCATGTGTAGAGTCTTCTCTTGTGTTGTTGGAAGAGGGTGTTTGCTATGACTAGTGCGTTCTCTTGGCAAAACTCTATTAGCCTTTGCCCTGCTTCATTCCGTATTCCAAGGCCAAATTTGCCTGTTACTCCAGGTGTTTCTTGACTTCCTACTTTTGCATTCCAGTCCCCTATAATGAAAAGGACATCTTTTTTGGGTGTTACTTCTAAGAGGTGTTGTAGGTCTTCATAGAACCATTCAACTTCAGCTTCTTCAGCGTTACTGGTTGGAGCATAGGTTTCAATTACCGAGATGTTGAATAGTTTGCCTTGGAAACGAACAGAGATCATTCTGTCGTTTTTGAGATTGCATTCAAGTACTGCATTAAGTGACTTTTTCTTGCTTATCATGAGCTAGGTCATAAAGCTTATATAACTCACCTTCCCAGAGTTGGAGGAGGAGGAGGAGGGCCTTATTCAGTTTGAAAACAGCATAAGATGATCAAGTATTCTTCCACACTCAGCTTAACTGTGCTAGTGATTTGTTTGACAGAGATCAGGAGCACCATTCCTCTGATACCCATGGCTCTCCCCAAGCCAGGGCTGATATGTTTCTGTTTGTGGTCAGATTGGCTGTGGGCTCCTGGTGGCTTTAGCGTATGGATATGGTTACCCAGGGCTTCCCAGATGGCACTAGTGGTAAAGAACCTGCCTGCCAATGCAGGAGATGCAGGGACATGGATTTGATCTATGGGTCATGGGCGATTCCCTGGATTGCATGGCAATCCACTCCAGTATTCTTGTTTGGAGAATCCCATGGACAGAGGCCAGGGGCGGCAGGCCAGAGGAGTTACCCAATGCCCCCACGCCCAAGGCCAAGGGTGGCAGCCGGGAGGAGCAATCCCACGTCCAAAGAGCCGTGGCTGCGAGGGCACAGGAGGGCCTAGAGGAGCTATCCCACGTTGAAGGTCAGAAAGGGCGGTGGTGAGGAGACACCCCTCATCCAAGGTAAGGAGCAATGGCTGTGCTTTGCTGGAGCAGCCGTGAAGAGATATCCCACGCCCAAGGTAAGAGAAACCCAAGTAAGATGGTAGGTGTTGCAAGAGGGCATCAGAGGGCAAACACACTGAAACCATACTCACAGAAAACTAGTCAATCTAATCACACTAGGAACACAGCCTTGTCTAACTCAATGAAACCAAGCCATGTTGGTGGGGCAACCCAGGATGGGCAGGTCATGGTGGAGAGATCTGACAGGATGTGGTCCGCTGGAGAAGGGAATGGCAAACCACTTCAGTATTCTTGCCTTGAGAACCCCATGAGCAGTATGAAAAGGCAAAATGATAGGATATTGAAAGAGAAACTCCCCAGGTCAGTAGGGGCCCAATATGCTACTGGAGATCAGTGGAGAAATAACTCCAGAAAGAATGAAGGGATGGAGCCAAAGCAAAAAGAATACCCAGCTGTGGATGTGTCTGGTGATAGAAGCAAAGTCCGATGCTGTAAAGAGCAATATTGCATAGGAACCTGGAATGTCAGGTCCATGAATCAAGGCAAATTGGAAGTGGTCAAACAAGAGATGGCATGAGTGAATGTCGACATTCTAGGAACCAGCGATCTCAAATGGACTGGAATGGGTGAATTTAACTCAGATGACCATTATATCTACTACTGCAGGCAGGAATCCCTCAGAAGAAACGGAGTGGCCATCATGGTCAACAAAAGAGTCCGAAATGCAGTACTTGGATGCAATCTCAAAAATGACAGAATGATCTCTGTTCGTTTCCAAGGCAAACTATTCAATGCCACAGTAATCCAAGTCTATGCCCCAACCAGTAACGCTGAAGAAGTTGAAGTTGAACGGTTCTATGAAGACCTACAAGACCTTTTAGAACTAACACCCAAAAAAGATGTCCTTTTCATTATAGGGGACTGGAATGCAAAAGTAGGAGGTCAAGAAACACCTGGAGTAACAGGCAAATTTGGCCTTGGAATACGGAATGAAGCAGGGCAAAGGCTAATAGAATTTTGCCAAGAAAATGCACTAGTCATAACAAACACCCTTTTCCAACAACACAAGAGAAGACTCTACACATGGACATCACCAGATAGTCAACACCAAAATCAGATCGATTATATTCTTTGCAGCCAAAGATGGAGAAGCTCTGTACAGTCAGCAAAAACAAGACCAGGAGCTGACTGTGGCTCAGACCATGAACTCCTTATTGCCAAATTCAGACTTAAATTGAAGAAAGTAGGGAAAACCACTAGACCATTCAGGTATGACCTCAATCAAATCCCTTATGATTATACAGTGGAAGTGAGAAATAGCTTTAAGGGCCTAGATCTGATAGATAGAGTGCCTGATGAACTATGGAATGAGGTTTGTGACATTGTACAGGAGACAGGGATCAAGATCATCCTCATGGAAAAGAAATGCAAAAAAGCACAATGGCTGTCTGGGGAGGCCTTACAAATAGCTGTGAAAAGAAGAGAAGTGAAAAGCAAAGGAGAAAAGGAAAGATATAAGCATCTGAATGCAGAGTTCCAAAGAATAGCAAGAAGAGATAAGAAAGCTTTCTTCAGCGATCAATGCAAAGAAATAGAGGAAAATAACAGAATGGGAAAGACTAGGGATCGCTTCAAGAAAATCAGAGATAACAAAGGAACATTTAATGCAAAGATGGGCTCGATAAAGGACAGAAATGGTATGAACCTAACAGAAGCAGAAGATACTAATAAGAGGTGGCAAGAATACACAGAAGAACTGTACAAAAAAGATCTTCACAACCCAGATAATCACGATAGTGTGATCACTGACCTAGAGCCAGACATCCTGGAATGTGAAGTCAAGTGGGCCTTAGAAAGCATCACTACGAACAAAGCTAGTGGAGGTGATGGAATTCCAGTGGAGCTATTCCAAATCCTGAAAGATGATGCTGTGAAAGTGCTGCACTCAATATGCCAGCAAATTAGGAAAACTCAGCAGTGGCCACAGGATTGGAAAAGGTCAGTTTTCATTCCAATCCCAAAGAAAGGCAATGCCAAAGAATGCTCAAACTACCGCACAATTGCACTCATCTCACACGCTAGTAAAGTAATGCTCAAAATTCTCCAAGCCAGGCTTCAGCAATATGTGAACCATGAACTTCCTGATGTTCAAGCTGGATATAGAAAAGGCAGAGGAACCAGAGATCAAATTGCCAACATCTGCTGGATCATGGAAAAAGCAAGAGAGTTCCAGAAAAACATCTATTTCTGCTTTATTGACTATGCCAAAGCCTTTGACTGTGTGGATCACAAGAAACTGTGGAAAATTCTGAAAGAGATGGGAATACCAGACCACCTGATCTGCCTCTTGAGAAATTTGTATGCAGGTCAGGAAGCAACAGTTAGAACTGGACATGGAACAACAGACTGGTTCCAAATAGGAAAAGGAGTATGTCAAGGCTGTATATTATCACCCTGCTTATTTAACTTACATGTAGAGTACATCACGAGAAACGCTGGGCTGGAAGAAACACAAGCTGGAATCAAGATTGCCAGGAGAAATATCAATAACCTCAGATATGCAGATGACACCACCCTTATGGCAGAAAGTGAAGAGGAACTAAAGAGCCTCTTGATGAAAGTGAAAGAGGAGCGTGAAAAAGTTGGCTTAAACCTCAACATTCAGAAAACGAAGATCATGGCATCCAGTCCCATCACTTCATGGGAAATAGATGGGGAAACAGTGGAAACAGTGTCAGACTTTATTTTGGAGGGCTCCAAAATCACTATAGATGGTGACTGCAGCCATGAAATTAAAAGACACTTACTCCTTGGAAGGAAAGTTATGAACAACCTAGATCACATATTCAAAAGCAGAGACATTACTTTGCCAACAAAGGATCGCCTAGTCAAGGCTATGGTCTTTCCTGTGGTCATGTATGGATGTGAGAGCTGGACTGTCAAGAAGGCTGAGTGCCGAAGAATTGATGCTTTTGAACTGTGGTGTTGGAGAAAACTCTTGAGAGTCCCTTGGACTGCAAGGAGATCCAACCAGTCCATTGTGAAGGAGATCAGCCCTGGGATTTCTTTGGAAGGAATGATGCTGAAGCTGAAACTTCAGTACTTTGGCCACCTCATGCGAAGAGTTGACTCATTGGAGAAGACTCTGATTCTAGGAGGGATTGAGGGCAAGAGGAGAATGGGATGACAGAGGATGAGATGGCTGGATGGCATCACTGACTCGATGGATATGAGTCTGAGTGACCTCCGGGAGTTGGTGATGGACCGGGAGTCCTGGTGTGTTGCAATTCATAAGGGTTGCAAAGAGTCAGACACGACTTAGCGACTGATCTGATCTGATCTGACCTGATGGACAGAGAAGCCTGGCGGACTGCAATCCATTAGGTTGCATAGAGTTAGACTCAACTTAGCACGCATTGGGTATGGTGAGTGTGTGCGTCACCTAACAAGATGGAGGAAGAAATAGAAAAGCTAGTGACATCATTGTCAGTAAGATCCCTTTAAGTTCATGAAGGTTAGCGGTTGAGTCTTCAAAGGCAGACTGGGATTTTGGGTAGGATGTGGTTGGCTGCACATTAGGAAGTGAAGGCTGTTTCCTGGTTGTTTCATTAGGACCTCAAGTTCGTCATGGTTACATAGCATGCTTCCGTACATTTTTTTTTTTTTTTTTCAAGGATCTTGAAGAATTTACCTTCTCAAAAGAAAGTGTGGACTGAGGTCAGAGAGCTAACTGCATTGCCCTTTTTGAATATACAAATTAAAGAATGCATTTCCCCAGAGCTGGCTTTAATTACTAATCATATGGAAGACTCCTAGCTTGGGAATCAGGATATTACGTAGTCTTTCTATCAGACTGTTTTGAGCCTTAACAGACTGATTCAATTAATTGCTCCTTCCCACATATCGCTGTCTTTTGTGAGCCATTATTCTATCTCTTTTGAACTTCTCTTCCTGCTCACCACTCAACCGTCACAATCACACACAGATACTCTTTTCTGCCCCCTTCCCCTTTATCTAGAACTCTTTTGGTTTAAATATCTTTCCAAACCCTTGAGGAAACACTTGAATTGCATAAGGATGTCACCTGTGTGCTGTGTTTCCTAGGGGAAAAAAAAAAAAAATGTGTCAGTTCATTGCAAGCCCCAGCACTTTCTCTGACCACAGTTAGCTCATCCCCAAATACAATGAAAACTGTGGTCTTGGTGGCGTCATAGAGCAGCTTAGAAGCCAGTTTTACTTCCTTTTCCTTGTAAGCTTTGAAACAGGCTCAGCTCTGTTTATCTATTTCAATGAAGTCTTCTCATCCAGCCTGAAGACAAAAAAGTAACTTGGGTAACTCCCAACCAATTGGCTTTGTCCTGACACCTCTCCCTGAAAGCCTGAGATCTTAAGGCTGGCATTTCTTCTTCAACCACTGACCTCAGACCCTTTCCTGAGAGACAGGTGGGAGGTGGGAGCTGGAGGCTGGTGTTTCTGAGACAGCTGGTGAGGGAGACAGGACGCAGCATGGTGACAGAGAAAAGAGTGGGGGCCAAGACAAAGGAAGCAATTTACACTTTTGCCCTCTCCATTCCCTGGGCTGAGAAGAGGTGGTAGTGGGGGGATACACACAGCCCAAGGGGGCCCTCGAGCAAAGGTCCCTGGGCCCAGCCATTTCCAACAGTGACAGCAAATGGGGAGCGTCATAGTTTCCCTGTTGATATATTTTTTAAGGGCAAGTGCATGCCCACATGCACGCTCAGTCGCTTCAGTCGTGTCGGACTCTTTGCTTCCCCGTGAACTGTAGCCTGTCAAGCTCCTTTGTTCATGGGATTCTCCAGGCAAGAATCCTGAAGTAGATTGCCATGCCCTCCTCCAGGTGATCTTCCCGACCCAGGGATAGAACCCTCATCTCTTAAGCCTCATGCATTGGCAGCCATGTTCTCTACCACAAGTGCTGCCTGGGAAGCGCCAAGGGCAGGAGTTGGAATCCCTCACAAGACTAGCTCTCCATGAGTGTCAGTGGACTCAGTGCAAGGGTGTCTGGGCTGGGCTTCTCCACCTTTGCTAATTCTCTCATAACTGGAACAGATCATTCCTCTGCTCCCCTCTGTCCTCAGGGAAACCACCTGATGGGCCAGGAAGGCAGAATCGTGGGGACCTCATCCTCTCCGCCTTTGAGGGTTTGTGGCAGTGGGGGAAGGATGGTGGCTGAGCATGATTTTAGATTCCTTAGCTGCCAACGTGCTTGAGAACGAAAGGATGTGAAAGTTGAAAGATGCCTGGACTTTGTACAAATTATTTATGAATTCCAATAGCTGGAATACATTTTACTTTATCTTTGGCAGCTGGGTTGAGAAAATGTGGAGACAGACATTCCTGGACTTCACTAACAGAGTTGGAATGTCCATCTGTCTATTTATTTATTTACATATTGATGGAAGTTAAATTTTGCATATGGTGGCTTCCCTATACAACTCCCATCTCCCAGAAAAAGCCCTCTTTTCTACCTCTATCCCCCACCATCACTCCTGTAGCAAAATTATTTTCTTCCAAAATGAAAGGCTATGATTCTTCCAATTATTAATTCTTCTTAGTCCTGCAGCCAGGGGAACTTTAGTGCAGGTTATTTCAGATGAGATATTAACCATGAAGGTTTAGAAAGGATTGACCATTGATTCAAAGAGGACTCAGATCTAAGAATTGACATCTTAATAATATTCTATTGGTGGAGTACGGCAAGGGCCTCCCTGCTGTCTCAGTGGTAAAAAATCTGCCTGCAATGCAGGAGATGCTGGTGATGTGGGTTGGAGCCCTGGGTTGAAAAGATCCCCTGGAGGAGAAAATGGCAACCCACTCCAGTATTCTTGCCTGGGAAATTCCAAGGACAGAGAAGGCTGATGGACTACAGTCCATGGGGTTGCAAAGAGTCGAACATGACTCAGTGACTGATCACACACAGAGTACAGAAAATTTTATTGACCAAGCTCAAAAATCACTAGCATGAAGACCATCATATTTTCTATCTACACTGGTGTTACAAAATAGCTCTAAAACCATCCTCAACTCTTTCAAGTGAGGATGCTTTGGAAATACAAATTGTTAATATTATTCAGATCAGATCAGATCAGTCGCTCAGTCGTGTCCGTCTCTTTGCATGTCCCCATTTCTTCTCTGCCCCTGGCAATTTCTTGGACAAGTACACTCAGATTTTCCACTAACAACCAACCTCTCAAGAAATGAGAAGACAATCATTTAAAGGGATAACTATTGTCTATAACTTCATTGCTATAACGTGTTGCTAGTTTCAGGAGGGAATAAACAAACAAACCAAATTATTTACAACAGTTCATGACCTGAAACGTTCTCAATGAGAGATTCCAAAGATTGGACATCCCATGTAAAAAGCCACTTCTGGCAAGCAGGATGCTCAGATTCTCAAATTCAGAAATACCTACTATTCTGAAAGAATGCCATAGGTCTATTTGATTATGTGATTTATTGAACAGAGCAGTACCCTTGTTACTTTAAAAAATATTCTTGGATTTTGCGAGTGGTTGTTATCATTCATTAGTGCAAGTTATGCTCTGTGATATAATTACATCATGTTATGCCTATTTTATTAAGTAATTTCTAGATGGCAGGAATGGTTTCAATTTAACTAAGTTTTTTCAGAGCACTTGCTTCCTTGGGTCTCTTGCACTTTCCAGCTTTTATTTGTATCTGAATTTCATTGATTCCATTTTTGCTGTAAGTCGGGGCGGGGCAGGGGGGCGCTAATGAATATATATTCATATTTTTCTCCTTTTCTCATCCATTTTAGAAACTGATACTTAGGAAGTGAATAGCACCTTGCCAGTCACCCTGGGATCTTACCTTATGCAGACCCCATCCCTGCCCTCCCACACCCATCCCCATTTCTGGCTCTTAGCTCATTTCTCTCCTGCAGGCCCATGTCTTCAAGGCCAGACTTGGACATCCGGTTGTCCCCTCACTGAAACATCTAGGATAGCTTCCTTGGGTCCCTCTTTGGTGACACAGCCTTCCTGGTCACTTGGGCTGTGAACCTCAGAGTAACTGCAGTTCCTTCCTCACTCCTCAGGTCCAACTCATATCTAAGTCTTTGATGCATCCTCTGTCCCCTACTTCCAGCCTCACTTTCACCAGTGACTCAGACCTTCACCTCCCTTGAAGATGAGTGCCCCAGCCTCCCAGGTACCATCTGCTCTGCTCTTCTGCCTCCAACCCACTTGCGTGGTCAGATTCATCTTCCTTGAGAATACTACTCTGATTATGACAATCTTCTGCTCAGAAGCCATCAAGGGCTCCCCTCTGTCTGCAGAAGAGTCTGCCTACTTCCACACGGAAATCAGACCAGCCAACTACAGACCTTCTAGTTGCCTTCCTGGTATCTCGCCTCCCCTCTCCCCTGCTGCCCTCTCACCTTTGCTGCTACTATTTCTTCTTCTTGTAAGAAGACAGGGACCGCACAAGTCAGGTGCCTCTGTATGATGAGTCCTTATTCTGCCTCTTCTTCCAAATCTTGCTCAAGGCTTGCCTCTTTGTACAGCTCTTCTCAACTTTCTTGTAATCCAGCATATGGAATAAGCTGAATCTATTTGAAACATTATTATGTGCTGGAGATCTAGTAACATGGTATTGTTTTCAAACCAACATGCCCTAGCTTTGTCTAAAATACAAACTTCACTTCTCAGTTCCCTCCCACCTCTCTCAACAGGGGGATTTTGACCAGGACAGGTGTCATCCTTTAGTTTCCTCCACTGGGTCACAGGGATGATATTCGCTTTGTCATGATTACCCACGACATCATGGCAATGTGCTTTCACTGTCATTATGAAGCAGGGATGAGGGGACCATTGCCTGGCACACTGCCGGGAGCCTCATGTGCAGAGCAGACCTTGAGGCTACGCAGGGAAGGAGGGGGTTGGAGTGAGCCAGAGGAGGCAGAATCAGGAGGAAGTTGTGTCTGTGAGACTTTAGAAGTTAAAAGGGAGAGCCAGACAGGGACTGCACAAGTCAGGTGCCACTGGATAGATGTCTTCTGGGCAGAGGAGCTTTGTGGTTGTGTTGACTGAAACAAGTCCCCCTCTTAATGGGATGACTCAGATCTTCCATTCCAATTTCATCCAGGGGCTTAGAGACCACATCGGGGAAAAAGGAAACTCTCGGCTCTTTAAGGAGGAGTGTAATTGCCATGTGTATGTTTCCGCCTATCAGTTAATCATGAGTATGAGGTAAAATACGTCTTGAAGGGACTGATTCAGGTGCTCTGAAAGATGCTCTGGTCATCAGGAGCAGTGATCGTCTTCAGTAAGTGAGCTGCGTGAGCAAAGTACAGAGTGTCTTTGTCACCCAGTGATTTACACAGATCAAGGAAAATGCCCAAGAATTATGGGTTTAATCCTAGCAGCAATAGGTAAAAATAAAATGGTGAATGTCTTCTTTTGTTTTTTGAATAGTAACTTGAACTAAACAAATTGGCCAAAGAAAGTCACAGTTGCTGTGCTTGTGAAAGGGCCACCAGGATTTCCTTAAGGATTGTTTATTTCTATAAAACTATTCTTTCAATTTCTCTCAGCCTTTCTTAAATGAAATACTTTAGCAACTTCTACAGATGTTAAGACTGTGTTTTTCAGCTGTCTTCCAAGTGGCTGCATTCTCTTCCTGGCTTCCTAGCATCCCAGGGGCAACTCATTTGCTATAAAAATTTCTCGATACATTTAGATACTGGCTCTAAAAAAACTTATTTAAAAATGGTAGCTCTCTGGTGAGGAAGCTAAGTGGTCCACTTTTATATGCGTGTAATTAGACTAAGTTCTCTTTTTTAAAAAAATGGAGTAAGCTTTGGGGCACTTCAAACCTCATCAAGTGCATTTGATCTCAGATATTACCTAGCCTTAGCTAGCATAGGAGAATGCCAAAGCCTCGACTGCTGAGACTCCAAAAGCATTTTCCCTCATCAGGAAGTTGATGAAGCTTGTTATTTGCTGTCCAAAAAAAAGCTTCAGGTGCTTACTGACCTGGACCAAACTTGAAAACAGTCAAAAGAGAAAAGGAATGTTTTCGTAATTGAAAGTCTCAAGGAAACTGCAAAGTAGAGATGGTCCACAAAGCATAGATGGTCACTTCTTGGTGCAGGTTGGGGAGCTGAGGGTTTTTTTGCCAAGAGTCTGCAGCCTGAAAAGGCGCATTTCCCATCACCTCCTGAGACCAGTGACATCCGACACCACGTTTACAGAAGCTCAGCCATGTTTTCACACCTGGTTAACTGTCCATATTTCCTGGCATCCCAACAAGAAGTGAGTTTTATATATATCTTTTCACTCAAGTGTTTGAACTCTCAGGAGAACCATGCAGCAGCCTCGTTCTAGAGTTGCTCAGCCCAAATGTTGGATTTATTCAGTACCCACAAAGGGTCCCGGTGCCTGCCAAGAAAAACAGGCCAGCAGCTGCATCCTTGCTTTCACAGGGCAGGCTTTAAAATATTAATCTCAAAGTCCCTGCTTTGGGGAAGATAAAGAAACTTTAGCCATATTGGTATTTTTAAGGGCTGGTTAGTGAAATACTTTCCCCCCTCCCAAATTATCACTTTTATCTTTCATTTTGTTCCACTGGCTATGGTTCTCTCAATTGATTAAAGAGCATCCAAATTTTCTTTTACATAAATTACTTCAATTTTCCTACGGAAATTACAAAGATCCCTTATTTACCAGGAAAAAATGTCAATGAAAGAATTATTTGAAAGTCACTTTTGGAGCCCAGCAAGATCACAAAATTTGAGAATGCTTTCTTGTCTCACGTTATCAGTCAACATCAAGCCCTGTTGGGCAAAATCAGGATAGATGGAAAGATCTCAGAAGAGTCGAATGCAAAGCTGAAAGATTGTAACAAACTTCTTGGCTGAATTTGAAGCTTAAACTCCTGTGGATTCACATCAAATGCCAGTTTGGTTTTGTCATTGTTTCTTCTAGTTCCATTTGTAAAAGGATTACTCCCATACTGCAGATGTACAGTAATCACATTAAAATAAAGGTTCCATGTTGAAAAAAAAAAAAAAAGAAAAGTCACTTTTGGGATAAATTACACTGTTATTTTTATTACTTTATTCACAATTGGATATTGATAGTGAAAACTGATTACCTCACGGTTGTGATTGGGCAAAATTTTTAAATTTAGGCTTTATTATAAAAAGGCAGGGAGTGTATCCTGAATGGTCTGAAGCTTGTATAAAGTCCCCCTGTTCAGCCTTACTAATGTCCATCTGCAGGGAGTATGGTCTGGGGAGGCAGTAGAGGGTGGGGGAACATTTAAAGAACATGCATGACTTAATCTTTCTATAAAGTATTGGAGGAATCAAAATGTATTTTCTTTATTTTATTCTGAAGGGTGAGGTGTCTTATCTCTTCTGTGAATTCAGTATTTTCCAACCCAAGAAAAGGTTGGAGATGACATGTGAAATTTTAGCAGCCAAGATAAACAATCTTCTATTCTAAACCAAAATATTTTGTGGGACTGGCAAACCTCCTGAACTCACTGGGAGGTTTACTGAGGGAGGGTGGGAGTGGAGAGTTCACTCAACCAGGGGTTTCTAACTTGAGGTATTGCCAGCATTTATTTGTATTAAACAGTTAACAATTCAGGAGCTTTCAGCCAGACAACAGTATTGTTATTAAACCATACTCACATGCTTGCAAGATTGACTGTATATCTTTTCCTAGGTTGCTCTTGCACTGTGGTCTCCCGCAGAAAGTTGCCAAACAATTACCCTTTGCCCATGTCCCCTGCAGGTGCTGTTACTTTTGCTGTTGTGCCTTTGATATTTCCTTGCATTTTTTTCCCCCTCTGCCCTTTCACTCCAGAGTTGAAAGCTCTCACAAAAACCAAGAAATTTCAGCACATGAAGGTCTTCTTTGGGGGCACTCCCATCTCTGTTGTCTATAAATAAATAAGTAAGCTGGAGAATCCCAAGGGCTTGAGAAATATTCAAAAGAGCAGAGATCTCATTTGCAACCACAGTTCCAGTTCTCTGCAGGAAGACGATGCGGTACTTAGGGAGAATGACGGAAAGACCCAGGAATGGAAATGAACACTTTCTTCAGAAATCTGAGTCTCTGTATTCAAAGGTCAATGGGGAAGGGTTGCCAGTAATTCATATTCCAGGCAAAGAAAGGATTTTGGCTTGTCTCATGAACAACACCAGGTTAAGAAGGGGGAAAGATACCCCAATATTTCTCCATCTGTGTCATCCAGGGCAGAGGTGAGGTCTTTGCAGACTTCTGAGCAGCCTCCCTCCTGTGTTTTCTCTATGAGCTCAGGTCACAGAATAAGCCCCTCTGACTTGGATATGCGCAGTTTCCCTTCACTGCTTGTGTGTGGAATCGTGGGATGTGTTCTGAGAAGCCATTGTTTGTTCTTATTTCCTTGATTATTTTCCACTCCACACGAAGCCTTTTCTCTGAGGAGCTCAGGGCCACATGCCGCAATTAAAGGACTTAATTTGAAGCTCAATTATGCCTTGCTGGGTCAGTGATCTGTGAGCCAAATTATCAAGATCCTGCTGATGACCTGACAAGGAGAAAGCCAACCAGGGCGATTGGAACCAGGAAGAGGTGAAGGAAATGCGGAAACACGAAGATGGATTTGTGAGAGAAAGACTTGCCGGGAGCCAGAGGGTTCACAGCGAGGTCATGGTGTAGTCAGGGGCTGATTAAAAAGTGACTGGAGGACAGGAGCCCAGAAAGTTTGGGGAAAGCCAATGAAAAGGTGCCATCAAGTTGAGAGGGAGAAGAAAGAGCTATTCAGAGTCAGGCAAAAAGCACATGAAATATTCCAGGTTCTGAGTTCTCACCAATAACACTTCTTTTTAAAACTACCTCTTATTCACAGTGGCCAGAGGACATGAGCAATGTTATTAATAGAAATATTAATGGATAACCTTATTATCATTGATAATAATGACAATAGTAAAATTGTCCATATTCAATATCAAGGTGGACTGAACATGTGTAGTTCAATAAGAACAATATGCAGTGGGAAAACTAGAAAGAGCTTTTAGAAATTAATAATAGTAAAAAATATTTAATAGGGGAAAAAAATAAAAATTGTTCAAAAAGTAGAAGAATGAAGATGACTTTTATCCTCATCAAAAGAGAAAAAGAAGAACAGTACGGTAAGTAACATGTAAGTATTTTACTTATAATCCAGTAAATAAAATATCTAATTAATAGGAATTCCAGAAAGATAAACAGAGAAAAAAGAAGGGAGAAAATTATCGAAGATATAATTCAAGAAAAAATTGCAAAACTGAAGGACCTGAGTTTCTACACTGATTCCAAAATACTAAAATCAGAAAAATACAAAGAAAAGCACCCAAGATTCATTAATATGAAATTCCAGAGCAACAGAAATAAAGAAAAAACCTGAGAAGCTTCTACAGATTAAAAAAAAAAAAAAAAAAACACACACAGGCACACACGCACACACGCATGCACACACACACATACACAAAGGATTGAGTTTTAGAATTGTACCAGATTTCGTAACAACAGTGGAAGCTGGAAAAACAGTATCACAATGCCCTTAAAATTGTAAATCAATTGTTTTTCAACCTGAAATTCTTGAGCAAATCAAATTAGCAAATGAAAGTGAAGATTTTTCAAAGGCTTATTAAAATCTCAAAACACTGAGCATTCCTAGGTCTTGTCTATGGAAGCCACTAGAACATTGTTCTAGGAAGACAAAGAAGTAAAGAGAAAGATAGGAGACCAGGAAACTGGGTTTGGTATGAAAAGGAGGGGGAAAAAATGTTTTCTGTGTTGATGGTGAAGAGAAAGCATGGAACTGCAGCCATTCATTGGAAACAGAACAGATTAGAGCAAGAGACAGAAGGCTCCAGAAACACGAATCAAAAAAAGGGTCAGGATTTACGATGCATGTGGGCATACTACGCAGGCCTCATCTCTATCAAAGAATGATTGAGTGATGGGGCATAAAAAACAAATCAAATCAGCCACCCAAACTGAGGCCAGGCTCCCCGTCCGCCCCCCGTGGGCAATAGCAGGCCTCATCTCTTCAAGAACTGAAAAAAAAAACAAAGAAATTAAAAATATATGAAGAAGGAAACATTGTCACAGTTCACTCTGTGATTCAGCTGGAAACAGTAATTGCACAGGGTAGCAAATTTGTTATATAATGTTATGGGAGGATAATGGGTAACAGAGAACTGTGTGTGCTCCCCGTGTGTGTATTTATTGGTATAAGAGAGTTAAATCCTCCCCTATTTTAAAAGAGAATTGGTATATCCGGTCTGAATTTAATTACAACATTTTGCAACATGAAAGCAAGCATTGAAAGAATCAGCTAAAAAGCTGAAGCTCTTGCCACTGGGCAGCAGGACTTTGGTGGAAAGAGGTGTGGGGAAGGGAATGACTCTGGTTATCCATGATAAACTTCGTAGTACATTTTACTCTGTAAATTATGCACGAATATTGATTTCATAAAAAGAGACCATCTAACACTCTGCTATGCATTAGTCGTTCTTTTTCATTAACTTTATGTGAGTCACTATGGTATCTCCTTCCAGGCTGTATTTATGCAATGGTTAGGTAGCTTGAAATTGTATTCTTTAGCATATCAATGTGTCATAAAAGCATGATTCTAGTGAGCATAGTAAAAATGTTTGATGGCAAGGCTGAAGAATTTCAGAAGGGAGGGAAACAATGGGAATATGGCTCCCCACTCTTCTCTTTCTCCCTTTATTTTCTCTCTCTTTTTAAATTGGAGGATAACTGCTTTACAATATTGTGCTGATTTCTGTGTATAATGACGTGAATCAGCTGTAAGTGTATGTATATCCCTTTCCTCTTGAACCTCCCTCTCACCCCACCCCCGGTCCCACCCTTCTAGATCATCACTGACCCCCGCTGCCCCTATGTTATGCAGCAGCTTCCCACGAGCTAGTTTACACATGGTAGAGTACATACGTCAGTGCTCTAGGGTTTTAAAGGAAACAAAAATAAAGCAAGTCAAAAGGACACCTCACTGAAGACTTGTCTGACACCACCGGGCCAGGAGGGGGCTGGAGCTGCGGCCCCAAACCAGGTCCCAGGACCCAAAATGAAGTGTTTGCCCATGTCACACCATCACTCATCTGGGTCACTGCCATCAGAGAGCTAGAAATAAGCACTTCTCTGATTTTGTCATTCAGACTGTTGGGTGAATCTCAGAAAATAATGTGACTTCTTTGAAGTCAGGACCATGAAATTGCCATAGAAATCATTCTATGCCTCAGTGGATGATTTAGAATAATTATGAATAAAATAAGTGAAAAGCAGAGTACTAATGCTGAGCATGTCTAAAGTGCAGAGTCAGAATGAATACCTGATTTATTAATATCAGCAGATACATCTAGAGGGGGGCTGTGCAGGGTCAGAATTAATGCCTTGTTTACTTGCTTATATCACAGATCTATTTTGAGGGGGGAGGATGGTCATTAGTGAGCCTAAATTTTTAAATTTCAGTTGCATGTACTTAATCTGGTTTTTGAGCCAAAAAGGAAGACAATTGCCTTGATATTGCACGGTGTTTGCTGTCAGGATAGCATGAAGGGGCTGCACATAGAAATCTGCCCTGCCTTTGATTTCATAGGAAATCTTAGCAAGATCCCACAGCTCCAAAGTGTTGAAGGCCAGGCAGTTGCCACACGCCTGCTGCCTCTGTGTCCACTCTCCTAGCACCCAGGGTTATCTCTGTCAAACCAGCCCTGATTTCGATATTGAATTTTTCAGGCTTTTACCTCCTAAGTAATTACTGGTATCAACTTGTTAGCCCCTGGGCTTTGAGCAGGTCTAGACTTGCCCCTCACAACCCAAGTCTTCCATTCTGCCTTCTCAGCAGGATGAGAATTTACACAGCAAGGATTGTGTTGTAGAAATCAGATTATAAAACTTTATATACTGTCAGTGCCTTGGACTCTATAAAAATCGGTTTTCATGCCCCTCTTGGGTTTGGCATCAGACTAAGAAAAGCTGAACTCTGGGTCCTGAAGAATCCTCTGTGCCATCTTGACCACAAAGTCCTGTCTGCTGGAAGCTTAGAAGTAGCCACAAGCAGTCTGATTGCGATACCTATCAACATTTGCCTTAAGCAAGCCCCTGACTGCCTTCATAATTCACTTTTAAAAGCTACATAGTCCGTGTTAAGTCGATGAAACTAAACGCTGTCAGCTGCTGGCTTTCAAGTAGTTTCTCTGAGGGTGACCTAATATTTCTGTGTTCTCACCTCCTTCTCCTGGAGGCATGAGCTTGTAGAATTAAGCTATTAGTTCCACCCAACACCGTAGTCTAAGGCAGACCAGAGACAAATGATGGATGCAGGAGACAGATGTTTCTGAAACTACAGTCAAAAGTTTTACTAGACTATGTCAAACACCCCCTAAAAGGGTTATTATTCTGTCTTACTTAAACATTCAGCATTTGCGTTCAGGTGGGGTGTGAGATGGCCTTCCTTGGTGGCTCAACAGTAAAATTCTCCTGTAATGCTGGAGCCATAGGAGATACGGGTTCAATCCCTGGGCCGGGAGCATCCCCCAGAGGGAATAGCAACCCACTCCAGTATTCTTGCCTGAAGAATCCCATGGATGGAGGATCCTGGTGGGCTCCAGCCCACAGAGTTGCAAAGAGTTGGTCATGACTGAAGTGACTTAGCAGGCCTGCACGCATAGGATATGAGACACAGACAAGTTACCTGCCCATGGAAAACAGAATATTCTGGCTTCCCTCTCCCTCTTGTGTCTTTCTGTTTCTGCTTATTACTTCATTTCTCTTTTCTTCTCCTGGGAAGAGAGAATAGCTCAAAACTGGGATGCTTCTGTTGTGAAAGATTTTCTCTCTTTTTTTTTCAAGAGTTCACTTATGAGCTCATCTTTTAGATTTGTATTTTAAATTGCTTTTCTTTTAATCTGGATCTTGGCTTCATTCAACAAATGAATTAAACTGTAGCATTTGAAAAGTAACTCAATTTACATCTAGGTTTTTTTTTTTTTTCCCCCAAACAAGAATGTAATGCAAAGACACTTCTCCCTACTCCATAAAATCATGTGTTGGTTAAAGCTTCCTTTCATCCAAATTAATTTCTAGATCTTCATAATGGCTTTTATTAGTTTCAACCTCTGAATATTCTTTCCAATGTACTAACAGAGCTTTAAGAGAAAAATTTTCTGAGTAGGGGAGATGGAGACTTCTGAGTTTTTTGTTTTTTTTTTTTTTTGAATAAGGGTTCAAATTGTTTGTTCAGGTCAGACAGAGTAGAAGACAAAGTTTTGGGTCAGTCATTCTTTGATAAATCCTCTTAATCTCAGCCTCTTGCTTTCCCCACAACAATGTATGGAGGTGCAGTAAAGTTGAGAACATTGAAACCCAGCCAGGGGCAGCTGTGGGGAGAAGGTAGTGGCCTGTTAGAAAATGTCTGCAGTTATGTTCCGAGAAGGCAATGGCACCCCACTCCAGTACTCTTGCCTGGAAAATCCCATGGACGGAGGAGCCTGGTAGGCGGCAGTCCATGAGGTCACTAAGAGTCAGACACGACTGAGTGACTTCATTTTCACGTTTCACTTTCACGCATTGGAGAAGGAAATGGCAACCCACTCCAGTGTTCTTGCCTGGAGAATCCCAGGGATGGGGGAGCCTTGTGGGCTGCTGTCTATGGGGTCGCACAGAGTCGGACACGACTGAAGCGACAGCAGCAGCAGTTACATTAAACCAAGATTCTCCACAAGGGTTGATGCTTTCAATAACAGCGCTGTTTACAGACCTTCTGGATGAAGGATTGTTGCTTTCATTTTTTAAAAACCTTTTTGTTCTATATTGGAGTATTGCATATTAGCAAACAATGTTGTGATAGTTTCAGGTGAACAGCGAAGGGACTAGCCATACATACACATGTATCCATTTCTCCCCCAAAGTCCCCCTCCCATCCAGGCTGCCACCTAACATTGACCAGAGTTCCCTCTGATATACAGTAGGTCCTTGTTGATTATCCATTTAAAATATAGCAGTGTGTGATGGCTTTAAATCCTCCCCAATGCAGTTTGTTTTCTATGTGGCTACTGCCAAAGATAAAAAGCCTCTGCTATCTAGGGGTTCTTTTCCTCTCACTTATCTCTCACTTCCTCTATGTAGGGAAACCTCACTTATTAGTACAAGTATATTTACTTAAACAGAAGAGAAATGTGTGGTTTTCAAAGATCCACCTTTCTGATCTGTTACCACGAGATGTTTTCATTAAATCTTCCCACCAGTGTCTGTCCCTGTTTCGCTGGTTGAGCTGCATCAATACTCCTGAAGACAAAGCTCAGCCTTTCCTCTGTGATAGAGCCGCTCCTCCCTGCTGCGTGCACTCAGATGCTTAGGACATCAAGACTCTCTAATGAAGCCAGAGAGGAGAGTCACACTCCAAGGCCATGGTCATGTGACCAGGACGACAGGATGCGTGTCATCCTATGGCGGGTGAGCACCAGCATCAGAGAGAGACTGAAACCACCATTTATTTTCGAGTGAGATCAGCTAAAATGAGCATCTAAAGTAGCCTTAAGTGGAGCAAGAAGGCACACCAGGCAGCCTGGAGAGTTTGGTGCAAAGCATGGAGTGCTGTGTCTTTTCTCCCTGGACGAAGCTGTGTGCATTTCTGTTAGTTCATGTGAGAAAGGGGAGCTGGACCAGCCCATCCTAAACAACGTGAATGTTTCCACCTCATCTTTTTTCCCTGATGGTGAATTGTGTAGAGTGTAGACAGAAGGGGAAGGGTGGAGGGATAAACAGTGCACTAAACCCCCGAGTGGGAAGACTGTGGATCTGGAATGGCTCCTGACATCTCTCGGCTTTATTCCCACAGCCCCCAGCACTTGCAATGCTCCTGTTAGGTTGTCACCTTCCATTCATCCAACTGTATTGTCCCAGGGTGAAGTCCAACCATCTTGACAGGACACACAAAGCCCTTTCTGCAGTTTGATCACGCAGCTAAGCTTGAGCTGCTCCCGAGAGCCAGGCACTCCCATTCACTTCTCAGCTCTCCTTCCGATGAGCTTGTCTCACCTTCAGCCTCCTAGACATCCTTTATCGTTTTCCTCCACCCAGAACCCAGGGCCGGACCACTGCTTCCAGTTCTCCAGGGGAAATTTAAACAGACCATCCTCTCCTTGAGATTCTGATTCCAAAAATCCATAGAGAGACATCCAGGCTTGAGCAGTCTCAAAGGCTCCTCTGGAAATTCTGGAAGTTTGGGATCCAAGTGTGGACACACTTCTCTGGGAATCTTCCTTTCCAAGCTGAACTACAGTGTCTTTGATTGTGTGTCTCTGTTAAACATCCACTTCATGAGGGCAGGGACTCAGGCTTCAGTTCAGTTCAGTTCAGTTCAGTTGCTCAGTCGTGTCCAACTCTTTGCGACCCCATGAATCGCAGCATGCCAGGCCTCCCTGTCCATCACCAATTCCCAGAGTTCACTGAGACTCATGTCCATTGAGTCAGTGATGCCATTCAGCCATCTCATCCTGTGTCGTCCCCTTCTCCTCCTGCCCCTAATCCCTCCCAGCATCAGGGTCTTTTCCAATGAGTCAGCTCTTCGCATAAGGTGGCCAAAGTACTGGAGTTTCAGCTTCAGCATCATTCCCTCCAAAGAAAGCCCAGGGCTGATCTCCTTCAGAATGGACTGGTTGGATCTCCTTGCAGTCCAAGGGACTCTCAAGAGTCTTCTCCAACACCACAGTTCAAAACCATCAATTCTTCGGTGCTCAGCTTTCTTCACAGTCCAACTCTCACATCCATCCATGACCATGGGAAAAACTATAGCCTTGACTAGACGGACCTTTGTTGGCAAAGTGATGTCTCTGCTTTTCAATATGCTATCTAGGTTGGTCATAACTTTCCTTCCAAGGAGTAAGCATCTTTTAATTTCATGGCTGCAGTCACCATCTGTAGTGATTTTGGAGCCCCCAAAAATAAAGTCTGACACTGTTTGCACTGTTTCCCCATCTATTTCCCATGAAGTGATGGGATGAGATGCCATGATCTTCATTTTCTGAATGTTGAGCTTTAAGCCAACTTTTTCACTCTCCACTTTCACTTTCATCAAGAGGCTTTTTAGTTCCTCTTCACTTTCTGCCATAAGAGTAGTGTCATCTGAATATTCGAGGTTATTGATATTTCTCCAGGCAATCTTGATTCCAGCTTGTGCTTCTTCCAGCCCAGCATTTCTCATGATGTACTCTGCATAGAAGTTAAATAAGCAGGGTGACAATATACAGCCTTGACATACTCCTTTTCCTATTTGGAACCAGTCTGTTGTTCCATGTCCAGTTCTAACTGTTGCTTCCTGACCTGCATACAGATTTCTCAAGAGGCAGGTCAGGTGGTCTAGTATTCCCATCTCTTTCAGAATTTTCCACAGTTTATTGTGATCCACACAGTCAAAGGCTTTGGCATAGTCAATAAAGCAGAAATAGATGTTTTTCTGGAACCCTCTTGCTTTTTCCATGATCCAGTGGATGTTGGCAATCTGATCTCTGGTTCCTCTGCCTTTTCCAAAACCAGCTTTAACATCAGGAAGTTCATGGTTCACGTATTGCTGAAACCTGACTTGGAGAATTTTGAGCATTACTTTACTAGCATGTGAGATGAGTGCAATTGTGTGGTAGTAGACGTGTTCAACGGGGAAGGCAATGGCACCCCACCCCAGTACTTTTGCCTGGAGAATCCCATGGACGGAGGAGTCTGGTGGGCTTCAGTCTATGGGGTCGCTGAGAGTTGGACACGACTGAGCGACTTCACTTTCACTTTTCACTATCATACATTGGAGAAGGAAATGGCAACCCACTCCAGTGTTCTTGCCTGGAGAATCCCAGGGATGGGGGAGACTGGTGAGCTTCCGTCTATGGGGTCGCACAGAGTTGGACACAACTGAAGCGACTTAGTAGCAGTAGCAGCAGCAGCAGACGTGTTCAAAAATAACCACAGAACTGAATGAAAACTGAGGTGAGTTTCTTTATTCCTCTCTATTTTTGCTAAAACAAAAGCAAACTTCTTTTTGGCTAATTTTTGTTGTTTTTTTAGAAAAGCATGACTTAAAAAAGAAGACGGTAGGCACATTACAAATCTTTAACAACAACAAAGGTCTTACAAAGGCTGGTGATACTGGTCCTTGGTTGGTGTTTAAATGTTAATGATGCCAGGCTCACACTTAAACTTTTTTTTTTTTTTTCAAGATTGACTCCAGTGAAATCCCTTTTCTCATTTTTTCAGTCTTTCATAACATGGTGTGGAAGATGTCATGTTTTCTCAGGAAGAAAACTCACATACTTTGTTTCCATCCTCCTCCAATGTATCCCTTTTCTGTCTCTCTCTCAGGCACATGCACCTACACAATTCTCCATAGCTTCTGCCAGGATTGAAACACACAAGTTGAATAGTGTGGGATTCTCAAATTTGCAGAATTCCATCATCTTCCCCTGCTCTCCCACTGTTCAGTTTTCAGCCCACCCTCACGTCTACAAGTCTCCTAAAACTGTTGGTCCCTCAGTTGGGTCTGTTGCAACCCCATGAATGGTAGTCCGACAGACTGCACTGTCCATGGGATTCTCCAGGCAAGGATACTGGAGTGGGTTGCCACGCCTTCTCCAGGGGAACTTCCCAAATCAGGGATCAAACCCTGGTCTCCTGCATTGCAGGCATATTCTTTACAGTCTGAGCCACCAAGGAAGTCCACAACTCTCCTGAGGTAAATTTATTTCATGGAGGCTGAGAAGAGCAATGCCTGATCCTGACTCTTGATTCTCTGCAGGTCTAGAAGACCTGATTTTGTGCTATTAACTGTTATTTTTGTTGATGCGGATGCTGTTATCTGATTTAAACATCGAAGGGATTATTTTATTTTGTTTGTGCCCTGGAGACTTTAGGGGGGAAAAAGGAAAGAAAAAAGCCAGCACCATTTTGAAAAAGAAAGCATCCAATAATTTAATATACTTTCCCACAGAGCTGAGGAACAGATGTTCCGTCTCCTCCTGCAGTGGGAGGGTGTGGACTCAGAGAGGCTTGGACCCAGAGCATGTTTCATAATCTTAAAAAGTCAAGGGGTTTGAGGAAGGTCCCTAAGCATGGGAGGTCTGGTTGGGGTAAATTTTTACTTGTGCAGCAACACAAAAGGGAATTTACCACAGCTTTTGGCAGTCACGTATTTTTTGAATTTTTTCGCTGAACTCTCGAGAAAGATTTTTATCACCACAGATTAATAGGGTTTTTGAAATTGAGAAAAAAAAGAGAGAGAGAGAACCTTTTAGACTTGGCTAAGACAGTTTTACTGAATAAATTGTTATAGTCATTTCCTTAACAGCCTACCCAGAAGAAGGAAAGTCAGGCCATGTGAGAAGTGAAGCCAACTTTGGAGGAAAAATGGTTAACAAAATAGATGGAAAGGAAGGACAATTCTTTTTATTCTATTTTCTGTGAAAAGATTCTGAAGCAGAGAATGACCTGAAGAACCTTTCAAACACACTCTTGCCTTATCACCCCTCCCCCACCCACTCTCTAAGCCTCTCCACAAGGACATATTTCTTAATTTTTATTTTATTTTTTTTCCAGTTTCTCCATTTATTTGGGATATGGAGTATATAATTATCATCATTACAAGTAATGATAAGTTGAATAGCTAAACCAGGGTGCATAGTTCAAACTATTTTATTGGAACAAACTCCATGAAATGGAATCATTTGGTTAAAGAACGTTTCAAAGTTCTTGATATGTTTCCAAATTGGAGTCCAAAATAGTATGCATCGATTTATATTGTATGTATTCTTTTTTCAACAATCCTTGAAAATTTTGAGAAGGAAGAGAATATTTCCCCGTAGTCTAATCATTTTCTTTGACTACTAAATGAAAGTAAACATTTCATAGTTGATTGTATGAAAGGACATGTAATTTAGAAAGACTCCTGGGTTAATTCTAATATGGTGTCTCTGCTCTACCCTCTCCCTCAATTTTAGAACCCAAAAAGAAATTCTTGAAGGGTGTCCGACTGTGACTCCAGGGACTGTAGCCTGCCAGGCTCCTCTGTCCATGGGATTCTCCAGGCAAGAATACTAGAGTGGGCTGCCATGCCCTCCTCCAGGGGATCTTCCCGACCCAGAAATTGAACCTGGGTCTCCTGCATTGCAGGCAGATTCTTTACCATCAGAGCCACCAGGGAAGCCCTAAATTCTTGAAGAAAGAATAGCTACTTAAGACTGTTTTAGATGGAGGATGACTTGATTTTTCTGATCACCTGTCCTATGGCCACCCTCTGAAATGGCTCCATGGCCCTGGTCCTTCCTGTTTGGACAAATCAGCCTCTGAAGATGAAACCACCGTTCGTGATTTTCTGAGACACTTGCTTCAAAGTGGAGTCTCGGCTGCTCTTTGTCTGTGCTGTGGCCATGATTAAATTCCTTCTGTATCATTTATAAAGTTATTCTTTTCTGATCTCTCTTTCACTGAACTAGAAATACCTGTATATCTGAAATCTTCTGCTAGTGAAATAAATCTCCAAAGTTATATAATTTTTAGGGTTGGAAGGAGCACTAGAAAGTGTCTCCCACAATCTTGCACAAATTCATTTTATAGTGTTCTAGGTGGTTGCTGCTTGTATATTTGCAAAAATTAGGCACCTGTGACTTCTTGTGGAAATGTATTTTATTTTGGGAGAGTGCGGTGTTGAGCCAAAAGAAATGCACTTCTCTTAAGCTTTTCCTGTTGTATGAATCATGCATGGAATGAGATGGCACATCCTTCTTCAGTAACCTCTGAGCCCAAATCAAGCTGTCAGTCGGCTTAGGAGTGGAATATACTCCCATTTGGTAATCACAGACGTCATGCCGTCTGCTAAATTTGATTTCTCAGCAGATCCACAATGCTCCTGGTAACTGAGCTGTCCTCTTGGTGAGGAGAGCTCCTTGGAGTCTCCTGGGAAGAGAGCTTGTAAGGGGACCCCAGCTCTCCCCTGATTGCCATCCTGGCAGCAGGAGAGTCTGGGATACTCAAAAGTGGCATCACTGAAAGCCCTCAACATTCAGTATTTATCAAGAGTCTGCTCTGTGCCAGGCATGATGCTTACTGCCAAGGATGCAGCAATGAAATCAGACCTGGTGCCTCCCTGGAAGAATGCAGTCAGATAAGGATGCTAGGCTCCCATCAGCATAAACAGCACACACAAGCAGGGTGCCAGGGCTACTGGGACAACATAGAGAAGGGGCACCCAATCCAAAGAGAGGCCTCACTTTCCAGAAACAGAAGTGTCTCCAGAACAACGTGGCATAATTGAATCCACTTTACAGATCGTCTCAGCAGAGAGGATTTTGACGTGAGATAAAAAGCTCAGTTATGTAGATTGGAAAGAAAGACCAGTTATCCAGGGTGTAGTCAGGAGTCTCTTGCTGTCTTTGTTTTGGAAATGAGCAAAAGATGTCCATCAATCTTTTGAACTTCTAGGTTTAATCTAACGATCTGCTTTTGCTGTGCCAAGGGAGCTGTGATCATTTGCAGGTAGGATGGTGCAGAATGGAATCTATTCCTCCATTATCACGTAAATCCCATATTTGAATATTCCAGCAACACTGCTTTTGTCCACCTAAGTTTCTTTCCTTTCAGATCTGTGGGAGTGAGTAGGTTCTGATATTATCAATTGATTTTTTTTAAATGCAGGCTAATGAATCTAGGGTTTGCTGAGAGCCGCATGCGGAGAGTCTGTGATTATTTGTGAGCTGATGGAAGGTGAGAATCTTAGAGCAGCAACTAATCTTAGAGGCTGCTGACAGGGCAACCCCAGCAGAGGGGCTCCTGGAGGAGACCGAGACAGCAACACACGTGCTCAGAGACAGACCGCTTCCCCGAGTTGGTTTGTGTTTCAAATTGCCCTATTATGGGTTGAGAGATGGCTGAGCCAAGGAAGACTGGGGACTGGAGAATGAATAACTGCTGTTCTCGACAGAAATAATTCCTGGAAGTGGGGGCAGATGAATAGTTAGGTGGAGAAATGGATGACTCAGTGTGTATTTCCCAAAATGGATTGGCGGCCCTATGTCTTTATTAATGTCTAATGGGCTAGTTGTCTTTGTTAGAATTTTATGAGAGAGTGAGTTCAGGTAGGAAAGGAATAAAGACCAAGAGCTCATTTCAACAACTAAAGGCTCAGACTCTTAAAGTGAACCTTTCTTCTTTGAAGAGGTACACAGCCTAAATCTGATGTCAAGAGCTTTGGGGAGGTTTTATGAAGCACTTGGCTGATATGGAAACCAGCAGGCGTCTGTGCTGGCCTTGGCAGGACGGACTTCATCGGGGTTCAAAGAAAGCGCACAGAGAAAGTGTTGGTCTCTGAGACTCTGCTCTAAGACAGGCCGTGTAAACAAGAATTTCTCAGAAGTCTGGGAAATTTTTGAGGTTAAACTGGGGTGACAAGCAACTTCTAAATCTCAGCAGTGTGAAAAAACAGGGTATGCGTTCTGTCTGTGCACTTGTCCATTTTCTGCCTTGTCCCATCTCTGGGACCTAGTCTGATAGAACATCAGCTAAAAAATTGCCAGTCAACTCAACAGAGAGGAAAAAGAATGCGAGTCATACACAGGCTTTTCAAGCTTGCCCTGGAAGGGAGTGTGTCACTCCTATTCCTTTTCTTGCCAGAGCTGATCACAGGCCCATACTTGTCTAGAAGTACAAGGAACTGCAATCCTACTATGTGCTCAGAAGAAAATCCAGGAAGATGTTCTGGACAGCTCTGATGATGTTCACAGCTATAAGCACTGCACACTGCGTGCAAGCCAACCCCAGATAGCCAGTTGGGGGATGCAAAACTCCAGAAAGCCCTTCCTAACTTCCAGTGAGTGTGTGTGTGTGTGTGCATGTGTATATGCATGCAAAAGTGAAGAACTAAGACTGACTATAAACAACCTTATAGAAATACAAATAATACCTGCCCCAGCCCCAGCCCCCATAAATCTCTTATGCATCCAGGTGTTTAACTACAGTAGAACTGCTTCATGGTGTTGGAAAAGACTCTTGAGAGTCCCTTGGACTGCAAGGAGATCCAACCAGTCCATTCTAAAGGAGATTAGTCCTGGGTGTTCTTTGGAAGGAATGATGCTAAAGCTGAAACTCCACTACTTTAGCCACCTCATGCAAAGAATTGACTCATTGGAGAAGACTCTGATGCTGGGAAAGACTGGGGGCAGGAGGAGGAGTGGACAACAGAGGATGAGATGGCTGGATGGCATCACCAACTCGATGGACGTGAGTCTGAGTGAACTCCGGGAGTTGGTGATGGACAGGGAGGCCTGGCGTGCTGTGATTCATGGGGTCGCAAAGAGTTAGACATGACTGAGCGACTGATCTGATCTGATCTGAGAGACATGAGTGGACCTAGAGACTGTATACAGGGTGAAATAAGTAAGAAAGAGAAAAATATTGTACACAAACGCATATGTGTGGAATCTAGAAAAATGGTATAGATGATTTTATTTGCAAAGCAGAGATAGAGACACAGATCTAAAGAACAAACGTATGGACACCAAGAGGGAAAGGGAGGAGGTGGGAGGAAATGGAAGATTGTGATCAATATATCCCCCCCTCCCCCCTTCCCATCTAATACACTATTGATACTATGTATAAAATAGATAACTAATGAGAACCTACTGTATAGCTCAGGGAACTCCACTCAATGCTCCTGTGGTGACCCTAAAACGGGGAGGAAATCGGGGAGGAAATCCAAAAAGAGAGAGAATATATGTTTCAGTGCAGTTCAGTTCAGTCACTCAGTCGTGTCCGACTCCTTTGCACCCCATCATGAATCACAGCACGCCAGGCCTCCTCTGTCCATCACCAACTCTCTGGAGTTCACTCAAACTCACGTCCATCGAGTTGGTGATGCCATCCAGCCATCTCATCCTCTGTCGTCCCCTTCTCCTCCTGCCCTCTAATCCCTCCCAGCATCAGAGTCTTTTCCAATGAGTCGACTATTCACATGAGGTGGCCAAAGTACTGGAGTTTCAGCTTCAGCATCATTCCCTCCAAAGAAATCCCAGGGCTGATCTCCTTCACAATGGACTGGTTGGATCTCCTTGCAGTCCAAGGGACTCTCAAGAGTCTTCTCCAACACCACAGTTCAAAACCATCAATTCTTCGGTGCTCAGCTTTCTTCACAGTCCAACTCTCACATCCATACATGACCACAGGAAAAACCATAGCCTTGACTAGATGGACCTTTGTTGGCAAAGTAATGTTTCTGCTTTTCAATATGCTATCTAGGTTGGTCATAACTTTCCTTCCAAGGAGTAAGCGTCTTTTAATTTCATGGCTGCAGTCACCATCTGCAGTGATTTTGGAGCCCCAAAAATAAAGTCTGACACTGTTTCCACTGTTTCCCCATCTATTTCCCATGAAGTGATGGGACCGGATGCCATGATCTTCATTTTCTGAATGTTGAGCTTTAACCCAACTTTTTCCTTCTCCACTTTCACTTCCATTAAGAGGCTTTTGGATAGCTAATTCACTTTGCTGTACAGTAGAAACTAACACAACATTGTAAAGCAATTATATTCCAATAAAAATTATTAATAATAATAAAGAACCCCTGTCTGCTGAGCTAGAAACAAGCTGGGACCGCTGAGTATGGTTGAACAGCTTCTCTGCCCCGGAGAGGAGAGAGGAATCGAACTGTCTCAAACAGGAGGCCAAAAGCTGGCGGTCCGCTCAGGACACCAGCAGGAAGCCTGGTGGTTTGGAGAAGAAAAGAAAGGCTTTTCTGGTAGGGAAGCAGTTCCCACCCTCTGGGTTTCTAATCTTGTGTAATGATTTTATCTGTCACAGAAGAAATTGGGGGTCATGCACATCTTTTCTTCCCTTTTCACCAGGAAGATAATCTTTAAAAAGAGGGTGATCTTTTTTGATCATCTTCCCAGCTCTAACCTATCTTTTGCATGATTAATGCTTTATGGATGTGGCAAACTCTTCTGGAATCCAGGTCAACATGGGAGCTTCTGCCTCCCAGCTTGCGAATCCTCGGGTTCATGTTAATTACAGCTTCCCACCACCCCGTTCTCTTTCTTGCGTTACTCACATGGGTTTTTGGGAATCATGCCGTTTGCAAATCAGGCTAAATCCAAATGCCACACTCACATCTGAATATCCAGATCCAGGCCCATTCTGAATTGCTGGGTGCAATGAGGGGGTAATCAGAGGACAAAGATGGCAGGTCTCCTGGGATGGGAGAGCCACACAATTCAGCTTCCTGTAAAATAATTTCAAGAGCTATATAAACTTCTCTTTGTGCACTGAAACTTCTGGAAGCCAAACATCTGAGATGTACGAACTGTAAGTTTACCAGGGTTCATAGCTGTTTCCTCAAATTTAAAATTTCACTTCCAGGATGTCAACGTAAGCAGCTTATTTTGTGTAAAATCTGAGATTCATTACGTGGGTGTATGAATAGGGAGAAAAAGAAAGAAAGCACCTAAAAATATAAAAGTATTTTTTGACACATGAGCCTTACAGAATCTTTTTAATCTGCCGGTCAGATGGTGTTATGTCCAGAGAGCAAAGCTCTACTGTGCTTCATTTTACCCACATAATTCCTCTGTTATAAATGGAATAATTTGTGAAGGCTACTTATATCAAATTTTAATGATTATTCATTAAACATGTTTGAATGAGATTAATGTCAATTTCAAATATACATGAATCAACCTCACCTGATTCCCCCACTAATTAGAAAAACGTTTCAGAGTTCCTGACTCTAACTTAAGTTGTCCAGACTGATGAAACCTTCAAGACAATTTTATATGTTCACAAATTTATCAGCAAATTCAGAATTTTTTCTTGATAGTGGACATGCTGAGCTGTGTAGAAGGCACTGCTGTAAGGAGGTCTTTAGGGCTGTGATGGTGAGGTTGGGTGGTGGTTGGTGGGGAGTATGCTGGAGTCCTAGGAAGAGGTCTCAGTCTTGGTGAGCCTGTGACTCTGGACCATGAACTTCAAACATGCTTCTTAGCTCCACAGTCTGTCCCTTAGATGGCACAAGATAGTGGGCTGGAGTTGGGTATTTTCCCTCCTGGTGGTCAGTGGGGTCTGATGAAACCCCAGCAAGTGAGGCTGAGGTTAACTAGTCTCTCTTGAGAACAGCCCTGGTTAATGGAACAGAGTGTCTGGAATACTTCATCATGGTTGCTTTTCCCTCCCCGACTGAAGCACTCAGAGAGTTTGCTCTGCTCTTCCCTATGAGAACCAGGTAGAGCTCCAGGAGGCAAAAACTCATCCAAGGGTAGGAACACCCTCCTTCAGGCCCTCCACCATGACTGGGTCTCCCTGGAGTTTTGAACTCTCAGACTTGTCCACACTGAGGCTCCAGGAGTTCAGTTCAAGTTCAGTCCATGACAGTTGAGGTTTCCCTGCCCCGGCACTGGTTCCCAGGAGGGTTGTGGCTTTGGGTTTCTGCTCCAGTAAGTCATGATTTTCTGTATTCCCTCCGTGTTTCTAATTTGGGAAGCAGCAGTTTGTCCTGTGACCTCACCTCTGCTGCTGCTGCTGCTGCTGCTGCTAAGTTGCTTCAGTCTAGTCCAATCCTGTGCGACCCCATAGACGGCAGCCCACCAGGCTCCCCTGTCCCTGGGACTCTCCAGGCAAAAACACTGGAGTGGGTTGCCATTTCCTTCTCCAATGCATGAAAGTGAAAAGTGAAAGTGAAGTTGCCCAGTCGTGTCTGACTCTTAGCGACCCCACGGACTGCAGCCTACCAGGCTCCTCTGTCCATGGGAGTTTCTAGGCAAGAGTACTGGAGTGGGGTGCCATTGCCTTCTCTGGACCTCACTTCTAGGCTGGCTCAAATGACCATTGTTGATTTTCAGTTTGTTAAGGTTTTACTTGCTGTTAGGATGGGGCAATGACTTCTAAGCTCTTTATCTGCTAGACTGGAAACCACAAGTTTGTCTACAAATTTGAAATCATGTTTATATGCCTGTCTTGCATGGTACGTACATGCATGCTCAGTCTACAGTCATGTCCAACCCTTTGGGACCTCATGGACTGTAGCCTGCCAGTCTCCTCTGTTCATGGGATGTCTCAGACAAGAATATTGGAGTGGGTTGCCATGCCCTCCTCCATGGGATCTTTCTGACTTAGAGACTGAACCTGCATCTTCTGTGTCTCCTGCATTCCAGGCAGATTCTTTACCACTGAGCCACCAGGGAAGCCAGTCCTACAAGGTGGACCCATGTTAAAATCCACATCTATAAACAATCACAGCTCTTGATGACTTTCCCCCCATGAGATCCATAGTACTTAGCACTTTGCCCAGCATCAAACAGTTGTCGAGTCAACGTTTGTTGACAGACCAGCTGGCAGATTGTAAAGGATGACTTCCCAACAAGAGATTCTGGCCAGAGGAGCAGGTGACGTTGGGAATAGCCATCCAGCAACTGGTGAGTCTGAAGAAGGAAATGGCAACACACTCTAGTATTCTTGCCTGGAAAATCCTATGGACAGAAGAGCCTGGTGGACTATGGTCCACGGGGTCACAAGAGTCAGACACAACTTAGTGACGAAACCAATCAAGTCAACTGGTGACTCTAGGAGGGAAGGAAAAGCAGAGAATGGGAAAAGGAGAGAGAACAATGGACAAAAGGAAAAAAAACGAGGAAAAGGAGAGGCAAGATCGAAAAGAATCTAATATCACAGCAAGCTTCCCATCTCCACTGCCGCAGGTGGTCGGGGGACAACACTGTGCCCCCACCCTCCAGCCTCAGGCTCCCAGGCTCAGAACCCCCAACTGGCACATCATTGTCGTCCACATCCCACTATTCTATTCTCATTTATTCACTTCCCACAACTAAGATTTTGACATCAGCATTGCTAACAGTGAGGCCGTGGAGTCTTATCAGCTTAACTGAGTTACCTTTGAGAGTGTAAGGGGCCCTCTTAATAATTACTTAATTATTACATCAGGGCAACTGGGACTTCCTGGAAATCCTGGGAGGTAAGGTGATCCTACTAACAGCCCATGCTTCTTGTTGTTCAGTTGCTAAGTCATGTCCTACTCTTTGTGACCTCGTGGACTGCAGCACTCCAGGTTCCTCTGTTCTCCACTATCTCCCGGAGTTTGCTCAAACTCATGTCCATTCAGTCAGTGATGCCATTCAACCATCTTATCTTCTGTTGCCCCTTTCTCCTCCTGCCCACAATCTTTCCCAGCATCAGGGTCTTTTCCAGTGAGTCAGCTCTTCACATTAGGTGGCCAAAGTATTGGAGCTTCAGCTTCAGCATCCAGTCCTTCCAATGAATAGTCAGGGTTGATTTCCTTTAGGATTGACTGGTTTGATCTCCTTGCAGTCCAGTTGGCTCTCAAGAGTCTTCTCCAGCACCACAATTTGAAAGCATCAACTCTTCAGCGCTCAGCCTTCTTTATGGTCCAACTCTCCTACTCATACATGACTACTGGAAAAACCACAACTTTGAATATATGGACCTTTGTTGGCAAAGCAATGTCTCTACTTTTTAATATGCTATCTAGGTTCGTCATAGCTTTCCTTCCCATTCTGCCTACAGGTAATTTCCCTTTTTTGGCTTGGAATATAGGTATCCCTATTGCTATTCTATTAGGACTGATAAATGTGTGCATCATATAAAATGAAAAATTTAGATGGTTAAATCTTTGATTTTTTCCTTCTAGTACTTGAGAATCCACATAAATACTCCACACACATCTTTCTTAACATTCCAGAGTTGAAACACCCTGTCCCTTCTTCGTTTGCTTTCTTTTTCCCTTCCACTTTGAACTAGAGTTATACCTGCACCCATCTTTCTTTGCCTCTAGATATTGGTGCTATTTGAGGGCAAAATTTATTTCTTAAAAAAAAAAATCTTTAAAGCAATTGGAAGTACTAGTAAAAATTGAATTTAGATAAACATAAAAAGTAAAAAGACATATCTAAGGAAATCATGGTTTGGGAATAAGAAATCTTATTTACATTGAACTTAAGGGGTGGAGGGGAGGCATTTTGAAATGCCTTCTTTTCTGATGAACCTTTGAAAGTCAATTTTTGTTAAATGAGTTTACATCCAAATTTTCATTCTGTTGACAGTTAACACTAGGATCTTTTATCTATGCTTAATGTCACTAGCTATATCCTGCCATCGATCTAGGGGGAAAACTCTGTATTGCAATCAATGGGGAGTTCTATGTAAAAATCAATGACAGGATATGGCTTGTAAGAATGGTGGTTACTACAAGCTTTCGGCTGGGAGGCCTCCATCAATGGTGCTGCAGGGTAGCCCTTTTGATCATGTTCAAAAACACAAGTGAAAAACCCTGGTATTCTTTGGAAGGGGGAGAAAATGGCAGGAAGGAAGTGGCACATTTTTGTCTGGGATGATCTACATGTTCCCACAGTTTAACAGCAGCTTTGTATTGTCTTTTCAAGATTCTCAAAGAAAAATCCATAGAGAAAGACAAATGCTTGAAAAAGGTCTGTGTTCCTTGCATGGGAAGCAGGCAACATCACCATATGTAATAGCACACGTCAGCCCATATGAGTGGAACCAACTGCCTGGCCCCCTCATTTGTAGCAGCCCCTGGCTCACCTCTTACCCTCAGCTTCAAAGGCTGGGCTGGCTGATGGAAGACGAGAGAAAGAAAGAATCTAATTTATTTATTTATTTATTATTTATTTATTTGGTTGTGGCAGGTCTTAGTTGCAGTACTCTAGGATCCCCAATCTTCCCTGTGCCGTGGGGACTCTCAGTTGCAGCACATAGGATCCATCCCCATGATTAGGGATCAGACACGGGTCCCCAGCACTGGGAGTGAGGCGTCCTAGCCATTGGACCACCAGGGAAGTGTGTGTCTTAACTATTTAAACTGGCCTCTCATAACGAAACCATGAAACTGTGTCAATTTCTCTTCACCATCTACAGTTTGTCTCCCTCCCCCGATTTATATCTTTGAGATGAATAGTATTTCAATGGTCAGGGAGGGGTTGGTTGAAACGGGGGCAAATATTGGCCATTTATACTTTTTACATGAGAACAGGCACTAAGAACCCAAAACTTAGACAGCCATGGACAGAAAGAAGGACCAAATATCCCATTTCATTCTAATTTTTCTCCCAATTCTACCATACTCATCCATTCTGCAACAATTTGAGTATTTGCTATGTCCTGGCCATCATAGAAGCCACTGAGATTACAGAGAAGCAAGGTCACTATTAACCCCAAGGGGCCCATCACCCACATAGAAGCAAGAAAACCAGGCCAGATTATCCCTGGTGAAACAAGGATGGGAAGAAGCACCTGAGGCAGCCCTTGGAGGAAAGGTCCCAGGGAAGAGTTCCTGGAGGAGCAGGAGCAATTTTCCGTCAAACAAGACTTAGTTGGATATAGAAATGTCATGTTAAACAGCCATTGAAGAGATAGAAGTAGCTAGACAGAGTGATCATGGGGACATGACAGTGAAGGAAAAGAAGGGAGAGTACATCATGAGAAACACTGGGCTGGATGAAGCACAAGCTGGAATCAAGATTGCCTGGAGAAATATCAATAACCTCAGATATGCAGATGACACCACCCTTATGGCAGAAAGTGAAGAGGAACTCAAAAGCCTCTTGATGAAAGTGAAAGTGGAGAGTGAAAAAGTTGGCTTAAAGCTCAACATTCAGAAAACGAAGATCATGGCATCCAGTCCCATCACTTCATGGGAAATAGATGGGGACACAGTGGAAACAGTGTCAGACTTTATTTTTGGGAGCTCCAAAATCACTGCAGATGGTGACTGCAGCCATGAAATTAAAAGACACTTACTCCTTGGAAGGAAAGTTATGACCAACCTAGATAGCATATTCAAAAGCAGAGACATCACTTTGCCAACAAAGGTCCATCTAGTCAAGGCTATGGTTTTTCCTGTGGTCATGTATGGATGTGAGAGTTGGACTGTGAAGAAAGCTGAGCGCTGAAGAATTCATGCTTTTGAACTGTGGTGTTGGAGAAGACTCTTGGGAGTCCCTTGGACTGCAAGGAGATCCAACCAGTCCATTCTGAAGGAGATCAGCCCTGGGATTTCTTTGGAAAGAATGATGCTGAAGCTGAAACTCTAGTATTTTGGCCACCTCATGCGAAAAGTTGACTCACTGGAAAAGACTCTGATGCTGGGAGGGATTAGGGGGAGGAGGAGAAGGGGATGACAGAGGATGAGATGGCTGGATGGCATCACCAACTTGTTGGACGTGAGTTTGAGTGAACTCCAAGAGTTGGTGATGGACAGGGAGGCCTGGCGTGCTGTGATTCATGGGGTCGCAAAGAGTCGGACACAACTGAATGGCTGAAGTGAACTGAACTGAACTGAGAGTAATTCAGATGCAAACTTTAAGAAAGCCTCAAGGATGTGAAAAACCATGGCATGTCCAAGGAAGGATAAGTAGTTTCTGGGTTTCTGGAACTTAGCATTTGATGAGAAAGAAGTCTGGATCACATGATGAAAAAGCCATGAATGAAATTGGTCCACCTTGGAATACTTGAATCCTGGGAAGTAAGCAAGTGGGAAATGATGAAAGGCCTTGAATGTCCATGGAAAAGCAACAGGAGTCATGTGACCTGACTTCCATTGCTCACCTTATTATTGCTTTGGAGATGAAGGGGCATTTTTGAGAGGTAATTCAGGAGAAATCTTTTGAAAGAGACTTATGAAGCCAAACACTGTAATTGATCCAATGGGAGGCTGTGCAAGTGAGGATCTTGATGGGCTGGTTTCTGGCTGGGGCAACTGGATGAGGTGTTGTTAAGGCAATCAGTGCCCTGAGGAGGCAGGAGAGGGTGCCAGCCCAAAGCTCCATGCAGGCACCCAGGAAGAGAGTATGCACTGTGATAAATACATTTCCAGGATGTGAGACATTCAGGGATTTGTGTCTGATGACTAGACTCCTCTGTCATTGACAGGGCTGAGCCAAGAGCTAAGGGTGAGGGGGCACATGAGAATGCAGATGCTCTAAGTGTGGGGGCCCTGCTCCCCTTGGTTTTGCTAAGAACATGAAGGATGGAAAGGGGAGAAGAAGGATGCTTGGACTCAGTTTGACCAGGTAGAGGACTGGGGAGGGTCCACACTGACTTTTTAAGGAAGGCACACCCTCACAGTGGCCCTTAGGCACCTCTCCAAACCTCATTGGATTGCAATGGATGTTTTTCTCATCTTTTCTCCACTGGATGGTGTGATCCCTGAAGGTGGGCACAGTCATCTTTCATCTCTCTTTCCTCTTGCCCCGAATTAGATCCTTAAGGTTTTGCTGAATGATTGACTAGATTAATACGGAGGAATTTAGAGAGACAACAGTAAGATCAGGAGGTGGTTTAGCTCTGAGCTGTTCTTTGTGGTTATTAAAAAGGCTGGGTTTTCGGTGATGACTGTGAGCTTCCAAAGTGTCAAAGAGGTTAAGTTCAAGTACCCGTGAGGCTTATATCTGTTGTCATCTGCTCAGCATTTTCTGAGGGCTGGAGCGGCACAGGGTGGAGAGGCAGGCTGGGAACCCGATCTCACCATCTTGATGCAAGCAAGTTATATTTACTGAACACATCACATAAAAATATACACTCACTATATCAAAGCACAGGCCTATGCTGCATGTTTTAACCTCTATGAGGAGAATTACCATGTAAGGTTCTGTCCTTGTTCTCAATTAACTGACAGTCTCTCTGGGCAGCAAACTGAGACCCATGCTGTGAGTGAAAGAGAAGTTTATACTTCGGTCACCAAGAGTCAGCATGGCAGTCATCAGATTATCCTCCTTTGCTGTTGACTGTATTGACCTTCAGGTGTGGCCATACCCCAAGGTCTATATGCCAGGGCCTTAACTGTAAGCCCATAATTTTATTTTTTAAATTTATTTAAAGGATTTTGTAATGTGGACCATTTTTAAAGTCTTTATTGAATTTGTTACAATATTGCTTCTGTTTTATGTTTTGGTTTATTGGCCGTGAGGCGTGTGAGATCTTTGCTCCCCAGCCAGGGATCAAACCCATACCCCCTGCCTTGGAAGGCAAAGTCTTAGCCACTGGACCACTGGAAAAGTCCCCAAACCCATAATTTTAGTGTTTTGACTTTCAGATCAGATCGATCGATCAGTCCTCAGTCGTGTCCGCTCTTTGCCCCCATGACTGCGCACGCCAGGCCTTCCTGTCCTCACCGCTCTCGGGGTCACTCGACTCACTCCTCAGTCAGTGATGCCATCCAGCCATCTCTCCTCTGTCTCCCCTTCTCCTCCTCCCTCTCCCTCCCTCTCGGTCTTCTCCTGTCCTCTTCTCAGTGGCCAATCTGGGTTTCGCTTGCATCTTCCTTCCTCCCAGGCTGATCTCCTTCGTGGCTCGTGTCTCCTGGCAGTCCAGGACTCTCAGGTCTTCTCCACCCACATTTCCATCTTCTTCGTGCTCGCCTTCTTCCTCCGCTCTCACATCCATCATCCCGGAGACCTGCCTTGACTGGCGCCTGTTGGCGTGATGTCTCTGCTTGTTGCTTCTGGTTGGTCTTTACTCACAGACAAAGGAAATGATAGAAATCTGACCATGAGCTTCATTTCACTAATACTCTTGGTACTGGGGATGAGAAGTCATGTGAAATAAGAGTAAGAATTAAACATGAGATAAGAATGTGGGGACAGGCTTCCTTGAGGCATGGTGGTAAAGAAGCCTCCTGCCAATGCAGGGGACGTGAATTCAGTCCCTGGGTTGAGAAGATCCTGTGGAGAAGGAAATGGCAACCCACTTCAGTATTCCTGCCTGGGAAATCCCATGGACAGAGGAGCCTGGCAGGCTACAGTCCATGGGGTTGCAAAAGAGTTGGACACAGCTTAGTGACTAAACAATAACAATACCAACGAGAGTCTGGGGACAGGGTAGACAGTGTGGAGGTTCTAGGCCGGGCCTTTGGGACCCAGCAGATAGGACTCTGTTGTCTTACTTGCGGTCTGAGGTCTCTGGGCTCCTGTTCCTTCCACTGTGAGCAAGCACACTAACTTTCTCATGGACTTACAGTGAAGCCCAAGGAGGTCATCTTGTGTCTGGCATGTAGAGAGATGTGCGCTCTGAAGACAGCTACAAATACCTGAGCCTGGATGGAGCCTGATGGAATCTTGGTGAGGCAGCCATGGGCGCAGTTTCACACTCGGGGGAATATTTCTATCTACTGGCCTGAGAAAGAGCATCCTTTGCTGAGTGCTGCTGGACTACTAGCTAAAATTGAATGCTTGCACCATTTATAAACTAACCCCTTTCCTTATTTTTAATTTGTTATTAATAAAATATAATGATGACCATAAAGATCTAGTGATGCGAAGTACCCAACCCAAACTAGGGGTAGGCTTTCGTTCAGCACCAGTATATTTTGTGTATTTAAAGCAAAATGTAACTCTCAGCTAGAGATGGTGGCTGTCACTCTTGTGGTCACTATTTATTATTTGATGGGTTCCTTTTTTGGCTGTATTATGTGATTGATGTTAAGAAATGAAGCCTTCATCCTGATGTGATATAATGTGTGTTCTTTCTTTCTTTCTTTCTTTTGGCTGCACCATGCAGCTTATGAGATCTCAGGTCCCCTACCAGGGATCGAACCTGGGCCCCAGCCCTGAAAGCACTGAGTCTCAACCACTGGGCCATCAGGGAACTCCCTAGTATGTTCTTTCTTTTTTCATTTAAGGACCCACTGAATTTTTGCTCTGGTCACATTTGACCAAAGTGATGTGGGAATAACATTAGCTTTAGGAAGTTTGCTTTTTAAATTGTGCGTTAGTGTCAGATATGAAGAAAAATACAAGTGGGTTTGCAGATTAATTTTATAATAATGATGAGCGTTCTCATCTGGTTAAAATGATTGTGTACATGCTGGCATTTTAAGATACATTTGTGGAATTGATTTTATGCCTAATACGTTGTTTATTAATTTCATTTACTACTGAAATTAGTGGTGTTATGTTTATGTAGGCCCAGAACTCCTGTTCAAACACTGTTTTTGTAAGGCATGTGTTGGAGGGTTTTTAGAGCAAATTATAACCTAAGGCTGTCTTTGTGACGTTGCCATCTCGAACCCTCGGGGGTGGTACGTAGGGCATACATAAGTACATAAATACATGCTGTCAAACATCCAAATAAAAATATGAAATATTCAACTTAAAAATGAGTATTTTATCTACACAGCCAGATTTTTTGGCTGTCTTTGAATATGGGTGGGAGTGGAGAGTCAAAGAGACAGAGCCTGAGTTGGCTCGATATCTCTCTCTTTATCTGGATTTGGAAAATTGTCCAGAGCTGTGTCCTGCAAGCAAGTAGCACCCTTGACTATGGAAGTAACTGCACCCTAATGTGTTCTTCTGCCTGGTAGTTTTTCTCTGCTCCAGGGCTCCCAGGAAATTCTCTTTCCTGGAAATTGACTCTTTTGCCTCCAAAGACCAGGAGAACTTCCTGGAGGCACAGACATTCTCTCTTGTCTCTTGTGACTGGTTTGGTGGTAAGCTAAGTCTCTGGTGACTTTTCTCTGACAGTGGATACAAGCAAATGTCACTTGCATTTCACACCAAAACTTTTAAATACACACAAATAGATTCGGGATCTCTGATTTCTTTAAGAAAAGGAAGAGTTTGGGTAACAGTTACAAAATCAAAAGATGGTCTAAATTTAAATTTAAATAATCTAGTGAGGGTTTTCTGCAACTTGCTTTTTGTGTACATTATTTTTTCATACACTTTTTCCTAAGAGATAATGACTCGTAAGTAACCCCAATTTATGATGATAAAACTGAAGCTCAGAGAGGTTAAATAATTTGTTCAAGATCACAGAGCTAGAAGATGGTAGAGCAAAGGGTCCATCTGATTGCAAGTCTGCTTTTATTGCTATTTTCTGACAGAATCTCAACACATTTGCACATATGACCTCTAGTCGGATTAGAAGTTAATCTACATGTGGTAGTTTGTGGAGTGTTCCTTTTATAACCCATGCTCCATGTTGTTTTGAAAAATGAAACCACTGTCCCCTTACTCCCCCTCCCGTAAGGGTCCCAATATGTTCCCTGAAGGAGAACATCCCACCTGCTTGAAAGTCACCTGACTATCAGCCCAAGGAAGATCTTGTCAACCTTTGCTTTCTTCAGATTATGTTGCTAAGAATTGTTTCTCCCTAATATAAAAGGCTATTTTATAGATTTTTGCAATGACACATAATTCCCCATCCCACAAAGAATTCAGATCATCCTCTCAAGAACTCAGAGACCTCATCCTTATCTACTCATAATTCATAACTCTTGAGACACATTGGCTTAAAACTGATATATGAAGTGTACCATTGAAATTATGAGAAAAAAATTAATATAACATAAAGGTCTCTTCTCCTTCACATAAGCACTGCATACAGAAGATGTTGACTGAGCCAGCCAGCCAAATTTCACAGTGACGAAGGGAATGGAGATCAGCACGTTGGCATCTAACAGCCCTGCTAGGAAAGCAAAATGTGCATTCCTTTTATGGTGAGTCTATGGCTAAGTGGAAGCATCTATACCATGTCACTTGAAGGTCGATAGGTTCTCCACACAGCTCCAGGAAACACCACTCAATTTGTTGTGCAGTGCGGAACATATACAACTGTACACAGCAACCCTGCTTACACTCCAGCTTATTATTATATTAACTCCAGCTTAGTTCTCTGAGAGGACCTGAGCTTCTGTTTTTCAAGATGAAGATATTGTGCTTTATCATAGAAAATGTATTTTTTAGTTTGGCTTCAGCCCCCGATTCCCGGGACAGAGGTTTTAAAACCCTTGTAATTTCCTAAGTGATAAGAGCACCAGGATCACCCTTTGTTCTAACATTTGGTCCTTGACACCAGTTCCTGACACTGAGCTCCTAAATCCCTGGGAATTTCCTGGGTGATAGGAGTGTTTTTTGTTCCACTGAGGCTATTATAGGTAGACTCCTGACTTAGGGGGCAGTCACCAAAAAGACCAAATCATGATGAGAGGCTTGGAATTTTTAGCCCTACCCCCATCCTCCAGAGGGGAGAGAAGCTGGAGAGGGAGAGCATATTGATCTGTATGTGATGGAACCTCCACAAAATCCCAAGGTGTGGCATTCTGGGAGTATCTAGGTTGATGAACACATCCACGGACCAGGAGGTGATGCAGCCCAAGTCCATGGGTCTGAGCAGCCTGCCCTCAGGGCCCTCCCAGAACTGCCCCGTGAATCCGCTCGTCTGGCTATTCTTCTGCATCCTTTACTCTATCCTCTGGGTTGTTGTTCAGTTGCTCAGTCGTGTCCGACTCTGTGACCCCATGGGTTGTAGCTCACCAGCCTCCCCTGTCCACGGGATTTCCAGGGCAAGAATACTGGAGTGGGTTGCCATTTCCTTCTCCAGGGGATCTTCCCACTCCAGGGATCCAACTCACATCTCCTGCATTGGCAGGAGCATTCTTTACCACTGAGCCACCAGGGAAGCCCATGCTATCCTTTAGAGTGGATATATAAGTTCTGTTTCCCTGAGTTCTGTGACCTACTCTGGCAATTTAATAGAACCTGAGGAGGACATTGTGGGAACCTCTGAATTGTAGCCAAGTCAGATGGAAGTTGCAGGTGATCTGGGGACCTATTTTTTGTGACTGGCATCCCAAGTGGGACTGAGCCCTTAACCTGTGAGATGTGATGCTACCTCCAGGTAAATAGTACCAGAATTGAGTTAAATTGTAAAGAATCCACCTGCCAATGCAGGAGACACAAGAGATGCGGATTTGATCCCTGGGTCGGGAAGATCTCCTGGAGGAGGAAATGGCAATCCACTCCAGTATTCTTGCCTGGAGAACCCCACAGACAGAGGAGCCTGGCAGGCTGCAGTCCATGGGGTGCAAAGAGTTGGACACAAATAAGCTTGGAGCACATATTGAATCAAATTCTAGAACATGCTGCTGGTGTCGCAGAGTTGCCTGGTGTGGGGGAAACACCCACACACAGTGCCTGGAGTAGTCCTTTCCATGGACTGTATAGTCCATTGAATTCTCCAGGCCAGAATACTGGAGGGAGTAGCCTTTCTCTTCTCCAGGGGATCTTCCCAACCCAGGGATCCAACCCAGGTCTCCTGCATTGCAGGTGGATTCTTTACCAGCTGAGCCTTGAGGGAAGCCCAAGAATACTGAGTGGGTAGCTTATCCCTTCTCCAGCAGATCTTCCCACCCCAGCAATCAAACTGGGGTCACCTGCTTTGCAGGTGGATTCTTTACCAACTGAGCTACCAGGGAAGCCATGGCTACAGCAGAGTTTATTAAACAGTTGGCCATAGCTCACCAGATCACTTCGCTGGCTCCTGAGATGCTAATACAGTGGCAGATGACAGAGGCAGCCCACACATATTTAGGGGATTCTGCCCTGTCCTCTTCCAAGGGACTCAAGGGATTTTAGCAAAAGGTAAAGAGCAAGACTTAGGAAGAGATGGGCATCTTGGTTTCCTGGAAACTAGCCACAAGGCAGTATAATCTTCTTCAATTCCATGACAATAATTTGTAGAACATTTTTCTGTTTTTTTTTTTTTTAGATTAAGTTAAAATGATAGTACAAATTCAGTTCTTTCCTGTAATAATAAGACTGTTATTTCAAAGTGCAGCCAAGATAGTTAGACTAGTTCCAAAGTCATTGATTGCTATTTCCATTAAAGAAATAGTACAACTAAAATAATTATTATTTTTCCTTTAAAATGAAAATTGGTTACCTGAAAGAAAAGAGACTGATCTTTCAACTCTGAAGCCTATTACAAGAGGTTGGTACAAAACACATGTAAAGAACTTGGTCACTGATAGTCTTAAACTGAGCAGAAATGTATAAGATAGAGAACAAAATTGATCAGAAGACTTTGATTTGTAAGAAAAATATAAAAAATTATTATGAGGTGTTGGAATGGTGTGATTGCAGTATCATTTGGAAGAGGGAAGCCAGCTCCACCAGGCATCCTAAAATTATTTTACCAAAATGATTTTAAAATCTTCCATGTTTTTTAAATGGCCTAAGTTTTATTAACTTCATTCACAGATATAATAAAGGCAATACAAACAATGTTAAGAGACGTTATGTGGCAAGAAATGATATAATACAGATAAGGAAAATGAAATTATGGTCTTGTAAGATTCGATCCCCGGTACCTCAGAGAATTGGCACTCGGACTGGTTATCAGGCCTAAGAAAGGATGAAATTGCTCTTAAGGGGTTGTACTGCATGGAAACCAAAATGACATCAAGCTTCCATAATTCAATTCTAGGGAAGGCTGAGTGGGATGGCTTTGTTTCCAATAGGGCGCAAGAGAGTTCTGGTCAGTGTCTTAATTGCTGTTTTAGAATAATGAAGAGAACTAAAACATTTCTCCTCCATTTGTCCAAAAAAAGCAAAGTCAAATGTAAGTATTTGACAGCTGACACAAGGATGCTTTGTTTGGGAAAAACATCAGAATGTAGGCTATTAAAAGCTGGAATAATACCAAAGGGCTTCAGAGAAAGAGAAAGCACGGGAAATAAATAGACAGAACTGAACTGAGACTAGATAGTGCCAAGGTGTGCCAGACACAATGGTCCTCTTCTTCCTCCGGGACTTTTGAGATTCTAATGAGAACAAGTCCATCCGGCTCACAGCACAGCTCGGTCTGAAACATGACTGCCAGGGAGAATGTGCAATGGCAGGAAATCTTCCACAAAGAAGGTGCATGGGCAGTGTCTTCCTTGTTCCTGAGATTCCCGAGATCCACAGGAAGGTCTGCTTCTGAGCAGAAAAACCTCAGGTCTTGTTTGCAACCTCTAATGCTTCCTCTCCCAATGACTCCAGTAAACTGAAGGGAAGACAATAAGTCCTAAAGCATGTTTCCCAAAGCCTCAGGCATTCTCTCCCCCATTAAAGACATCTGGAGTGGTTCAATTTTTAGACTGAATTTGACTACACTGTTAAAATGTCAAGCAGATATAGCTCTATTGTGACCTTGGAAACGCGGTATCTTCTGAGCCCAGGCTCTAATCCTCTGTCGGGGATTAAAGAGGTTGTGGGGTGAGGGAGGCGTGGAGTGGGGAGACTTCTGATCAGCAGCTGTTTCTTGAGCTCAGGCCATGCAATCAGTTCCGTGGCACAGACAACGTAGAGGTATGATACTTATTTTCAAGAAGTTTGTCACCAGGTAGAATTAGCCTTGCTTTATTGTTCCTGGGAAGCATGTTGCTGGCCAAATGGATGGAATGTTCATGTCAGAAATTTAACCGCAAGATCCACCACCCCTTCAATAGAAAGTATAAACGGATGGTTGATGTCCTAACATTCTTTGAATCCTTAGTCTGAAAACCCTCACCTCACTCTTTTCGTTCATCTGGACTGCTATACTGTAATCCTAACTCAATTTGAATCAGGGCTCAGCTTTTGAAAAACTTACCTTTGAACTACACTTCAAATCCTCAGTAGGATCCAATCTTTTCCTTTTCTTCCCGAGATGCTTCCAGAACTGTTTGGAGGTGGTACTGTCCATCAAGGCAGTAAGTGCTAAACTCATCTTTGTCTCCTAAGATGTGTTGGCAACTGGATAGACTCACAAATAAATGGCAGCTAGGCAGTAGGACCAGAATCTCACCCCTGTGAACACTGGTGTGTCTGATTTGAACTCTCATTCCCTTAACAGCTACACACAGTGCTTCTTCTGAGTGGGGTTGGGACTCAGATTTCTCTGGGATGGATTTGAACAGAAAGGAAACTTTAGGACCAAAAAGCAAACAGAAACCCCCAAGAGTCAGACCAACACCTGAAAGTTATTCCACCCAGGCAATTTTCTGTTGCATTAGACACAAGTCTGTGTGATTATATAACAGAAAATTGACTCTGCAAAATAACTGTAATTGTGCCATCTGACAAGTAAACTACATGAGAGAATAGCGAATTCCTTTTAAATGAATACCTTGTCAAGGAATAGCGGGAAGAACTATGTCCATATAGCCCCACTTCTGGGGTTTTTTTTTTTTTTTTTGCTGACAAATACCCTTTGTCAATATTCTCTGACCAGCTATTCATTTTACAAGGTGTTGCTGTTCTCTTTGTTTGTGTCCTGTTTGCCGTCTGGTACAATTACAGAGTAAATTAAGTTGGGAACCACAATATGCATTATGCTCTTCACTCTAGTGGAAGCTGTAGTTAGGTTTGTAAGAAATTTCTATTGTAACCCCAAGTTTCAGTCCATTGAAACTTTCCAAAACATTATCCTCTGGGGTTAAATTCTTCCTTGCTTCTTTTTTAGGTCAATTTTTTTTTCTTTTCTTTTTGGAACATAAGAGAAAGATTGCCTGCAGCTGCTTCTGAGTTATTGGTGAATTAAATCGAAATGGCTATTTCCATTGTAAAATGCTTTGTTTTATAATCTCTGCAAAACTCAAAAAGAAAGTTATCTGAACAGAAATCCTCATAACACTCTAAGAGTTATGTAAAAGACAGATTTATTACTATTTGTTGGTCACTCTGATTTCCAGGTTAAAAAAAAAAAAAAACAATTCTACTTCAGTAAGATAATAAAGCAAATGACTAATTCAATGAATTCAAACACTTGGCTTCTGTTAAAAAGGCAGCATTCTTCTCTTATTGGAAAATATTAACTAAGTGCTTACTTTGCACTAAATGCATTTAATTTCTCCAACAACCCCTATGGGCCAGATACTGTTTTGCAGCTGAAAATACAGAAGCATAGAATGATATAAATTAGAAAAACAAGATACAATGAACATTTAGTAGATTAATGGAAATTAATTAATGTTATTCATTCAATGAGCATTTATTGAGCACCTGCTCCGTGCCATTGGCACTGCAAAGGTGAGGAAGACAGACATAGTTCCTGCCCTCATAGACCTTGTCCCGTGTAGTGTTTTTAATTCTTGGGCTTGTTAAGAGAATTCCATAAAGCAACAGACATTTTAAAAAAACATTTGATCTGTAGGGAGCCAAACATCTATAAACTGAAAAACATATAATGTATCTCACTCTATGCTTGGTTCTATGGAAGATACAGTTTTACTAGGGCAACTCAAGGAATGGACACCTCATATGACACAGTGAAAGAACAACTAACATTGTGACGGGAGCAATAATTATAATCTGCACCAAAATTCAGATTCCAAAGATCTTGAAACAGTCATGTTGGAGAGACATGATCGTGATAAGGCTGAGACCGACCTTGGAATCAATGATGTTAATTTTAGAGCTAGGCGTGATTGCAGACACAGATAATCTAGTCTTTTCATTTTCAAACTCTACATCTAGAGGCTCACGTAGACCCTTCCCAAAATCCCACATGATGGGAAAGAGTGTAGACAGAGGAAAGGAAAGCAGGGGCAAGATGGAAGAAGGTTCTGTACTCTGTTTCAATAAGAACAATTCTATGATCTTTTTATATATGAATTTATTTTGGCCCCTCTGCGGTTGACTCATTGGGGACTCTGATGATGGGAGGATTGGGGCGGGGGAGGGGACGACAGAGAATGAGATGGCTGGTGGCATCACTGACTCGAGAATGTGGTCTGGTGACCTCCGAGAGCTGGTGATGGATGGGGGCCGGCGGCTGCAGTCGGGGTCGCAAGGTCGGACCGACTGGCGACTGATCTGATCTGATCTGATAATACTGTTGGAAGAAAGGACACTACTGCAAAAAAAAACAAAAAGAAAAAAAAAAGATGCAATTTTAAAATCACTTATCTGATCTAAATACCTCCCAGACAAATCCTTCTAACTACTCTATCATTTCCTTCTGTTTTAGGTTGACGACCAAAATGAGAATAATTAGATTAGTGAATGGTCAAGACAGGAATTTCAGATGTGATCATAATTAATGCAAATTGTCCTCTTACAGATCTTACTCAAGAATTCATTTCAATATTGAAGAAGCCAAGAGGTTCATACAGTTCAAGAGCCAAAGGTTTATTCACGTCATTCACAAGGAATTTCAAATTACAGATGGATCTGTAAGATAAAACTTCATTTAGGGAAGGCCTGGGAAGAAAGAAACTCCCTACTACAAAGGAGGGTCTCCCACACATGCGAATCACTGGACCCAGGATAATCATCTGTCTTGTTCAAAAACATCAAAGGAAACCAACCAGATCACCTTTCTCCATTTTCCAGAGAAAATCATCCACCCATTCTGGTTCAGAAGCCCCTCTGCTGCCAGTTAAAAAGATGTTATCAAACCTGTGTATAAAATAACAAAGACCAAGGGACAATTTATCAAGATTAGGAATGTTCTTTAATCATCCAAACCCAGATGCTTAGAAGAATCCACACTCTTCAGGAGACACCAGCCCTTCTGGCAACAGAGGAAGTAGTACTTTCTGTAGCACTCTTTGCTGCTCTGGAAATGAGCACTAACTCTTTATCAACTTCATCCATGCTTGCTCACTGTTACCTAGTCCAAGCCCATAGTGCTTGCTGAACAACAGGCTGATAAATTGAGAGATGAGGAGTTTGGGCAAGGAGTAGTGATTTTATTTGAAAAACCAGCAGACAGAGAAAATGGTGGACTAGCACCACAAATTACTATTTTACCTCAGCTAGAATTTGGGCTTCTTTTCTAGTCAAAGGGGAGGGGCTGTGGCTGGTTCTTGCAAACTTCTCAGCGCTAGAATCCTTTGTTCTTGCACCTGTCCAGATAGATCTGGTCACATGTTTCTGTAAACCACCAAGAAGGCAATAGTTATTCTCTGTTCTGTAATTTTTTAATTTCTATATGAATGGGAAAGTCTTGTACCTTTAAAGGCCAGAACCTCAAGGATGTGCTTTCCTGGTTGTAGACAACATTCTTTTAGGAAAGGTGCAGAGCCAGCATGGCTAAGCTCAGGCAACAGAGCACAGAGTTAGAGCTAAAGGAATACATCCAATATGGAGTCAGGTTTGTTCTTCTCTGTTGGACTATGACTAGCAGAGACCTATTGAGCTAGTTCTGGGTAACATGCTCTATGTCTGATCTCTATCAACCAAGGCAATCAGGAGTAAGAGATAAGAACCCTTGAGAAGTCTATGTCTTCCTCACTGTCCGTGTTCATGATGCTGAACACATGGTAGAAAATAAATATTTATTAATGAATCAGTGAACACATAGGAGTATTACAGACCCAGGAAGTTTGAGACACAAGATGAAGGCTGTGGTGGGGAAGGACAGAACAGATAGGGGGACAGAGGCTCGTACAGTGCACTGAAAGCAAGAAACTGGAAAATGAGACAAAGTTCATCTCCCTTGGGCAGTTACACTATACAGTGTGGGGCAGGGCTGGGAGGAGCCTTAACAGGCTTCCCTGGTCTTAGCCAATCCAGGCCAGAGGATTCAGAGGCTGTCTTGATGCAGCAGTTCCCTGTATTACCAAATTGTCCCCAAGATGAAATAAATCCCTGTTTAGGGCCACTCAATTAACCTAAACTCTCACTCTAATCTAGTGATGATTTATAAAGTTTTTATCTGGGATACTATCTAAGTCATGTAGTTAAGAGTCATGGGTTAAGAGACTGTACTTGGATTTGGTAAAGGAATGTATAAAAAAATGACTGAGTAACCCTTAGAAGAAATATGGTCTTGAAGTCAGCCAGGTGGACAGGTGATGGGAATAGAGGTGGACTAGAAGGATGCCTTTATAAAACAATCTCTCCCCTATCTTTTGTCACATATTCTGAAAGTTCATACCTAAGCAGTGTGGTGAAGTGGCATGACCACTGGATCTGGCATTCAACCTACCTGATTCCAAATCCTGGATTTGCCACTGATGAGAGGTTGCCATTGGACCAATTCCTTACCTCTCCAAGCCTTCATTTGGAACATCTGAGAATAATTCCTCTTCAGTAGGGTTATTATGAAGTTTAAGCAACAGTGTGTGTGAAGCCCCTGACCCATGGTAGAAAGTCCAGACATATTGACAGTGTTGTTGTTAATTCATTGCCTTGAATTATGATGACAATTTGGTCCATAAAGGCCAAAGTTGAAGAGAGATCAGTGCTTGAACCTTGGTTGGCTGGCACCTTGGCCAGGATTCGTCTTTAGTGACTAGGAAGAAGATGCATCATGGAACCAGGAGTGGGAATGGGGAGATAAGAAAGACATTGCTCTTTGCTGTTTATGGGTTTCCTCTATTATTTACCTCCACTTTGCAGGAGCCAGCCCCCTTCTCTAGGCAAATTTGCATCCTTCAAGGCAGCAAGTAATTGCACAGATTACATGAGAAGGCACTGCCTCTGGCTCTCAAGCTGCCCTTACTTTTGCTTGGTGTGTTCCTGTGAAAATATGGCCACCAGGGTTTGTGCACATCTCAGGGGCTGCAGTTCTATTCATGGGAATCTCTGAAACATGACTGGATCCCCTGGACCCGAATGAATTTCACTTCCATTTCAGCATTTACAAAACTTAATAAAACTTCTTAAACAATCTCCTAGTTTTTCCTAGGGGAATTAGAGTGTACAAAAGCTCTGCTAATAACATGGGATAAATAAAAATAGAATGGTCATATGTTTCCATTGTGCTAGTCACAGGAAAAGATTGTTTTGCTCCTTATTCCCCTAATATCAATAACTTATCAAGACTTCCTCTTCTGTAAGTTTGGGATATGAACTCTGTAAACCACCTCAGGAGTCATGCCAGCTCTTTAAGACTGTAAACATGTTCTGAGAGCATGTTTCCCAACAGTGTTACTCTGTAGAAACTCCACTAGATAGGACTCCTGAAATGCTGGTCAGAAAGCTTCTAGAGTTTTAATTTGAGGTGGCTGCCATCTCATATGGGAACTCAGGAATCTTCTATGACTAATTAAATACAGAATGAGTCAAGAACTACAAACAGTGATCTTGCTTACACGTTCTACATCAGAAAAAAAAAATTCTGTAATGAAATAAATATTACTTTTCTTGCATGGACTCTGTACAGAGAATTTTGACTCTGGAGAAATGTTTGAAGTATGATCTGATCATTATGCTTAAGGAGAAGCTGAAATCTTATCTCAGGGCCCTAAATGTAGTTTATAGCCTTATCTTATGTAAAAATAATGTAAAATAGGATAATCTTAGAGCACAAATTTTCTGAATAGCTATTAGAGGATGGAATTGGAGGGACAATATCTAAGTAATATCTAAGATAAGCCATATCTTTTCTGAGTTTTTGAATTTATAAAAGTAAATGACATTTACATAATTCCATAGGAATGATATACTAAAAATAGATAGCTTATCCTTTAATTAAACTATGGAAATGTTAGAAATGAAGATTACTTTAATAAGGCAGATCTCTGGACATTTTTCAGCTGCTGGTTCGATATTTGCTTGTGTACTTTTATCATGCATTGTGTGCCATGCGAGACTATGAAAAAAATTTATGAATATCTTCATTTTAATAGCTTTTATGTCTGTTTATATTTTCACCTGAGAATTTTTTTACCAAGAATGATTGTGATTAATTGAGACTGGAAGTGAAGAATGACTACGTGGTTGTCTATATTCTGTTTCATCATTGTATTGTATAAATGTTCATTATTTCATTATAGGCTTACCAAGAGTAATGATGTATCATTTTATAGTGTGGCTTTTTAAAATTTATATTTGTTTGATTTCAGAAATGATCTTTTCCACAAGGCTATTCTTTGAGCAGGTGTTCATTTAAGTGGGCTTCATTGTTTTTTGTTTGTTTGTTTGTTTGTTTTGCATAAAATTAAACTGCCAAAGCAATAGACTCTAAAAATGTTTGGCCTCAACATCCTATTTTTAATTATACCTTTTAAATAGGTTTAGATGCAGTTAGCTCACATTTGACCAAAACAAATATTTAAAGAATAAACATTAACTCAAACTCTGAAAGTCCCCATACCAATTTCTACTGGAAATTAAAATCCTCCCAAAGCACAAATAAGATGCTTGTTTGCTTAGTCACTCAGTCGTGCGTGACTCTTTGCAACCCCATGGACTGTAGCCAACCAGGCTCCTCTGTCCATGGAATATTTCAGGCAAGAATATTGGAGTGGGTTGCCATTTCCTCCTCCAGGGGATTTTCCTGACCCAGGGATCGAACCCACATTCATTGCATCTCCTGCATTGGCAGTCAGATTATTTACCCACTGAGCCATTGGGGAAGAGCCCTTGTGTGTGAATAAAGAAATAACATTTCCTACTACGTATAGAGAGAAAGTGATTTCTTTTAAAAGTAATGCCTATTGTCTTCTTATCTGGAGAGCTTACTGATGAGATGTTTTCCGAAATTTATTTTAAAAGGACTTTGAAAAGGATTCTTTGTTTGGTCTTTGAATCAAAATTTTATATTCACAAAGTCTAACTGCAGTATATCTTCAACCATATCACAATGATATCTTTATAACATTTACAGTAAAATAAGAAGTTTAGAATGTTTGATTAATCCTTGAGGGCTATCATAATCCATTTTCTGTATGTGCTTCTTGAGCCTGCAAATCCTTTAATCCACTCATCAAACTTGCCTATAAATGTGAAAGTTGGGTCTCAGTGAGGTCTGATTATTCTAGAAGGTAATTGGGTATTTGCCTCTTGACCTGAGAAATACACTTGCTTTTTGTGTTGGGTGACCTGTAGCTCCTTCATCTCAGGCTAGAATGCCTTCCAGGAATTTGATTGACCTGTTTTTGAGAAATGATCTAACTTAAGAGTTGATCTCTATCTCATACTGGTAAAAGAATCAGAAGGTTTATTGTAATGGTGTTTGTCACATTGTAAACACTTCCTTGAACTTGTATGATGAACATGAAGAGCAAGCAGGCAGGCGGTAGTCCCTTAGAGCCCAATGCTGGACTTTGCCAGGATATCTGAAGGAGTGTTCTACTATCACTAAATAGGGCGATGAGGGGATTAGCATCAGACCCTTGCTAAATCACAATGTCACCAAAGTTGCAAAAGTAAGTCTCATCTGTGCTGAGAAAGAAATGATCATGATGCACTTGGTATGTATTTAGTCTAGAAATCTGTGGTTCACATGAAAAAAAAAAAAGTAGGGAAGGGGTGACTCTTAGCTTTTAGGAAGGAAGCTTCCAGACTATCTCAGTGGTTGCCGCTTATTTTGATTCTCAATTTTTTTAGGCAGGTGTCTGGCCCCTTCTTGCCAGGCAGCCTGGCATTTTGTCTTTTTTTCCCCTTTTTATTAGGAAACACATTTTAACATCTGCAAGTCATTTGTAACCAAGCGATCAGCATCAGGTTTTCATGTATCTTCTGCCATTCTTTAACCCATGACAAATACATTGATTTACCGTGACAAACTTCCAAAAAAGTTTCTCCCTTTGGCAATGATTTACTATAAGTTCAACTAACAAAATGCATTCTTGCTGCTCTCAGCTTGAGAGGGAAAACAAAAAGTTCTTCTCCATCTTTCTGTCTGGTTCAAGTAGGGACCTAAAAAGTTATGTTAACAGGAATAAATACTAAACAATTTGCCAAATTAGAAAGAACCCTTTTCAGTGGTCTTCAGTTAATGGTTTATTATGTTCTTACTTATATCTTTCACTACTTTGTTTAAAAAAACACACACAAAAAATTGTGGGGTTTTTTTTTCATTCTAATAACTTAAAATTTTCCCTTAAGTTAAGTTCTAACCAACTTTGTGGTTTGGGACTGAGACTAAACTAATCAAATCCGGTAAAATGGTATAAACCAGACGCTTTTCCCAACAATTCTTTGGGAAGAGCAAGCATGGAGGTTGAAGCTTTTGCCACACAGTTGGGCAATTTTCTTTGAAGCAATGCTCTTCACACAACCTGTATCCAAGTGCATCATGGTTTTCAATGTAGTTCTAGAGTTAAAGATCCCAGCAGATGAGGAAAAAACATGGAAAATATGCACTACTATATACATGCAGTCCAGTTCAGTTCAGTCGCTTAGTCGTTTCCAACTCTACGACCCCATGGACTGCAGCACTCCAGGCCTCCCTGTCCATCACCAACTCCTGGAGTTTACTCAAACCCATGTCCATTGGGTCAGTGATGCCATCCAACCATCTCAACCTCTGTTGTCCCCTTCTCTTCCTGCCTTCAATCTTGCCCAGCATTAAGGTCTTTTCCAATGAGTCAGTTCTTCACATCAGGTAGCCAAAGTACTGGAGTTTCAGCTTCAGCATCAGTCCTTCCAATGAATATTCAGGATTGATTTCCTTTAGGATGGACTGGTTGGATCAAGAGTCTTCTCCAACAGCACAGTTCAAAAGCATCAATTTTTTGGCGCTCAGCTTTCTTTATAGTCAAACTCTCACATCCATACACGACTATTGGAAAAACCATCGCTTTGACTAGATGAACCTTTGTTGCAAAATAATGTCTCTGCTTTTTAATTGGAGAAGACAATGGCACCCCACTCCAGTACTCTTGCCTGGAGAACCCCATGGATGGAGGAGCCTGGTGGGCTGCAGTTCATGGGGTTGCTAAGAGTCGGACACGACTAAGCGAATTTCCTTTCACTTTTCACTTTCATGCACTGGAGAAGGAAATGGCAACCCACTCCAGTGTTCTTGCCTGGAGAATCCCAGGGACGGAGGAGTCTGGTGGGCTGCCGTCTATGGGGTCACACAGAGTCGGACACGACTGACATGACTTAGCAGCCCCAGCTTTTTAATATGCTGTCTAGGTTGGTCATAACTTTTCTTCCAAGAAGCAAGTGTCTTTTAATTTTATGGCTGCAGTCACCATCTGCAGTGATTTTGGAGCCCCCCAAAATAAAGTTTCACTATTTTCACTGTTTCCCCATCTATTTGCCATGAAGTGATGGGACCAGATGCCATGATCTTAGTTTTCTGAATGTTGAGCTTTAAGCCAATTTTTTCCACTCTCCTCTTTCACTTTCATCAAGAAGCTCTTCAGTTCTTCTTCACTTTCTGCCATAAGGGTGTGTCATCTTCATATCTGAGGTTATTGATATTTCTCCCAGCAATCTCGATTTCAGCTTGTGCTTCATCCAGCCCAGCATTTCTCATGATGGTCTCTGCATATAAGTTATATAAGCAAGATGACAATATACAGCCTTGATGTATTCATTTCCTGATTTGGAACCAGTCTGTTGTTCCATGTCCAGTTCTAACTGTTGCTTCCTGACCTGCATACAGATTTCTCAAGAAGGAGGTCAGGTGGTCTGGTATTCCCATCTCTTGAAGAATTTTCCATAGTTTGTGGTGATCCACACAATCAAAAGCTTTGGCATTTTAGGAATCAGTGAACTAAAATGGACTGGAATGGGTGAATTTAACTCAGATGGCCATTATATCTAGTACTGTGGGCAAGAATCCCTTAGAAGAAATGGAGTAGCCATGACAGTCAACAAGAGAGTCCAAAATGCAGTACTCGGATGCAATCTCAAAAACGACAGAATGATCTCTGTTCATTTCCAAGGCAAACCATTCAATATCACAGTAATCCAAGTCTATGCCCTGACCAGTAATGCTGAAGAAGCTGAAGTTGAACGGTTCTATGAAGACTTACAAGAGTTTCTAGAACTAACACCCCAAAAAGATGTCATTTTCACTATCGGGTACTGGAATGCAAAAGGAGGAAGTCAAGAAATACCTGGAGTAACAGGGAAATTTGGCCTTGGAATACAGAATAAAGCAGGGCAAAGGCTAATAGAGTTTTGCCAAGAGAATACACTGATCATAGCAAACACCCTCTTCCAACAACACAAGAGAAGACTCTATACATGGACATCACCAGATGGTCAATAACAATATCAGATTGATTATATTCTTTGCAGCCAAAGATGGAGAAGTTCTATACTATATGTACAGAATAGATAACTAATAAAGACCCACTTATAGCACAGGGAACCCTATTCAGTACTCTGTATTCACCTATATGGGAAAGAGTCTGAAAAAGAATGGATATATGTATGTGAAAGTGAAACTGTTAGTTTCTCAGTCATGTCCAAAACTTTGCAACCCCATGGACTGTAGCTGTGGCCCACAAGCCTCCTCTGTCCATGGAATTTTTTAGGCAAGAATACTGGAGTGGGTAGCCATTACCTTCTCCAGGGGTCTTCCAGACCCATGAGTTAAACTCAGGTCTCTTGCATTTCAGGCAGATTCTTTATTATCTGAGCCACCGTATGTATGACTGATTTGCTCTGCTATTCATCTGAAACTTACTCAACACTGGAAATCAACTATACTTCAGTAAAAAAAAAAAAAAAAAAGAAAAACAGGTAACAGAGAAGGAAAACACCAACAAGTAAATAATTATAGCTGAAGCTGAGCAAAAAAGGCAACAAAAGAACTGTGAAGTTAGTTGCAGTGGAGCAAACTAAGGAAGTTCAAGTATCAGAGGTGATATGTCTTTTTATACAGGTTTTTGAAAAGGCCAAGCATTAACTGGTGAGAAAAACAAAAAAGGGAGACACTTAAATCAGAGATGAAGTTTGGTCAAAATAAATCAATTGTTAATGTCCAGAATAATGAGAAGGATTCATCAAACTTTGAATGTGAGGAGGGAGGGGACCTCGTATTGGGTGGGATGGTGAGACATCTAAGCTGTCACACGGGAACCAGGTGGTCCAAACCTGGAGGCAACAGGAAGCTGGGGATCTACATGGGGGTTATGATGGGAATGTAAAACAGAGGCCCCAGTTCTTAGTCATATTATATATCTAAGTTGCACCTCTGATGTGCCCCCAAAGACTTTGCTTTTTGCTGAACAATTTCATCCATTGCTCTCAGGACCTCTAAAGTGGATTAATGTTCTTAACTTCCTTCATCTCCGTTTTCCATTTGGCTTCAGACAGAGGAAAATTAAGCCAGGGCAGTAACAGGCGGGGGTTCCAAGTGCAGATCATGAATATCTTTTGAAGCTGCCCATGATAAAGAACATATTTAGGCCTACAACTAGCCAGTTTCATCTCTTGAATGTTTGAATACATTATAAGTGAATTTTCCCTGTGATTAATATCTCACCTCAATTTTCTTGGTCATCCCAACTACAAATAAACTACAAATAAACAGAGTCCCACTGCTGATAGTAATTTTAGAGGTCTTTATTGGAGGATTGTAAATACACTATTTTTCAAGTGCCCTGAACTAAACTGGAATTTTGCAAATATTTACATTGAGAAACTGTCATTTTTAACTACTCTAAGAGTATGATGGTTAAAAGCATAATCTTGTGCATGAAAAGCCCCAAACTCATGAATTAAATTATAAAAATGTTTTCTCCCCTCTCTCTCACTGTCAAGATATATATAAATATATAGATAGATATAAAAATATCTATATATATGTAAACCAAGTTTTTTCTCCAGTTGATTGGACCACACCAATAGTAAAAAAATTCCAGCCAAGAAATAGTCACAGTGTTTTTGTTAATAATTCCAAATGTTCTTGCCCAGGGGAGGGAAGAATGCTTTCCAGCCATAAATCTTTCTACTGTACAGTGAAGCTGAAATTGTTCCTTTTGTCATGATAGTACCAAATGCAAGGAGTCTGATTTCATCCATCTTGACAAAATAAAGGTGCTACATCTACTTCTTTTATGTTTTTTGAAGTAATCTATTTCAGTGGGTCAGTGCTATCTATAGGGGTGTGAAAAAAGCCATGCAGCGGTGCCATGATTTCTAATGGTTTCACATACTGTTGAAAAATGTGTGGACCACCCCCGACCCTCAAGCCCTTAGAGTGAACAAGGGCTCTTTGGATATGTCACTGACATTTATTGCTTCTCTGTGGTCTCTAAAAGAGAGGAAGTGTGAGGATTAGAGAGGATTTGTAAACTATATATTACAAGAATCCACTTGGAATCTCCTATCTAAACTTGAAAGAATTAATGCAACATTTTTCTATGGGTCAGATTTTTGTACATTAAACCTTATACATCAAGAATTATTCTGACCGTCTCTGGTATTCAATTCATTTCCAGTGTCTCTGTTTAGGTACAAAGAAAGATAGCAAGTGGTATTCACATGTAGTGTGTGAAAATTTCTGCAACCAAAACAGTCAAGACTCACCTTGTGTCCATTCCATCAAACGATCGTTAATCAAATTTCCCTCTTGTCTGTGCCAGAATTTGCTGATCTTTGCTTATGGTTCTGGCCAAACCGAAACCTAGATTGTTGTGCCACCCAGACTCATCAGAGGTCAAAGCTAAATTCCAACTCTTGCCACTGGTTGTTGATTGAATAAGTAGGCATGAATTCACCCCAGCCAAGACACTAGGAGATGAAGAGGGGAGGAGAGCATAGGAGGAAAAGTAGAAGCGGAAATGATTATGAAACTTCCTTTCAGTGTTAATCATCCACACCTCGCCATTTTTGGAAAGCACAGGTTTATTTTGTTAGCCGCTCTCAGTGTGTGTTTATGTGAAGTTTCCTTGTGAATAGATTCAAGTTATGAATTTTTGGTAATAATGCTACAAAAATGAAGCCATCTCTTTCTTAGTGCATCACGTAGGGAGACATGTAGCTGTGATCCCATGCTTGGCGATGTTAACTTGGGTTACTTGGTCATGAAGATGGCTGCAAGGTCTCTACTTATTGTTTCCTAGGGGTCTTAATTACCGAATGTGAAATTTAAAGATATAACCAAGGAAATTGACACCAAACAGGATTGAAACTTCACATGAAAAAAATAAAATTGTTGCATACTGGTTCCATTTCTAATTCTTTAGTGCAAATACTGATCTAAGGTTATAATAAAAAACATTCTGATCTTCCATGGTTACTTTATAATGACTTTTCAAACATTTACTTAAACAAAATGTACAGTTGGTATTTCCATTTTATTTGAGAAAAATGAGTTGGAAGGAATTGTTCCAAGGAGTTTGATGTTTAAGTTTATTTGACTGTGGCTTCCTTTGGCCAGATTGTGCTCACGCATGCTTAGGTAATAATGTGTGTCCCACCACCTGAGGGAGTTTCCCAGTGGAGAAACGAAGGGGGCTCTTCCATACAAGATTTTTTTTTCTTTTAGCTTAATATGTGAGTATTTTAAATCATTCCAAGATTTCTAGGGATGGAAAGCACTCAAGAGGTCTGAAGCTTGTTGCCATATTTTAGGTAAGGATTATACTCAAATCATCTGAGGAAGATCCCAGCTTATCCTTAAAAAGTGTAGAGCAATCTAGAATTACTCACCGTCCCTTTGCTTCTCAGCTCTTGTTGCTGATCAAATAAACAAGAACTGGATTCCTTCTTCAAACTTCTCTCTGGCCAAGAGCAGCCATGGGCAGGGACATAGAGCCGGACTCAGCCTTGGCAACTTACTGATGGGGGAGAGATTCTCTGAAACACATCTTTTCTATAGGGAGGCATTTGCTGAGACCATCCAGGGGATTCTAGAGCTCAGGCAATATAGAGAAATAATTGATTTTATAATCTGAGTTCTACCTCTCCTCATGGGCATATTGGCCCTTGCCTGTTGATCTGGGTATTCTTGGTGGACTAGTCAAGTAAAGACCTGAATGTCCTTGACCTGCTATTTGTGAATACTGACTGGTGGTCTGAAATAGATTTCTCTATTTTTGGGGGGAAGGAAAAGAGAAAGTATTGAATATCTACTCTGTACCAGAAACAGTCATCTTATTTAATTCTTAACCCAAGCCTGTAAAGTAGATTTCTTAAATTCCTCCATTCATCCATTAATTGAAGTGTTTAGTGAGTACTCTTGCCTGGAAAATCCCACGGATGGAGGAGCCTGGTAGGCTGCAGTCCATGGGGTCGCTAAGAGTCGGACATGACTGAGCGACTTCACTTTCTCTTTTCACTTTCATGCATTGGAGAAGGAAATGGCAACCCACTCCAGTGTTCTTGCCTGGAGAATCCCAGGGATGGGGGAGCCTGGTGGGCTGCCGTCTATGGGGCCACACAGAGTCGGACACAACTGAAGTGACTTAGCATAGCATAGTATACTTAGCTAGCATACTTAGCATACTTAGCATAGCATAGTAAGTGAGTACTTACTATGTGCTGGGCATTGTGAAAAGTGCTGGTGTTCCTTGCCTTCTAGGACCTTCTAATACTGTGTATTTCTTCATTTATATGACATGAATCAATTTTTAATTTAACTTGGTGATTAAAAATGGCAACCCACTCCAGTATTCTTGCCTGGAGAATCCCACGGATGGAAGAGCCTGGTGGGCTGTAGTCCTCGGGGTCGCAGAGAGTCAGACATGACTGAGCGACTTCACTTTCACTTACTTTAAAATATTTTTGTAATAATTAATATATAGGAAGATAATAAAAATGTGTAGCAAGTAGGGTGGAACAAGAAGAGCAAATGATCTGTTTTCTCCACATTTTTATATGACGAAGGAAGGGAATGTGAACAAAAGAATAAAAACCCACTTCCCTGATTTATTTTTAAAATTTTACTCATTTTCTGAAACAAAATACATTTCACATATATAGCAACTTCTCTGATATTTTAACTGCTCACAGTAGGCCTGGCAGTCACCTCTGTTACCTGATAATCCTTGGCTTCTGAGATTTTCCCTTAATCATACTCCAGTGAACTTTATTTCAAGAACAGCCTATCTGTTTCACAGGACTGATCTCCTTCCAGACTTCAGATGGGAAATGTCAGCCCTCCTGTCAACATCCCTAAGGTTTAAATTCCTGGGATACCAGAGATACTCGGAGAGAACAGTCTGGAGTTGGCTGTGGGCACACACCACTCTCCCCAATACCACTGGTAAGAGCCGAGGACAGGTCTTCTCAACTGTTTTTTTAAATAGCAAAATAGGCCAATAAAAAGATTCTACAAACCTGGAACCACTGATCAGGGGAGATTCTTTGGAACACATCATTTCTATATAGGGAGGCATTTGCTGAGACCATCCAAGGGTAGGGGGCGGTTCTAGAGCCGAGGCAATGGGGGGCAGTATCTGGTTTTGTAATCTGAGTTCCACCTCTCCTCCAATATGCCAGTAGACAAGGCATATTGGGCCCTGTCTACTGACCTAGATATTCTTGGTGGACCAGTTGAGTAATGATCTGAACGTCCTTGACCTGCTATTTGTGAAACTGAATGGTGGTTTCCTTGCTGAAAAGTTTAGTGGGCATATATAAAACAGAAAGAAGTAAGGTTGATAATTCATTTGATAATCTTTTATTGATAACTTATCATCATTGTAAAATATTTATAGAAACAGTCATTTGACTGTTTTTCAATCCAAAAGCTTAAGGAAGACCTCTCTGTGGTCACAGATGGGAGAGACTGACCGGGCATCCTGGGCCTCTTTATCAAAAGGGCATCAAATTTACTCCGAGGACACAGTTACCTGAGTGGGGGTGTTTTGAGATGGACTAAGCTGCAAAGAACCATTTCCACAGAAGCACGTCCTTCACCCTGGCCTATGGGGCAGCTAGCATACAAGCCTGACTTTCGTATCAAATGGTCCTCCCCATCATTAGGTTTGAACGTGTGAACTTGCCCTGTGATTTCGCACGCCTGAGCACCCCACAGCTGACTCAGAAGAAATTCTCAAGGTTGATTGCTGTGTCTGAAAAATTATCCCCATTCTGGCCAGCAAGCAGATGCTTTGATCTGATGACAGGACTTACTGTAATTGGTGGAGCGCTAAAATTAAGCCTGGCAGCCACCTACAGGGGCAGCAGGATATGTCTCGTAGACCAAGGAGCTGCCCAGAGACACTGACAGGCAGGAAGCAGGTGAAGCGGAACATGGGCAAAGATGCCATCTCAGAATAGATATGAAAAATGGGCAAGATGAGCTTGTGAAGAATTCAGGGGCAGGAGGATGGTGGTGATCTGAAGGTGTGGTATTATGAAAAGGCTCAGAGAGGAGGGAATTGTTTTCCCAGGAGACCAAGATATGAAGAGACTGCTGAAGAGAGAGTGTATTTGTCACAGCGAGAATAATCAGGACGTTGGCATTTGGACTCTGGTGACAGGGATGAAAATGAGATTGTGTGAAAGATGCATCAGAGTCAACAGGCAGGGGCTTGGCTGTGGCAGGAGGGATGAAATCGAGTGGAGACAATTTACTGCAGAAAGTGAGTTGGCTGTAATTGTCTCGATCCGAGTGGACACCTGTTGTGGGAGCGTGGGGTGCTCAGCGCAAAGCAGGGTAAGCTCTGAGCACCTGGCCAGGCTCCTGGGGGGAACAGTGGGGCACGGTGTGGAGATCACTGCCCAGAGGGAGACAGTGGCGCCGGGGTGTGTTTGGCCATTGACCCCCACACCAGGCTCAGTTTTTGTTGTAGACCTTAACACGGCTCAGCGTGACCTCCTTACTCTATTCAGCTATTACATGCGGCCCAGACGAACCATGGGTGAGGAGGCTTGTACTCAGCGCCATATTTCAGCACAGCTCTATTAACTAAAAATAGAGCATGAGCTGTGGTTTACCTGAGGCCAGCCCGTGTGAGAGTCCTGGATTCCTATTTATCAACAGGCTGTGCCTCGGTGCATCACAAACAATTCAGATCCAATTTTGATGGCATGTCAGCCAAAAAATGCCCATCTCACATGGGACCATTGCTAAGTGTAATACCCATCATTCTTCTAGCCCCCAGGCAAGGACACGGAAGAACTCCCAAAGCATCATGTCACTGCCCACAGGAGGCTCTCACAAGGTGGGGAGAGGAACTAGTTTGGTTCCCTCTACTCTCTGCAGGGGTGAAGACACAGGCTCAGCACATCGCCCAGGATCAAGCAAGAATGATGTCTTGCCTCCCTCCCACCTATCGCAAAACTGGGCTTTCTCAGCCCTGGTTTTATTTTCTGTATGAATAATGTGCATTGAAACCTGTACCCTGAGACCGCCTGCTCAACCCAGGAGCTTCTAACGCACTAAATGGGAATAGAACCCCTTGCAAGGGGGGCAGGAACATCACTTCTTAGCAGAAAATAAATCCTTAATGGGAAATGCAGCCTGAGGCCACTGGGGTCTGGGGAAGAAAGGGTCCCTGAGGGCTGTTAGGATTAGTACACACAGACACCTTTCTTCAAAAATGTTTAAAAGATCACACAGAGCTCTCAGAGCTGGCAGCCATGAGGAGAGCCTGGGGTTCTGATTTTATGAGCTACCTTCAAGATCGTTTGAGAGTCAATTAAAAAAAAACCCTGCCATAGGACAGGGCATGTTCGTGGAGTAAGGAAAGTGGGAAGCCTATCACCAGACAGACATGTGAAGGTGGAATGTGTGAGAGAAAAGATGGCCGAGTGCCAGTACTTAAAAGAACAAATGATGCCTCTTAGGCTGCCGGGAGCTGCTGAGAGGACCTCCGCCCATGGCAAAGGTCATGAGGAAGGAGGCTCGATATACGCAAAGGCAGGGTGGAGCCTCAGGAGTCCCGCTGAAATCCTCGAGCATCTACCCCCATAACCAGAGCCTGCCTACTTTACTACTTGTGCTCTCACCTACACCTCTGACTTTATGGGGGGCTGTCCCCCACTACCTCTCTCTGAAAAAAGAGTTAACTTAGAGCTCCAGTTAATAAAAATTCCTGGGTGTGACAGGAGTGTTTTAACCTACAAACTCCTCTGAAGCTTCTCTAGCCCACCTGACAGGCTTGTCCGGCCACATGTGCTTCTAAAAACAGGTTCTTTAGAGAAGTTAGGAAACTATTAGTGGGCTGATTAGAAATTGTATTGGTGAAGGGTTTTTCATTTGTTGAGCCAATGTTTGCTGCTAAGTCTCCACATTGCCTACCCTTACACACATTAATGAATATATAGAAGAAATAGGTATTAGCCTTTGATATTAATCACGTTAGACCTTGGGATAAGTAAGTTCTTTCTTTAATTAAAACCCACCCTCACCCTATAGGAATGTAAATTTATCTGGTGGAGTCTGTTTTAAGAATAATCATCCCTGGAGAAATAAATGTCCTGGATTGACCGCTGTCACAAGGAGAGGGTCATAAATTGTCAACAGGCCCCCTGGCCAGAAGATGATGTAACACCCCTAAGACCTCTGTATACATTTGTAAGAAGCACCTGACTTTGATAAAAGTCAGGGCTGCTGACCCCGTGTGACTTTTGTATAATATCTCAGTGTATAAAAGTAGACCATGGAAAATAAAGAATTGGGATCAGTTCCTCGAAAGACTGGTCTCCCCATGTCATTCACTCTCTCAAATTCTGGTTGAGTCTCCATCTGGAGCGCAGAACCCACCATGCTTACTAATTATGCCTGGGCTTCTAAGATCTGACGGGGGGGGCCTCAGTGTCTTCTCTCCTTCGGGAGATCGGAAAGATGCCTGCGGCCTACGTAAGTGGTGCAAACTTCTTGTCTTGAAGTTTTATTGGTCTCCCATGTAAACCAAGCTACTCAGCCTCTTTTCTCCACTGAATTTTCCTACTGAGCTATCCTCGTTCTATTATTCTTTATATCTCTAATTATAACTATTGTGTCCTGACCCCCGCCGACGCCATCCTCTCTTCGAAGTCCCTGGATCAGCTGGGGCTGGTCCCCAGCATTAGGCCACAGAAGCGTAGGGCAGAGCTGATGGGTTATGGAAAGGCCAAGTTGCTAGTAACAGCTGTGGTCAAAATTGGGTTCAGTCTTGCAGTAACACAGTAACTAAATGCTGTGGTCTTTTTGAGCATAAACTTTACCTACATTCAAAGACCAGATCATTATCCCCAAATCTCGTTAGAAAGAAGTGCTGCCTGATGAGAAAGGAAGATAGCATTTCCATCATTCTAAATTTGTTTTCAAATATTGTTTAGGCTTCTCTCTTTAAATAGCTTCCTTCCAGCCTTCCTAGCTTCTGCCCTGCCTACAATTCTACATGAACAACAGATGCCAAGACCTGTCTAAAGGGACTACATATTTGACTTATCTCAGAAGGCCTGTCAATGACACTCAGGGGCAAATCTACTTGTTTGAGGTGACAGTAGCTCATTTTTTCTAGGAAAATAGATCCATAGGTTAAAAAATAAAAAAAAAAAAAAGAAAGACAACAACATCATCTAATACAGCTGGTATTTCCAGTCCTCATTTTCTCCCTGGGGAGAAAAATCTCTTGTTGATTATTGCAAAAATATGCCAGAGATAACAGAAATCCTGTATGTATTTAGTTCCCAGAGAGAAACCTTGAAGCGGTTCCTCAAGGTTTTTGTGTGGTTTTGGTCCCTTTTGTTGCTGTTGTTATAGTCTGTTTATGGCAAACAGATTCTATCACCTCGAAATGCCAAGAGTGGAAGAAAAGTGAAAACTTGGAGTTTTCCAAGAAAGCGAAAACTTCCAGTTTTCCACACTTTGACTTGGCATATGATACAGCACAGATGTGGGTCATTCGCATTAACTTCTGATTTTACACCTCTGTCCCCGCCTCCACTGGGATAGATGCTCTTCTGCAGAAAGGCAGGGCTGTAAGACCTCCAGGATGACTTGGTCCAAGTGTGTTACTCAGATCTCAAAAAGGTAAGGACGCAGCTGCCTGGCTTTATATCTCAATGACCCTGGACAACTTAGTCTTCCTGTACCTGGGTGTCTCCATCCATAAAACAGGGGTAGTATGAGTAGCCACCTCCTGGGGCTGTTGTTGGGAGAGTTCATGGGTTAACAATGCACTAATGTTGAGGTCAGAGATGGCTGCTATCACTGCCATCATTTTAAGTAAATTAGTGTCTCACTTAACTTTCCTATTTATGGCATCTCTTCCTGTAGCTTTCTGGAGCTCTGAGCATCTTTTTGGGCTATGGCTCTTTTTATTTTCCTTGGGAGTGTGTACAGAATGTAAGTGCTGCTGTGGAAATAAAAGAGAACTTCAGAGCCTAAAAACATCTGCTTGTTTAATATGTAGCATCAACTGTTTCAACAAATAATCACAGTTCCCCCATCCAGGCCAAACTTTGCTCTTCACTATTGTGAATGAGGATTTCACAGATAAACCCCGGCTAAGTCAGAACGTGGCTATTTCCGTAAACACACTTGGCCCCACTCGTATGTAAAGATGGCCTCTGAGTGCTGCAAGAGCATCTACGTAAACTTTCTAGAGCAAATGGACCACAGCCACTGTGAGAGCATCTGTGTCCTCCTGTCTCAGGCCTCACACAGGTGCTGTGGGAACCGCAGTTCATTCTTTCTTGGCCACTAAACAGCTTTATGTAGAGTGGATTATAATGGCCCAGTTCCTGAAAGTCAACAGAGTCAAGTCAGAGTGCTGGGGACCGGAGCATCCTTGGAGGCAGTTCTGGGAGTGTCTGGAAAGTGGAGGGCTTGCTCTAGCCTCTCAGGGCCCTGGATCAGCTTCCTCGGCTCTCCTTCTGTGCTGCCTGGTGCCCCACCTGATGGCCACCCAGCAAGTGCCCAGGCTCTGCATCTGCTCTGATCTCATTTTCCATCTAAACAGATTTCCTTTCTTGCCCGCCTTCTTTGGACTCTGCACTTGGCTAAGAGTAACCTGATAAACTCAATCTAGTTGCCATGAACTGCCTGAGCACGTGTGTGTGTGTGTGTGTGTGTCTTTTTCTCTGTGTCCATATGCGTGTGGATGTGTCCATGTATGTATGTGTGTGTGTATGCATAGAAGCACAAGCGCAGGCTTGCAAAATATGTTAGTGGTTGAGCTTGTTAAACTCCCAGATTCAGTTTAAATTTTAGCAAACACTGGTGATGCACTAATGCCAAAAACAGAGTCCTGGGAAGGAGCATGGAGTCTGGACCAGTAGGGAAAGTTGTACAAGAAAATAATTTCCTCTCTCATGTCCTGCTATGAGTAGCCTGAATATTATGTTGGCTTTAAAAATAATATTAGAGATAAAAATGATACAGAGGCCAAATCCAAAGGTCCTAATGCTTCACGACTAGCGATGTAAAATGTTTAATGTTTATTGTTGGAAGAGGACTTTAAGAAGGCAGGGAGACACATAGCGGCAGAGTTTTGAAAGCTTTCAGTCTTGCTTTGTATGTTAATATTACTGAAGATTCTAGTGGCCATAGTGACTGAGCTGTCTTGCCCCTCAGACTCCCGGGGCATCCTGCTAGGGGGGTAGCTTGAAAAGATACTAGGTCTTCTGCCAGTGTCTCCATCTCTGGTTAAGAACCAACCCACACCTAAACCAGAGGGTGTTGAGTCCTAGTTCTGCCACTCACCAGCCGAGGGACTTTGGATAGGTTACTGAACTTTTCTTAGTTTCCTAAATTTATAAGACAGGGACTGCTGCTGCTGCTGCTAAGTCGCTTCAGTCGTGTCCGATACAGGGACTGGAACCTACTACCTAATTCACAGTGTCACTGAGATGAGTTGACATAACACAGGCAAATGGCCGGATGCATTGCAGGCTTACCTACAATGTTAATGCCACTTTCCAAATGGTCAATTTCCTCTTGGCAGAAATGAGGCTTTGATTTAATCCAGATTTACTCCAGATCAGCACTGATAGAATATTATCAATGGCTGATTGACAAAGTTAATCCTCAACAAACTCCATTTATCATCCCTGCTTTTCCTGGAAAGTCAGAGAAGGCAAGATTCACAGTATCAGGGTAGATGTGAGCTTTCAGGCCATCAGGTTGTAACAAATTATGTCCAACACAAGTATGGTAATTTTGTGACAACTGTTACTCTGCAGGAAGTTGAGATGAGATGGCCAAATATATAATTTTCGTGTTTCAACTTTTCTGTACCACCTTATTATCTTTAAATAGAAAATAATGTACAAACAAAATGATTAGGTGCTGTTTTTTTTGTTTCTTCTCTTTATCTGTGAGGTCTCTTCAAAATCTTTCAGTCTTCAAGCTGTCTACAAAGTGCTGCTTTCAAATATTAAGGGCCAAAGTTTCAATTGGCCTTCTTTCTCTTTCCTCCTGTTATTTACAGGTGCTGATTCTAAATGCAAAAGTTCCAATTTACTAGTATAATTACCCAATTTATATGCATAAAGGTGGGTGCCACTCACAAAAATTAATGCAACCCAAAATACCACAGGTAAGGCTGATTTAAATGTGATTCTCACTTAACGTATTTAGACTGGGTGGGGAACTCCACTGGCTAGATTATTTTAGTTTTGCCACATCTCCTACCGAGTTTCGCCAGTGGCTCAGAGGTAAAAAATCTGCCTGCCAATGCAGGAGACTCAGGTTCAATCCCTGGATCAGAAAGATCCCTTGGAGGAGGAAATGGCAACCCACTCCAGTATTCTTGCCTAGAGAATCCCATGGACAGAGAAGCCTGCTGTGCTACAGTCCATAGGGTTGCAAAGGGTCAGACATGACTGAGCAGCTAGCACATCTCCTAATTTTGTATCGGTGCCATAATGGGGTTCCATCCGAGTGCCCAGGGAGGAATCCAGATTGGATTTTGGTGGGGAGCTTTAGTGGGTTCTTCAGGAAGGTGATATAATGGAACTGGAATTTTTGTAAGATGAATCCATTCACCTGTGCAGGTTGATTGGCGGATCTGGAGATCTGGAGACATAGGAGAAGACCATCACCAGTGAGGCTAGGTGGTCTGGGAACCATGACCTGGGGTGTGGGAAACACATCTGATGGGTGGAGGGTGGATAAAGAAGGTTGGCAATGGCTTAATATTCTCAATGACTGAGATGACTTAGAGTCTCAAGTTGCTCAAGAAAATAATAAATGTCTTTGACTGGAAGGGGAGGTAATTTGGGAATTCCCTCTAGGAAACAGCAAGCTTGGTACGGACAGGGTCTTTGATGGGAGGGACCTCATCTCCATTCCCATGATCTCTGTAGTATTTATACAGTGCTATGACATGAGTACATAGATGCTCAATTAAAAACTCTGATGGATAATTGACTGAGTGACCTGTGAACATTTGAATAATACGGTCATAAGACAAAGCAGGTCCAGGATGGCTGTTCTACTGAAGTTTACACAACTGACAATTTTTCACTGGATAAGATGTCCAGTTAATAGAAGATATGCTAAAGCAGCTTGTTCCAGAAATCTGGTAGATTTTTACCTCTCTGGTTTCCTCAATCTGCCATCTGCATGTGTTAGGTTGCAGGCTTTCCCTCACCATGCTGTTAGGCAAACAGCAAAAGTAGAACTCAGGGTCCCTAAACCTGGTTTGGTACAACTGTATTAGGAGGCAGGGGGGAACCAGTGTCATCTGGGAGCCACATGGATTGAAAGTTGTAAAGTCACACTCATGAAGCCCCATTAAAGCAGAAGCGTTGTGTCCCCTGAACGCCGCTCAGCATCTGGACTGTAGATGTTGGTGCCCAGAGATGACAGGAGCCCTGGCAGCTCACCAGATGACAAGCAAGTGGACGCCATAAGCCCCAAAGTTATGCAACACTCGTATCTGCGCTGAGTTCACATCTATTAAAAGCTGCCTGATACTAGAGTAAGTTCTATCTTTGGACCTGGGAAGCTTTTTCAAACTTTTAAAACAACTTGCCATTTAGGAAGGCAAGAGTCCAAAGACTGGGGCTTGAAATGACCATGAAGGTTGGGTTTGCTTTTTCAGTTGCCTTGCAAAGAGGAATTTTTTTATTTCTTCCCTCTCCTTTCTCTCGTCTCCCTCTTTCTTTCTTTCTTTTCTTTTCTTTTTTTCTTTTGGTTCACCACCATGTGGGCCTACTGCCACTCATTTATTCAACAATCTGTATAATTTTAACATTGAATGATTAATGATTTCCCTGCCAAGTTTAAGGAGACAATTGCACTCAAATCCCTCTGATATCAATGGCGTATTTAAAAGTCTAATTTAACAGTAACATACTTGGCGTTTTAATTCCTTTGGATTTGCCTTATTTTTTTTCATCAACTTAGGAGATTTTCAGCTACTGTCTTTTTAGATCCTTTTTGACTCTCAGGGTATTTGAGTGCCCTGGGCTCCTTCATTCTTTTTTTTTTTTTTTTTAATTAAGATTTTATAAAATTTAAGTACAGCTGATTTACAATGTTATGTTAGTTTCAGGTGTACAGAAAAGTGATTCAGTTATATATGTGTGTGTGTGTATGTATAAAATTCTTCATTTATACATACACACATCAAATTTATTTTTTCCAGGATCTTTTCCCCCTTATAGGTTATTATAAAATATTAAGCATAGTTCCCTGTGCTATACAGTAGGTCCCTGTTGCTTATCTATTTTATATATAGCAGTGTGTATCTGTTAACTCCCCAGTGGCTTCCAGGTGGTGCTGGTCGTAAAGAAACTGCTTTCCAATTCAGGAGATGCAGGTTCGGTCCCTGGGTCAGGAAGATCCCCTGGAGCAGGACACAGCAACTCACTCCAATATTCTTGCCTGGAGAATCCCCACGGACATAGGAGCCTGTAGGACTGCAGTCCAGTGGGTCGCAAGGAGTTGGACATGACTGAAGCGACTTAGCATGCATGCACACATGTTACCCCCAAATCCTAGCTTATCCCTCTGACCCCATTTCCACTTTGGTAGCTATAAGTTTCTTGTCTCTGTTTGTGAGTCTATTTCTGTTTTGTAAGTTCATTTGCATCATTTTTTTTTTTTTTTTTCACATATAAGTGACATCATATGATATTTGTCTTTCTCTGTCTGCCTTACTTCAGTTAGTGAGATAATCTCTAGGTCCATCCATTTCATTGCAAAAGGAATTATTTCATTCTTTTTCACAGCTGAGTCTCTGGGCTCCTTCAGAAGGGAACATGGTAGGGAGAAGGTCAGAACATGCCCTTTCTGCTCTGGCAAGACAAAGATGTTCGCATGACTGGCATTGCTGAAAGCAGGCTCCTCAACTGGCCTGTTTATCTTCACGGGTCACGTTTGAGGAATTCTTTCTATCCTAGTCTCCTGATAGGAAAAGTGAATTCCAAACCCGAGGCCAATACTTTGAAAGGTTATGGGAAAAATAAATACTTTAGTGTCTGCAAATAATCCCTTCTTGCTGCAAGAAAAATATATCTATTAATAAAAAAAAATTGTTGGGCAAATATTTCTTCAAAGAAAGGCAATAAAAATGACAAGGTGCTTTACACAAAGGCCTCCAGCCCATGGTAAATGCCCTGGGTTGCTACAAATGCTGTGTTAACCCCAGAGTAAAGTGCTTGTCGGACATGAGACCATCAGCTGTGGCTCTGGGATGCAGGGCTTGAGTGGAGGGGTTTCCAGAGAATCAAGCCAAACCAGAAATGAGTTTTCTCAGTGCGTTTGCCTATTGCCTAACTCCTTTACTTCTGGAAGGTCCGAATGAGAGTGGGATGGAATAAAACCACTGGAGGATCCTGGTTGCACCTAGTAGGTAAATAAAATCCAGGGGTGTCAGTACCTCTGGCATCTTTTTAGGTTCCAACAACCAGAAAGCTTATTTAAAGATCTATAAGTGAGAAAATATGAGATGTTAAACATCTTCTCTCTCTCTCTCTCTTTTTTTTTTTTTTGTATTCAGACCATTTTCAGTCTTTATTGAATTTCTTACAATATCGCTTCTGTTTCATGTTTTGATTTTTTGGCCCCGAGGCATATGGGATCTTAGTTCCCCAGCCAGGATTGAATCTGCACCCCTTGCACTGGAAGAAAGTCTTAATCACTGGACAGCCAGGGAAATCCCTTAAATATCTACTCTTCATTAAAAAAAAATTTTCCCTTTTAGCCCCCACCCATCTCCCGCTAAATATTTCAAAGACAGTATCAAGGGATTAATAGACTGAAATTTCAAAATCCATAGGTCTAGAAGTATCTAGAAAGACTTAGGGTAGTTTGAGACAACTGGGTTAGCACTTCTTAAAATAATACAGTTAGGAATCCAGTAAACGTCTTCAGGAGATTCTGAATGATAAAGACAAATTTCAACTGTAAACCTAAGAATTTTAAATACATACTTATTTTCTAATATGTTTATGGTAGAAATGGGAAATACAGAAGAATATAAAGCGCCTTTCAATAGAACTATTCATAATCCTACCACCTTTAAATACTTTGGGAGTCTGGCAGGGAAATACACACCTATACACACAAAAGAACAATACATACATACATACTCACTAGAGGGAACAATATTGGCTGTGGCATCAGTGGAGACATCTCTTCCCAGGTTTTAGCCCTAGAATGAATCTGAATGCCATGAGAAGTATTTGTTATGTTAAGGTCCTTTTCCTGCCACAGTGTGGGCTCAGTCAAGTGCTGGGCTCTGAAAATGGATATGGAGGATACTCTGGCCATCTCTCCTGACAAAGAATGCACATTCCAGAATCCATCAGCTTCCAGGTCAAACCACAGAGAGACTGACTTGCTAAGGCAAAGCGGAGCTGCCTGCACAGTGTAGATGCCTCCCGTGAGTGATCCAAGGTTGATCATAATTATCAAACACCCGCACATTCTTTATACAGATGTGTCAACTGCTTCACTCCCAAACACATCCTTTCCCTTGTCCACTTGTTGCCAATAAACTCGGATTCTGTGCTGGCTGCCATTTCAGAGCTGCTGTTTGAGGGCAGCCTGGGGAACCCACAGTGGCTGGACAGGGACTCCCTGAAGCCCTGAGAATGATGCAATAATTGAAAACAGGGAGGCTATGTGTCTTTGTGACCCAGAGGAAAACAGATGTTTGCACAAAGTGACCCATGACCCTGGGTCACTGCCCTCCTTTAAACTTTAAGCTAACCTAAGGTAAGATAACCATGTTTTTAACTTTGAAAATCCAAAGAAAACCTTCTCCTCTTTGTTGTAAGGATACATTACGGGCACCAACTTTATAAGTGAGCATACTACTTAAATCGGTACTTAGGTACTGACTCAATTAAATTCACAGGTGGTAAAATCTGAATGTGCTGTAGACAGAGCAATTTATCTATAGATGCTCACGTTTTGCCGAAAATAGAATACAGCGTCTTCTACAGATGCTCTTCCCACGTTAGTTCTTATTTTTTCTAAAGATTAATTGCTTTGTGTAGTAGACATTCGTTATCCTTCTCCCTCATACAGAGAGGAAGGACATTTGAGGGGGAGCAGTTCACTTAGCTCTCCAGAGGTGGCTGGTGAGCTGAAGGGGAGAGGCAGCTGTCTGCACAAAGTTGACATCTCCTGCCAGCCTCTCAATGGCCACCATTGTTCTCTATGCCCATGAGGAGCTCATTGTGGATGGATGGGCCTTCCTCCAGAGTCCATAATGAACTCTGGGCAGGTGGAGGTAACAATCAGCCTTGGATGGAACCCATTGCTGCCAAGCTCATAGAGGCTTGAGTCTGCCAACTGGTGTGATACCCATGATAAATTAAAACTGTCCATTAGGATGGTCCACCCCTCGCCAAAGGAAACTGGCCCCACATCAGCAGCTCCTGGCACAGATGACTCTGAAAAGCTGACCTGGGATCCAAACTTGGATTGCAAAAATGCTCATCATCTTTGACCTAGTCAGTCTTCTATTAGACCTTATTCTAAGAAAATGATCTATTTATCCAGCTATCTACACACAAACACATATGCAATTGTCCACTGAGGTAACCCTTTATTATAACTAAAAATTAGAAACTCTAAGTGACATACAATGAAGTAATATCAATTTGGGGTATTGCTGCTGCTGCTAAGTCGCTTCAGTCATGTCCAACTCTGTGCGACCCCATAGACGGCAGCCCATCAGGCTCCTCCGTCCTTGGGATTCTCCGGGCAAGAGTACTGGAGTGGGGTGCCATTGCCTTCTCCAATGCATGAAAGTGAAAAGTGAAAGTGAAGTTGCTCAGTCGTGTCTGACTTTTAGTGACCCCATGGTCTGCAGCCCTCCAAGCTTCTCCGTCCGTGGGATTTTCCAGGCAAGAGTACTGGAGTGGGGTGCCATTGCCTTCTCCGAATTTGGGGTACACACACACACACACACAAAACCTTTAAAAAAATATGCCATTCCAGGTAATCTTCCTGTAGAACATCACGCAGAATCCTTTTACTCATCATCATTGAATCAAAGAGTTGCTGTGGGCCTTGAGGGATCTTCTGACTTTCTGTCTTTCAGTAACTGAATGACCAAGTCACCCAGGACAGACCAGGCTTACACTTTCTTTTTAAAGGACCCGATAATGAAACCAAGTGTTGGCAAGTGTGGGAGGAAATGTGTTCTCTATATATTGCTGCCTGTAAGTTGATACTTTCACCATTGTCTGCAAAAAAAATTTAAGAATAGCTTAAATATCTATAGTAAGGGAATAAACTCTTTAGATCCATATCATGGAATACTTTGCAAAAGGCGGCTCAGTATATACTGACATGGAAAGATAAGCAAAATGAATATTTTTGAAAAGAAAAATATAGAATAACATGTGTAGTAAGATAGTATCTATCATGTGTGAATAGAATACTCCCTACGAGAATATGTCCTGGGTATGTGCATGTGTGTGCATGTAAGAAAAAGATCTGGAAAAGGACAGAGAAGATTACCTATCTGCATAACACATATTTTGAAACAGAAATCAGGCCTGGGGAAGAGCATGGTCTGGGAGAAGCTCAGCTTTATTTGCAATGTTACAATTTGTATAACTAGTGTTTATTACTTATGTATTTTATTCATGTATTTATTACTTTACTCTTGATATTACACTATTGCTTCATTGTAGGATTTACATATTATGTATTTATTTATTAAATATTATTTTATTTATTTTTAATATTTATTTATTTTTAATTGATTGATGATTGCTTTACAATATTGGTTTGATTTCTGTCATGCGTTAAAATGAATTAACCACAGATGGACACAAATCCCCTCTTTCTTAAATCTCTTTCCCACTTCCCACCCATTCCTGCCCCTTATTTTTAAAGAAAGTAGAAGAAAATCTCCTGAGAGCAAGATAGTTGGTGGTCATGCGTGCACATATGCTAAGTCACTTGAGTTGTGTATGACTCTTTGCTACCTTATGGACCAGCCAGAGTAGCCTGCTAGGCTTCTCTCTCTGTGGGGATTCTTTAGGCAAAAATACTGGTTGGGTTGCCATACTCTTTTCCAGGGGATCTTCCTGACCCAGGGATTGAAACTGCGTCTCTAAAGTTTCCTGCACTGGCAGGTGGATTCTTTACCACTAGCATCACCTGCCAAGCCCCCGTGTTGTCCTAGAGATCGCCAAATGTGGTATGCCATTTAAGCATCTCATATCCTGGAGCACAGGCCTTCTTCCTTCTGGTAAGTTGAGATCTTCCCCCTTTTGATTGAGCTGATGCTTATTTTTCTGGGTTTCCCTTCCTGTTGGGCATTTTTGAAAATTCAGAGTGCAGTCAGCGTTTTCTGCATGTTGCAAGACCTCCAACTGGCTTGCCTTCAACCAAGCCAGCTTCCCCTTCCCCCTGGAGGGGCACAGTTCTCAGCTCCACTCTCAAGGCTGCTGGACAGCTGCTCTTCTAGCTGATTGTGCTTGCTTGAACACGAACACAGACACCTGTGCAGTCTTAGCCTCAGGAATCCTGGACCAGGTCTGTCCACGTCTTGTCAACGGCACACAGGAAAGGTCCCTGTTGGTTGAGAAGAAAACGTTGAGGTTTATTTTTCTTTTAGAAGGTGATTGACCCCAGGAAACAGTGCTCCTTTGGAACATGAGCTGTCAGACTGTGCTGTGGACGATTAGTTCTCTGCAGCTCATGGCATATCAATACATATGTGCAAATTCAGAGATTCAACAACTCAAGCCAAACATAGTTATCTACACACGGTGGGGAAAAATGTTCACAGAAGATTATGTGAACTGTCGATTCAAGTTCTTCTTAACACATGAAAACAGCTGTCTTACTTTCCTCACAAGTCAGCAGCCTGTAGAATTCTATTACCTGAGTCAAATTTAACACAATTTTCTTTTTTTTTAAAGTGATGAGCTTTGTGATGAGAGACAAATAGAAAATTCCATCTTTGGTTGGTGGTAAGAGGTCAAGGGCAGCAGATTGAATCTATGGGGAATGGTACAAGCATTCACAGAGAAGGTGGGGTGCCCCAGTCTTTAATTTCACTCCTTGGGCCTATTAGATTTCTCACATCAAATAATGATGTTGGTCTCACCCCATCCTTGCCAACTGAACCCCAGCGTGATGTGAAAGTGAAAGCCAGCGCTGACAAGTTCTAGAAGCTTTCCCTTCTTCAGTAGTTTCTAAATATTTTTTTAAAATGTCTTTCATAGGTGGTTTCCATTTACACAAATTGATGAAAAGCATATGCTGAACAGAACACAGCATCAGAGAATGCAGATATTGTGAATAAAGCATCAATCATTTGGTCCTCCTGCCTCTGAAATTCTGGATGGACTTCTAGCCCATCGGCCCATCTGCCCATCTACCAGCCTCTTGAGTCCCCACAGGAGCTCTACCCCTTGAGTGGGTGGCTGGGTGTAGTGAGCAGGGCCACTTGCAGCTTGGGATCTGCCATCATCCCTTCTCTTTCAGGTCTGGACAGAGGGATTCCTAAATGGAATTGGCTCCTTCTCTCTCATGCCTGCTGGCTCAGCTGGTAAAGCATCTGCCTGCAACCCAAGAGACTTGGGTTCAATCCCTGGGTTGGGAAGATACCCTGGAGAAGCAAACAGATATCCACTCCAGTATTTTGGACTGGAGAATTCTACAGACTGTAAAGTCCATGGGTCACAAAGAGTCGGATACAACTGAGCGACTTTCACTTTCACTCACATGCCTTCCTCCATCCCAAGGGAGTCTTGAGAAGACACATGCCCATCTCTTCCCAAGTCAGGGTCATCTGAACACTGAAGGACTCCTTCTGCCTGTGAGTTTTTCAGGGTCATAGAGTTACTTACAAGTAAATATCTCCCCCTATCAGTTGGAAATATCCTGCTGTCTATGTCTTTCAAGATACTGCACTATAAACATGCAGCCATTTGTAGATTTGATGTGGCAGGAACAGTCTGTTAGGTCCAAGCCCTGGACCTTGGCTGTGTGTGGGATGTCCTGCTCACAGAGCAGGCAAACAGAAGGCGTTTGTGGCTTCTCCTCCCCTCTTCAAGCTAGGCCACTGCTCCTGCCACACCTCCACTATCTGAGCTGCCGCAATGACCTCTGTCTAGGTCTCTAGGATTCTCCTCTCTTGTTATGTCTCCCATGTCTTTCCTCCATTCCCTTGTGCTGCCTACTGAATAATATTAAAACTATATGTAAATATCCAGTTCATTTTATCCCCCACCCTTGCCACATACACATTTCTGCTATGTCTGCATCTCTATTCCTGCCCTGCAAATAGGTTCACCTGCTCATTTTCCTAGATTCTACCTATTTATATTAATATATGATATTTGTTTTTCTCTTTTTGACATTTCATTCTGTATGACAGTCTTTAGGTCCATCCATGTCTCTACAAATGACCCAATTCCATTCTTTTTAATACTTGAGTAATACATACAGCTGATTCACTTAACTGTACAGCAGAAATCAACACAATATTGTAAACCAACTATACTCTAATGAAAAAGCACTATACTTGATTTTAGTATACAGAGGCCCTTGAGTATGACATGACTTGCCATCTATTGTGGGCTGAACTGTGTGCCACAGTGAGATTCAAATCCTATTTTTGATACCTGTGAATGTGACTCTTTTTGGAAACAGGATCTTTGCAGATAAAATTAGTTCAAATGAAGCCACTGACAAAGGTCCATCTAGTCAAAGCTATGTTTTTTCTAGTAGTCATGTATGGATGTGAGAGGTGGAGCATAAAGAAAGCTGAGTGCTGAAGAATTGATGCTTTTGAACTGTGATGTTGGAGAAGACTCTTGAGAGTCCCTTGGACTGCAAGGAGATCCAACGAGTCCATTCTAAAGGAAATCAGTCCTGAATATTCATTGGAAGGACTGATGCTGAAGCTGAAGCTCCAATACTTTGGCCACCTGATGCGAAGATCTGACTCACTGGAAAAGACCCTGATGCTGGGAAAGATTGAAGGCAGGAGGAGAAGGGGACAACAGAGGATGAAATGGTTGGATGGCATCACTGATTTGGTGCATGTGAATTTGATTAAGCTCTGGGAGTTGGTTATGGACAAAGAAGCCTGGCGTGCTGCAGTCCATGGGGTTACAAAGAGTCAGACATGACTGAACGACTGAACTGAACTGAGGTCATCCTGAATAATAGGGTAGGTCACTAATCAAACATGACTTGTATGAAGATGGAAAAAAAGACAGGGACATTCATACAGACAGAGGAAAGCCGTGTGACTATAGAAACATGTGATACAACCACAAGGCAAGGGGAGCAAGCAGAGCTCAGAGAGGAGCATGGAACAGACTCTTCCCCAGAGCTTCCAGAAGAGTCAGCACCTTGATTTGGACTTCTGATTTCCAGAACCACAAAACAATACATTCCTGTTGTTTTACACCACCCAGTTTGTAGTAATTTCTTAGAGCAGCCCTAGGGAATTAATGCATCACCTCATCTCCCTCCCTATCAGTGAATGCAGGGGAATTAGCGGGTATGCGTGTCATAAGACCAGGAGCCCCAAAGGAAAGACGTCCTCAGAGGAAGCCTATCCCTGGTCAGGTTACCTAGGAGTGGACTCACTGACACCCCAGCTGGAGGAAACCCTCACAATAGATAAAGTGCTCATGGCTCTACTGTGGGCACCAGACCAAGCCCATGGTCAAACATAGCTTTAATCTTGAAGGTCAGACTCTAGCTGCAAGGGAACTATAGGAGATGTGAATACATTTCCTTTAGTGTCTCTCTTTTGCTCTCTTTATCCATAGATACTTTCTCTGACTTCAGTTCAAGGACATGCTGTGAAGTTTAAGTCTTTTCCCCCCATCACCTTTGTAGTGCAAGTGGCACTGAGGATGTAACAGAGAAGAACAAATGTGAGAGAAGAACAGACTTTCATAATGAATGTATTCCTTTAGCGCTGACGCTGTGCTCTGTTGTCCGAGCTTAGCCATGCTGGTTCTATCAGATCAGATCAGATCAGTCGCTCAGTCGTGTCCGACTCTTTGTGACCCCATGAACTGCAGCCGCCAGGCCTCCCTATCCATCACCAGCTCTCGGAGGTCACTCAGACTCACATTCATCGAGTCAGTGATGCCATCCAGCCATCTCAGCCTCTGTTGTCCCCTTCTCCTCCTGCCCTCACCCCTCCCAGCATCAGAGTGTTCTCCAATGAGTCACTCTTTGCATGAGGTGGCCAAATACTGGAGTTTCAGCTTTAGCATCATTCCTTCCAAAAAATCCCAAGGCTGATCTCCTTCAGAATGGACTGCTTGGATCTCCTTGCAGTCCAGGACTCTCAAGAGTCTTCTCCACACCACAGTTCAAAGCATCAATTCTTCGTCCTCAGCCTTCTTCACAGTCCACTTTCACATCCATCATGACCACAGGAAGACCATGCCTTGACTGGCGCCTTTGTTGGCGAAGTGATTCTCTGCTTTTGATTACTATCTAGGTTGGTCTACTTTCCTTCCAGGAGTGCGTCTTTTTCATGGCTGCAGTCACCATCTGCAGTGATTTTGGAGCCCAGAATAGTCTGACACTGTTTCCCTGTTTCTCCATCTTTTCCCATGTGTGATGGGACCAGATGCCTTTGTAAAAGAATGCTGCCTGTACTCTGAAATACATAGTGGAGCCCATTCTCAAGGCTCTGCCCTTTGAAGGTATAACATTTTCCCATTCGCATAGACATAAAAAGTTGCAGAACAGAGAACAGCAATTGTCTTGTTGCAGGTTTACAAAAACATTGTGACCAGACCTACTTGGACAGCTGTAAGAACAAAGGATTCCAGCATCAAGAGGTTTGCAATAACCAGCCACAAGCCCTCCCTTTTAGTATAAAAGAAGTCTGAATTCTAACTCTGGTAAGATTGTTCTCTGGGACACTAGACCACCATCTTTTCTGTCTGCTGACTTTCCAAATAGCAGTACTATTCCTTTCCTCAACACCCTATCTCTTAATTTATCAGCCTGTCATGAGATAAGCAGTATGAGCTTGAACTTGGTAGCAAGGAGGCATCTATAGACTTACATAGAAGGAAAGAGCTAATATACAATTGAATGAATGAATAAGTGAAGAGAAGTCTTTCAAACCCTGAATTACCATGCTGAAGCTTCTCAACCTGGTTTATTTTGCAGGGTGAAAGAGCAGGAGAGAAGATACTCGGGTGGGTGGTGCTTCCCTAGAGAGCAGGCATGCCCTCTGGGATCTGAGAGGAACAGCATTGCTCCCTCACTCAGCAAGAACAGCTGGTCCATCTTCCCCTGCTTGGTTAGGCAGAAATTCTTTCAGAAATCATGAAGGGTTTGTCTTTATTAAATTACAGATATTTTTCACATTTGCATTTTTTTAACTCAAGGCTATATCCATGGGATTTGTGAGACTAATTGGAAACAAAATTTCTGATATTTAATCCAGTCAGCCTTTCCCCACATGCTTGCTTCTTCAGAGGGACTAGAGCTTTCTCCAGCTTGTGGACAGTGCAAACTGCAACTTCACTTTAAAATCAGAACTAAATATGGGGTTCCAATTGGCTCTGTCAGCCCCAGACACAACTCAGTACCCTGCCTTTGCATCCACCTCTTTAAGACTGTTCCTTAGCTATTTCTGAACAATGTGGAAACAACTGCCAGCGTGTATACACGCAGGCACATATGCCACATGCACAGACACACACACAGAGGTGTGCACAAGCCACCGTGCTGGTTTTCTGTAAGGAAATCACTTACTCCCCTTCATGGAATAAGGCTTAATCCAGAAGTGAACAAGCTGAACCCCGTTTCAGCACCAGGCAGCAGGCGAGGCTGCACAACTGAGCAGCCCAAGTATTTACTGTTGCATTTGTTGTTGATTTAGAAAACAAACAAATGTGTATTGACGTAAAGTGATCTAAAAATTCAATTCAGGCATACTGACTTTTTCACACTTAGGCATCAGAGAGTAGCTGAGAAATGAGAGATTCAACCAATGATGGATGTGTGCCAGCCCCTGGTTGTAAAGCGCATTTGAAGGCTTCTCGTCTTAAGCATCTATCACAGTATTTAGCACAAAACGAGCGCTCTGGTGGGTGCTTTGATGTCTTAAGGGGAGTGGATGAGCACAAATGCTTGTGGTTGTTTTTTTTTTTTTTTTCCCTTCTTCAACCCCTTCACTCTATCAGGATATACACAGAAGGATCTCTACAAGAAATCCATCCTCTCTACCTCTGTGCTTCACCAGACCCCCTCAGAGACAAAAGTATAGCCCATAATTCAGGGTAAATTGGAAATGGTGAGAAATCTGAGAAGCCTCTGTTTGGTGCAGATTTCCCAAATACAGATGATGCTCCTTATTTAAAAAAAAATTTTTTTTCATGTGTAACATTTTAAAAGTCTTTATTGAATTTGTTACAATATTGCTTCTGTTTTAGGTTTTGGTTTACTGGCTGTTGAGGCATGTGGGATTTTAGTTCCCCAACCAGGGATCCACCCCACAGCCCCTGCCTTGGAAGGCAAAATCTTAACCACTGGACTGCTAGGGAAGTCTTGATGCTCCTTTTCTGATAGACAAAGGTTGGAATTCCCAACCTTTGGGTAATTGCCACACTTTGTCGCTGGGGTTCTGCAGTCCTTGTCTTCTAAAAGCATATATTTTAGAGCTGTGAGCTAGGGTGTCAGGAAAATTAAAATTATTGCTATCTCTTGAGGTGATTTATAAAAGGGTGTGAGTTTCTGTTGCATTCACTGTAATCGTCCCCTCCTGGGACCACACCAAGGTAGCCCAGTGCTGTTATCTGTTCGTGCAGGGAGACCTTTGTCATCGCTGTCTTGTCGCTCAGCCGTGTCCGACTCTTTGTGATCCCACGGACTCTAGCCCTCCAGGGTCCTCCATCCATGTGATTCTCCAGGCAAGAATGCTGGAGTGGTTTGCCATTTCCTTCTCCAGGGGATCTTCCTGACCCCGGACCTGAACCCACGTCTCCTGTGTCTCTTACATGGCAGGCAGATTCTTTACCACTGAGCCACCAAGAGCTGCCATTCTGTAAAATGGGGTATCATTTGACACAAGTGTTTCTTTACACATTTAAGAGAAAGCATGGTCCCCAAATTATAAGGAATTCTTATTTTGTGCACAGAGTACACGGAGTAATTACAGATTCTGAAGAGACAGGGATTGTGGATTGAAGCTGTCTCAGGCTGGGCTTTCTTTTTGTGGAAGTGTTTTAATTATGTCTTTGATGGCTTCGAATTCACAAGAAACTGAAAAGGCAATACCCTGATACTCTTCTCGGGGGTGTGTTGGCTGACTGTATTTGTTTTGTTAAGTAACACAAGGAAATGGTGAAAAGGCTTAAATTCTTGAAGGAGATGCTTATCTCCCTCTGAGACTGGCAGGTTTCTAACCTCAGGATGAACTCTGATGGGTAGCATTTTAGGTTGTTTATGGAGAGGGGCGCAGTCCCCTTTTTCAGTTTTCAGGGTCTAAAAGATGGATTTCTCACTTTGGTCTTCTCACAAATATCGATTGCAGTCATCTTGCATAACTTCAGTAAGTCTAAGCTATACAATATAACAAGGAGGTTTGTATTGTTGGCATTTTCATAATGAGAAATAGTTGAAAAGTATTATCTTTTACCCAGACTTGAACTTTCAGAAAGAAACTTAGAAGAAGTTTTTAAAAAGTTTAGAAGGATATCATATTCCTTTCAAAGTTATAAACATGTTCCTTATTTCTTGAGCCATATGGATTGCATGATTAAACGAACTGAGAAAACATATAACATTGCCTACAAAATTATTTTTATTGTATTTGATGCATTAAAAAAGAAAGGATATTTTTAAATGGAGGCTGGTGATGACTTCCTTCTGGAGTCTCCTGCTAGTGTGTTTATCAAATGCCAACCAACCAAGGCAATCTATGAATCAGTCATGTTGGTGGGAAAAAGTGAATCAAACCAATTACTTGGCCCTATATAGCTAAAAGGGTTGGTTAAATGCCTTATTTTTTTTTTTTTTTTTTTTTGCTGGCCAATAGGTTAGTATAATGTCTTGTAGTTACCATCTAAATTAGTTTTGCCAGCAGAGTAGACAAAAGATTGAAAAGACTATCTGATTAGCTCCTTTGCTTTTTTGATGTTTACTATATTTTACTTGCTATATTTTTGCTTTGCTTTTTTGATGTTTACTATGTTTTACTTGCTATATTTTACTTGCTCTTCTCTTTGTTGTAGACAATGTGATTCTCCCAAACTTCGGAGGGACGAGCTACCTCCTGACACTCTCCCGTAGTCTCATCCATGACAAAAGAACAGAGGAAAAAGTGAAATTATTCCTCTTTACAGATTTCATGGAATCTCTTTTTACTTGTAGTAGAATCATCTAACACCTGCTAGACTTTCTCGCTGGAGATTTGGTATTAGTTTATATAAAAGTGAAATTCAAAGGTGTATAGAACTACTGCTCTGTTCCATTCTTAGCACTGTGACATGGGGCCCAGTTAGGTGACAGTGTCCTGAGGGTGCTGATGTCACTCTGCTGGGTGTCTAGTTGCGTGATAATGGGGAATCCTCCTGGGGAAGGTCTTGGCCTGAGTATGTATTGAGGCACGTGGAAGAACATGATTAAGGGCCCTGTAACAACTGTCTCTCTAATATCTTTCACCCAAACCCCCAAGGACTCAGACAGCAGCCTTAGGAAGAGGAAGTAATGACAAAGACCTCAATGTCACAGACAAGTGCTGTTTCCCTGAGAGCCCTGTATCACTTGCGAGGAGCCATGGCATCCTGGCTGGCATGAGAGCACAGCGCCAGTGTGGACGGAGGGAATGCTCTCCCTTCCAGCTTGTTGCTGGGACATGACACAGCTCCAGCAAGGGCCTTTGCCCCAGTAGACACACAGGTATTTCTGGGTTGGTGCATTTCCATAAGCATTGCAGGCTCTGGTGCCACCTCGGAAGTACCACGGTGGCCCTGGACACTTAAGGAGTTAGTGGAAGGATCAGGCTGCTGGCATCACTGTGACAAGTTGAGTGTCAGTAGCAACTGGAGGCATCTCAGCAAGAAGCCAGATCGAAGGGCCATGGAAGGGGCCACCAAGGACCTGAGAGGCCTCAGGCACAAAGGAATAACCTCCAGGGTCCCCTGGGATGGAGCATGAGGATTAGAGGGACAGGCCGTTCTGCCCGTGTGTGGCCAGAGGTGACTGAGACAGAGAAGTACCATTTTGTCACAATGCAAAGGACCTTAATGCTGTTCTTAGGCTGGAGTGGTCTCACCAAACACTGGCCATGTTTCAACAGCTCAGACTAAGTTGCTTGGAAAGGCTATGGATTTCTCATATCCCAACCTCTGGGAGAGAACTTCTTGAAAATCAGAAGAGAAATGCTTTTAGTGCAGAGTTGCTGTCAAAACTGTGTTATCTTGTCAACCAGGGTGTCAGTTAAACTGGGCTTGAAGAAGCATGTTTGAAGCTCCTCGTCAAGTATGGGCTCTCGGAATTTCAGGCGGCAATCCTCCACATAGAGTGCACGCAGCGTTTCTGTCATAATGTGAGAATGGGAATCATATGCTCTCCCTTCCTGAGGGGGAGAAAAATATTCTCTAATGTTTTCCAGAAATGACACTGTTTCTCATTATCTGGTGCGTTTTGTGTCTGTCGTTCAGCTCAGAACGTTGGATTCACATCACAGTGGTTGCTTCCAGGGGCTGCGCTGGGGTACAAGCATTTTCCTCGTCTATGGGTTAGTCAAGTATATATCCATTCCTCTTGAGAAAACAAGACTGAATTCCTCTTCCCTGTCTCTCCTGCTTACCCTCTGCCACCTCATTTATGCTACGACAAGTGTGTTAGCTCGAAAACATATCCCCAGAAATAAAAAAATTGACATCAAAATAATGGACACAGCTAAGGCATCACGAGAATTTTCTTTGCCATAATTTACTATTTAGACACAGTTCTTGAAGGGATTTTCACAAAATATAATTCTGTATGTTTCAAGGCAGAAGGGGGCCATATGGTCTATACAAACCCATCCACCTGTCTGTCTAATGCTTATACCACAGAACTTTCTCCATTCTTGTCCAGCTCTTCTTTGAATACACTCACAGTGCATGGTGCATTCTTACCTTAGGTGGACAGCTCTGCACAATAATTATTCTCTGTGTAAAGAAGGTGGGTACCTTTTTTTACTCTTCCTAAAAGCTGAAGGGGAAAAGGCTGACCACGCCAAACTGGAATCGTAAACTAGCAGGTGGGCATTTAATTGGGAAATGAAAGCAACCTAACACTAATTTGCAGGCGTGTTCAGATTTCATGAGTAATTGCCATGGAGAAGGTAACTTGGGGGCGGGCTCAGTGGAGCTGAGCAACAGACACATCTAAATATGGCTGTGGCATTTGTAGCATACGCTCTTCGCCTAGAGGTGTGAGCAAGAGAGAAGGGCTGTTCCCGGAGGTAAACTTTGAATCAGGAGATAAAGGATATCTTTCAAAGGGAAGTAGAAGCAAAGGGGGCTGCGGGTCATTGCTGGAGTCAGACGTCCTCTCTGAGGGGCTGGGTGCTGTATTGCAGTGGTGCTGGATTGATGGAGGTGCTGTTGCCTGAGGCTGAATCTGTCCCGCCAAACCCACGAGAAAGCTTGTGCCTGCGATCTTGAGGGGAAAGTCTGCATTTTACCATCAAATAGCCTATGCAAGACCTATGAACATGGCTTGCACCTAACACATCAACAAACAGGTTTGGTGGAAATATGGAAGTTGCGGGGGCTTACCTGATAGCTCGGTTGGTAAAGAATCCACCTGCAATGCAGGAGACCCCAGTTCAATTCCTGAGTCAGGAGGATCCACTGGAGAAGGGAAAGGCTACCCACTCCAGTATTCAGCCCTGGAAAATTCCATGGACTCTATAGTCCATGGGGTCACAAAGAGTCAGACGCAACTGAGCGACTTTCACTTTCATAGAAGTTGTGGGCTTTCAAAGTTGTCTTGAAGGCAGTGTCCAGATGGAAACTTTTGAGGGACCTGGTGTTCTAATCCAGCACTGGATGCCTTGATGAATGGTAAAAAATGCATTCACTTTTGAATTCGTTTCCCCCTACATCTCTATCCTCTTTACTATTGACCTTTCACCCCAGTTTGTGTTTCTTTTAAATTGAAGTAGAGAAGGCAATGGCACCCCACTCCAGTACTCTCGCCTGGAAAATCCCATGGACAGAGGAGCCTGGTAGGCTGCAGTCCATGGGGTCGCTAAGAGTTGGACACGACTGAGTGACTTCACTTTCACTTTTCACTTTCATGCATTGGAGGAGGAAATGGCAACCCACTCCAGTGTTCTTGCCTGGAGAATCCCAGGGACGGCAGGGATCTGGTGGGCTGCCGTCTATGGGGTCGCATAGAGTTGGACACGACTGAAGCGACTTAGCAGCCGCAGCAGCATAGTTGATTTACAGTATCGTGTTAGTTTCAAGGTGTACACCAAAGCGACTCAGTCATATATATATATATATATATATAAGAATATATATATTCTTTTTCAGATTCTTTTCCCCTATAGGTTATTACTAAATTTGATTGTAATTCTTTGTGCTATACATTAGGTACTTGATATTTATTTTATACTTCGTAGTGTGTATGCTAATCCCCCTAATTTATACCGCACTCCACCTTTCTCCTTTGCTAACCATGAGTTTGCTTTCTATGTCTGTGTGTCTATTTCTGATTTATAAATAAGCTCATTTGTATCTTTTTTTCAGATTCCATATAAAAGCAATATCATGTGATATTTGTCTTTCTCAGTCTTACTTCAGAGAAGGCGATGACACCCCACTCCAGTACTTTTGCCTGGAAAATTCCATGGATGGAGGAGCCTGGTAGGCTGCAGTCCATGGAGTTGCGAAGAGTTGGACATGACTGAGGACTTCCCTTTCACTTTTCACTTTCATGCATTGGAGAAGGAAACGTCAACCCACTCCAGTGTTCTTGCCTGGAGAGTCCCAGGGACAGGGGAGCCTTGTGGGCTGCCGTCTATGGGGTAGCACAGAGTCGGACATGACTGAAGCGACTTTGCAGCAGCAGCAGTCTTACTTCACTTAGTATGATAATCTCTAGGTCCATTCAAGTTGGTGCAAATGGTATCATTTCATTCTTTTTTGATGGCTGGGTAATATTCCATTGTATATGTTTAACCACATCTTCTTTATCTATTCATCTGTCAGTGAACACTTAGGTTGCTTTCACGTCTTGGCTATTGTAAACAGTGCTGCTCTGAACATTGGGATGCATGTATCTTTCTGAATTAGCTTTTTCTCTGGATACATGCCTAGAGTGGGATTACTGGATCATATGGCAGTCCATGGGCTCACACAGAGTTGGACACGACTGAACAACACCATGCGGTAACTCTGTGGAGAACAGTCTGGAGGCTCCTTCCACACCAATTTGAATCCTGGATATTTGAGTGCTCTCACCCAAAATGAAACTTCATCTTTGACTTGTTCTTGAGGCAACCATGAACCAGAAAGAGTTTTACTGAATTCTTGGCCAAAAGCCACCTCCTGTATAAGACAGCTTAAAAAATAAGCTTAAAGATCTGGGATGATAGCCCTGGGATGGGACTCCTTTAGAAAAAAATATCTACTTGAACACAGTTTGGACCAGAGCCCACAACTTAGGGGCTCACATGGTCAGATGGCCTAGAGGCCTGTCTTACATCCACAGACTTGTCCCTGAGGATGGAGAGATGGAGTTTGTAACTGACTGAGCCCTAAATACAACTCTTGTGTTTGGCTGGTCTTACAACCTCAAATTCTGTCACGTAGTGTCAGAGCCTTAGTCACAGCTGAGAGAGGGAACATAGCAGCCTCAAGGAGAGTTTCTATTTCATGGATCAGGAAGGTGGTCACTTAGACCCACAGAATGTGTGTAGACAGAGGAAATTCACTTTAATGGGAGTATTTAAGTCATATGGGGAAGCATTTGGAAGAATCACAATTTTACTCCTGGCTCCCCAAGTCCCTAAGGAAAAGAAATTAAGGAAAGGTTTCTTTGCCATTTGTGAATTGTGAAATAAACGCATCTCCATGGGGGTGCGTGGGTGTGTGTACATATTAATATACCAGGGGTGTGGGCAATATTGACACTGATGATTTTCTAAGTTATTTGCGATTCCTCCCCAACGCATTCATCTGAAATCGGTGCGCTGCAGATCTTTAAGGCTGCCAGATTCCTTTGCAAAGGAACTGTTTCTTCCCATTACCTTTCAAATCAGCTCTCCTGGGTTTAGCCAAGTGCTGTATTCCAGCATGGAAAGGAGAGGAAGAGGAAGTCTGTCTCTCGGAGAGGAGGAGCGAGGAGGCCAGGAGAGTAACTGCAGCCACATTAGAGAGGAAATGTGCCTGATGACTTCGCTGGGGCCCTTGTATCCCCACCATTTACCAACAATTTGCTAAATGCCTTCATTAAACTGCATCTTCTTCTGCTCCCATTGTTCTACGGAACTGAAACAAGCCAGCATAGCATTGTCATCTGTGTCAATAACGGTCACAAAATGGCTTTTCCCCCTTCTGCAGCAGACTGCCTGCAAAACATAAAAGAGTGTAGTGATGCACCCGAGCAAATTACCCTCCCAAGCTCATTTAAATAACGTTTTCCCCTCATATATGCAAAATTCAGATGAATATTTACAACATCCAGGAATAGGTACCACAGGAAGAAAAAAAAGAACGACGACACACTACCAACCCACCCCAACCCGCAAGTGCAATCATTCTCAAAATGCTCCCCAAACAAATTGTTCTGGCTGCTGTTGCCCGGCAACAATCCCACTGCGGCGTTCAGCCCAAGCACATGTAAAGCGGGCGTCCTCTCTGCTCAGAGCGTGTACAGTCAGGATAGCAGCAGAGATGGAAAGTGAGATGTGAGGGGGGGTCAAAGTCAGGGTCAGAAGTGCCGATGGCCGTGACCCTAAAATCAATTTGAAGCACTATTTGTGGCATTTTTTCCCCTGTGTTCCAGCGCTTGATGTTCGTCTTGCCATGAACCAGCTAATCAGACTTCGGGAACCATGGGACCTTGGGGTTTTCGTAGTGTCAGGTCAATTTCTACCCATCAGTGTATTGCCCCTCAATGAGGCAGACCATTATCTTGACTTTGGAGACTCTCAAAGCTGTAAAGATCTGAGTGGAGAGAGGAGGACCCAGCAGAGCTTATCCAGGGCTTTGCCTGGAACCAGAGCAACCTGCTCATGGAGGGCAGCCCCTTTAGACAAAGTGTGCCCTGTGTGCAGGGCATTTTCCCTAAGGCATTCTTCCAAAGGTACAAGAATATGGTTTTATTCTTCTTTCTAACAGATGCACATGTACAGAAGAAAAAGGAGGGATCTTGTAAAATAAGCTATCACCATATGGCACTAATCATTAGTCTTAGGAGAGTTATGGATGCATGTAGGGGTGGGCTATAGTGGACTCAGGCCAAATTAGGCTTCTACCTAAAGACTGGGGTGATTCCAAATATCGTTGGGCCTTTCATTTTATTTCTAGATATTTCTTAGGTGGTATGATAGAGCTAAGCAATACATGACTTTATAATTGAGATTTTCCCTTTCTTATCATTATTAATCTTGATTCCAACTTGTGTTTCTTCCAGTCCAGCATTTCTCATGATGTACTCTGCATATAAGTTAAATAAACATGGTGACAATATGCAGCCTTGACGTACTCCTTTTCCTATTTGGAACCAGTCTGTTGTTCCATGACCAGTTCTAACTGTTGCTTCCTGACCTGCATACAGATTTCTCAAGAGGCAGATCAGGTGGTCTGGTATTCCCATCTCTTTCAGAATTTTCCATAGTTTATTGTGATCCACACAGTCAAAGGCTTTGGCATAGTCAATAAAGCAGAAATAGATGTTTTTCTGGAATTCTCTTGCTTTTTCCATGATCCAGCGGATGTTGGCAATTTGATCTCTGGTTCCTCTGCCTTTTCTAAAACCAGCTTGAACATCAGGAAGTTCACGGTTCACATATTGCTGAAGCCTGGCTTGGAGAATTTTGAGCATTACTTTACTAGCGTGTGAGATGAGTGCAATTGTTCGGTAGTTTGAGCACTCCTTGGCATTGCCTTTCTTTGGGATTGGGATGAAAACTGACCTTTTCCAATCTTGTGGCCACTGCTGAGTTTTCCAAATTTGCTGGCATATTGAGTGTAGTACTTTCACAGCATCATCATTCAGGACTTGGAATAGCTCCACTGGAATTCCATCACCTCCACTAGCTTTGTTCGTAGTGATGCTTTCTAAGGCCCATTTGACTTCACATTCCAAGATGTCTGGCTCTAGGTCAGTGATCACATCATCATGATTATCTGGGTCTTGAAGCTCTTTTTTGTACAGTTCTTCTGTGTATTCTTGCCACCTCTTCTTAATATCTTCTGCTTCTGTTAGGTCCACACCATCTCTGTCCTTTATTGTGCCCATCTTTGCATGAAATGTTCCTTTGGTATCTCTGATTTTCTTGAAGAGATCCCTAGTCTTTCCCATTCTGTTGTTTTCCTCTATTTCTTTGCATTGATCACTGAAGAAGGCTTTCTTATCTCTTCTTGCTATTCTTTGGAACTCTGCATTCAGATGTTTATATCTTTCCTTTTCTCCTTTGCTTTTCACTTCTCTTCTTTTCACAGCTATTTGTAAGGCCTCCCCAGACAGCCATTTTGCTTTTTTGCATTTCTTTTCCATGGGGATGGTCTTGATCCCTGTCTCCTGTACAATGTCACGAACCTCATTCCATAGTTCATCAGGCACTCTATCTATCAGATCTAGGCCCTTAAATCTATTTCTCACCTCCACTGTATAATCATAAGGGATTTGATTTAGGTCATACCTGAATGGTCTAGTAGATTGCCGGGAGAAATATCAATAACCTCAGATATGCAGATGACACGACTCTTATGGCAGAAAGTGAAGAGGGGCTAAAAAGCCTCTTGATGAAAGTGAAAGTGGAGAGTGAAAAGGTTGGCTTAAAGCTCAACATTCAGAAAACGAAGATCATGGCATCTGGTCCCATCACTGCATGGGAAATAGATGGGGAAACAGTGGAAACAGTGTCAGACTTTGTTTTTCTGGGCTCCAAAATCACTGCAGATGGTGACTGCAGCCATGAAATTAAAAGACGCTTACTGCTTGGAAGGAAAGTTATGACCAACCTAGATAGCATATTCAAAAGCAGAGACATCACTTTGCCAACAAAGGTTCGCCTAGTCAAGGCTATGGTCTTTCCTGTGGTCATGTATGGATGTGAGAGCTGGACTGTGAAGAAGGCTGAGCGCCGAAGAATTGATGCTTTTGAACTGTGGTGTTGGAGAAGACTCTTGAGAGTCCCTTGGACTGCGAGAAGATCAACCAGTCCATTCTGAAGGAGATCAATCCTGGAATTTCTTTAGAAGGAATGATGCTAAAGCTGAAACTCCAGTATTTTGGCCACCTCATGCGAAGAGTTGACTCATTGGAGAAGACTCTGATGCTGGGAGGGATTGAGGGCAGGAGGAGAAGGGGACGACAGAGGATGAGATGGCTGGATGGCATCACTGACTCGATGGATGCGAGTCTGAGTGACCTCCGGGAGCTGGTGATGGACAGGGAGGCCTGGCGTGCTGCGGTTCATGGGATCGCAAGAGTCGGACACGACTGAGCGACTGATCTGATCTGATCATTATTAATGTCTAATAAAACTAAGGCATTTTATTCTGTATAAATCATTTGGGGAAGCAATTAATTCATAACTGTTCAATCTAAGACTGATCTGAGCAAAATATTGACAGTTCATCTGAAAACTAACACATAAATATTTCCCCAATACCTCTTTGGTTAGGAAGACTCTCCTGCTCAAAGTTCTTTAGTGAGTCTTCATTCCTTAGAATAACATTTAGAACCCCTACTTTAGTATCTTTTCAGCATCACCTGGACTTATCTTGCTGATCTACCTTTTTCCTTTGGCAAAACTGGGTTCCATTAACCCAAGGTGCAGGCTGACAGAGCAGAGACAGCATAGCAAGAAGTCCAGAATCTAAGTTCTGGTCTTGGCTCCCTCCTAACTGGCTGTATGAGTAACAAGTGCTTTAATTTTCCTTGGTCTTTGTTTCCTTATAACAGCTGCTGCTGCTGCTAAGTCGCTTCAGTCGTGTCCAACTCTGTGCGATCCCATAGACGGCAGCCCACCAGGTTCCCCCGTCCCTGGGATTCTCCAGGCAAGAACATTGGAGTGGGTTGCCATTTCCTTCTCCAATGAATGAAAGTGAAAAATGAAAGTGAAATTGCTCAGTCATGTCCGACTCCTAGCGACCCCATGGATTGCAGCCTACCAGGCTCCTCTGTCCATGGGATTTCCCAGGCAAGAGTTCTGGAGTGGGGTGCCATTGTCTTCTCCGCCTCATAAGAGCACTGCAGGCATAAGGCCACAGGGTCTGAAGACCCCACACACTCAGACCCTTACTCCCCCAGAACATTTGTCACTGCTGTCTACACTCTCATTGTACACAGGTCCTTCTTTGTCTTGCACGATACCACTCCCTCCTTGTTTTTCTTTCTTCTTTTCTTTGTGTTTCTCATGAAATGCTTCCCCTGTTCCACTCTGGAATATTGCAGGTAACTATCTTTAGCAAGCCCCTCCTTCAGTTTTCTGAATGGGCTCAACTTTGACCACGACTTCCTTTAATGCCCCCACCCTGACCTCTGCTGCCTCCATCTCCAGCCCAGAAGCCCCCTGAGTTCCAGTTCCATGTTTCCATCTCTATCAGACTCCGCATGGGGGAGAGTCTGCACCCCTCCCAACATTTCCATTCCCAAGGAACTTATCATCTTCCTCCTTAAGTCAGTTCCTCCTTGACTTTGCACATAAGACTCAAATTTGAAGACTTTCTTCTTTCCTTCCCTAAGTCTTTTTCAATCATCCTAACTTCAAAAATCAAGTCCATTTTCAGAAAGAACTTATCATACCTTATTTCTTTTATAAAGTGCCTCATATTCTCATCTCTTACTCCAGGTAAGTTATTAGAAGGACTTACTTTTAAATTTTTATTCTGTATTGGAGTCTAGCTGATTAGCAATGTTGTGTTACTTTCAAGTGTACAGCAATGTGTTTCAGTTATACATATACATGCATGTATTTTGTATTGTTTGCGATTATTTGCCAAATGAGTGTGATAAGGCTGTATATCATCACTCAGCTTATTTAACTTAAATGCAGAGTACATCATGCAAAATGCCGGGCTGGATAAGTCACATGCTGGAGTCTCAGATATGCTGATGATACCACTCTTATGGCAGAAAATGAAGAGGAACTAAAGAGTCTCTTGATGAGGGTGAAAGAGGAGAGTGAAAAAGCTAGCATAAAACTCAACATTAAAAAAAGCTAAGATCATGGCATCAGGTCCCATCACTTAATGGCAAATAGAAGGGGAAAAAGTAGAAGCAGTGACAGATTTCCTTTTCTTGGGCTCCAAAATCACTGCAGGTGGTGACTGCAGCCATAAAATTAGATGCTTGCTTCTTGGAAGGAGAGCTGTGACAAACCTAGACATCATATTAAAAAGCAAAGACACCACTTTGCCAGCAAAGGTCATTATAGGCAAAGCCATGGTTTTTCCAGTGGTCATGTATGGATGTGAGAGTTGGACCATAAAAAGGCTGAAGGCTGAAGAACTGATGCTTTCAAATTGTGGTGCTGGAGAAGACTCTTGAGAGTCCCTTGGATAGCAAGGAGATCAAACCAGTCAATCCTAAAGAAAATCAACCCTGAATATTCATTGGAAGGACTGATGTTATAGCTGAAGCTCCAATACTTTGGCCATCTGATACGAAGAGCTGATTTGGTGAAAAAGACTCTGATGCTGGGAAAGATAGAAGGCAAAAGGGGAAGAGGGCAGCAGAGGATGAGATTTTTAGATAGCATTACCAACTCAATCGGCATGAGTTTGAGCAAACTCCAGGAGATAGTGAAGGACAGGGAAGTCTGGCGTGATGCAGACCATGGTTTGCAAAGAGTCAGACAAGACTTAACAACTGAAAAACAACAAATTTGCCAACACTAGTCTTCAGAAAGCATTTCTCTCTGTATTGATTATTGCTAATAATCTTATTAATGCCTAATTTGTCTCTTTGTTTTTTCCAGTGCAACTTTTATCCAACTAGAGAGAAGAGAGAACTTTTAACCCTTATTCTTTTATGTTTGTGATAAGAAATGGGGTTGACATAATTTTTTTTTCTTTTACTGCAAGTCTTCCTCCCTTATTTGTTTTTTCATATTTAAAGAAATAAAGCAAGATGTCAGACTGACATTATAGCAAATGTTGTCATGACAAGCATTTATAGCAAAGAAATTCTAGTTTTGTTTGTTCTTCCACAACATGTCCGTTTTAATTAATCTTGCAAGAGAAACTCATTTTGTTCTCAAAGCAACAATATGAAAAGACAGGCTCCAAATGCCTTGGAATGGTTTTGGAAAGTTTGTAGGGGAGATTTGTTATTAAGATGAACTGGTTACTTAAGAGCTGTTATAATTCAAGATTCTGCTTCAGATGTCTAATATTTTCTGCAGAGGCTCAAGCAAAGATTATTGCTGCATTTCTGTGGTCAGTGGAAAAGCCCACTGTGAAACCCGAAACTAGGAATAAATGAATCTTTTTAAAAAACAAGATTTGGGTTGGGATAAATATCCTACAGTAGGCAGGAAACGTCATAGAACTTCCCTAACCTACTCTCACAAGACTTTCAGAACTTCCTGCCATGTTGCAAATACCAAGAAGATGGATTTTCTGGGGGTATTTCTGTGCTTCACTTAGGACTCTGACAAAAAGAAAAAGTGAAAATGAAAAATTGTTCATCAGTTTCCTTTGGGCCAGAACAGAGTCTGGACCGAAGCTTAGGGTATGCTGTTTATTTAGCACTTAAATTTATAGAACTAAATCATAGTCCTCAATGAAAATTATAATTATAGGAATCTATTGAAGTGAAAATAGTTGCTTATCATTTTAAGAATTAACCATTTCTCTAAATGCTTTTAGCATGGTGAGAAAAACAGTGGAAACAGTGTCAGAATTTATTTTTCTGGGCTCCAAAATCGCTGCAGATGGTGACTGCAGCCATGAAATTAAAAGACGCTTACTCCTTGGAAGGAAAGTTATGACCAACCTAGATAGCATATTCAAAAGCAGAGACATCACTTTGCCAACAAAGGTTCGCCTAGTCAAGGCTATGGTCTTTCCTGTGGTCATGTATGGATGTGAGAGCTGGACTGTGAAGAAGGCTGAGCGCCGTAGAATTGATGCTTTTGAACTGTGGTGTTGGAGAAGACTCTTGAGAGTCCCTTGGACTGCAAGGAGATCTAGCCAGTCCATTCTGAAGATCAGCCCTGGGATTTCTTTGGAAGGAATGATGCTAAGGCTGAAACTCCAGTATTTTGGCCACCTCATGCGAAGAGTTGACTCATTGGAGAAGACTCTGATGCTGGGAGGGATTGAGGGCAGGAGGAGAAGGGGACGACAGAGGGTTAGATGGCTGGATGGCATCACTGACTCGATGGATGTGAGTCTGAGTGACCTCCAGGAGCTGGTGATGGACAGGGAGGCCTGGCGTGCTGCGGTTCATGGGGTCGCAAAGAGTCGGACACGACTGAGCGACTGATCTGATCTGATCTGATTTTTTATTTTTTTAATTAAATTTTATTTTGCTTAACTTTACAATATTATATTGCTTTTGCCATACATCAAAATGGATCCGCCACAAGTATACATGTGTTCCCCATCCTGAACCCTCCTCCCTCCTCCCTCCCCATACCATCCCTCTGGGTTGTCCCAGTGCACCAGCCCCAGGCATCTGTTATCAGGCATCATACCTGTACTGGTGACTCATTTCAGATATGATTTTATACATATTTCAATGCTATTCTCTCAAATCATCCCACCCTCTCCCGTTCCCAGAGTCCAAAGTCTGTTCTATACATCAGTGTCTCTTTTGCTGTCTTCTAAACAGGGTTATCCGAGAGCTGTGATGGATAGGGAGGCCTGGCGTGCTGCAGTTCACGGGATCTGATCAAAATCTAATAGTATTAGTAATTTGCTTCAGGGCTCAGATCAGATCAGATCAGATCAGTCGCTCAGTCGTGTCCGACTCTTTGCGACCCCATGAACTGCAGCACGCCAGGCCTCCCTATCCATCACCAGCTCTCGGAGGTCACTCAGACTCACATTCATCGAGTCAGTGATGCCATCCAGCCATCTCATCCTCTGTCGTCCCCTTCTCCTCCTGCCCTCAATCCCTCCCAGCATCAGAGTCTTCTCCAATGAGTCAACTCTTCGCATGAGGTGGCCAAAATACTGAGTTTCAGCTTGAGCATCATTCCCTCCAAAGAAATCCCAGGTTTGATCTCCTTCGATAGCCAATGTCAAGTTTTCTGGAGGCATAATTTGTTCTCATATGGTAAAATTTGGGAAGTCATGGGCTTTTTAAAACAATTTTCATTGGACTATAGATGCTTTATAATGTTACATTAGTTTCTGCTGTACAGCAAATTGAATCAGCTATATGTATACATATATCCCTCTGTTTTGGATTTCCTTCCCATTTAGGTCACCGCAGAGCACCAAGTAGAGTTCCCTGTGTGACACACAGTTGGTTCTCATTAGTTATCTGTTTTATATATATAGTGTTAGATGTATGTAGATCCCAATCTCCCAGTTCATCCCATGCTCCTTACCCCCTTGGTGTTCATACATTTGTTCTCTACATCTGTGTTTCTATCTCTGCTTTGCAAGTAATTCATTGGTACCATTTTCTAAATTCCACATATAAGCAATTTTATATGATACTAATATTTGTGTTTCTCTTTCTGACTTATTTCACCCTGTGTGACAGTCTCTAGGTCTATCCACATCTCTGTTAAGGGCACGGTTTCATTCCTTTTTATGACTGTGTAATAGTTCATCGTATATATGTACCACATCTTTATCCATTTCTCTGTTGATGCACATTTAGGTTGTTTCTATGCCCTGGCTACTATAAATAGAGCTACAATGAGCACTGGGGTGCATGTGTCTTTTCGAATTATGCTTTCTCTGGATATAGAGCCAGGAGTGATGTTGCTGGGTCATATGGTAGCTCCATTCTTAGTTTTTTTAAAGTAACCTCCATACTGCCCCTAACACTGTTCTCCACAGTAAATTGTACCGATTTACTACATCAGCCTTAACTTTTAATTGAAGAAGATTCAATTGGTCAAATACATTCAGTCATCACTTTCAAAATTACCTTTTAGTCTCTGACACCTCACGCTAAGAAAATTTACTGGAAGGGTTCAAAGGACATATTGGAAGACATTGAATAGAAGATGTGATGGAAACAGATTTAGCCAAAAAAACACACTGCATTCTGATTGCTTGGGCTTTTGATATGTATGAACTTGGTTCAGGAAAACTGGACCTCGGAACTAAATTTTTTAAGCAAAATATATCTAACTTTGCTTTCACTATGTTAAATAAGTAAAACTGATAAATGCCGCACACACTTCTCTGGGCTGACAGGGCTAGGGAACTGAATCCAAAAGCTGCAGCAGTGGGTGAGGATCTGAGGAAACCAGACCCATGGTGGGCTGTGAAGTCACAATTGCTGTTCCTGCGTGGACCACTTCCTCATGCTGACACTGAGATGGGCTGGACCCACCCATGCCCAAGGGCCAACAGAGAGCTTGGTCTGCATCTTCCAAAATATAAAACTCAAATCAAGTAATCTTCCCCAATTTTGTCAGTGTATGGCTCTAGGACGATCTCTCCTACCAACGAGGTGTTGCATTTGATCATGACTGCCTCAACCAGTCCTTGGGCAGGGCTAGCCACCATGGTGTGGAAGGCCTTGGCCAAGCCCCAGGTAGTCCCATGTTGCAGGTGGGGTTTAGCTGTCCTATGACAGCCACCAGGGTCACTCATCCCTCGAAATGCATCAGATTTGAGGTTCTATTTAAGATGTTCCTTGTTAAAGGTCCTTTCATATAGCAAAACCATCAGTGCTATGAAATGCCCAGCCACCACACAAAGTTACTGTGACATGCACCTGTAAAATGGAGTGCTACTTCATAAAGTCCAGACCAAAGGAACAACAACAAAAAAAGAAACCCTTAAATTTTACCTAGGTATCTGGCCAGCCTCCTCCATCACAGTTATCTTCTCTCGACTGTTGGCATGGAGCCCATGGTTCCCCTGGCAACAGAGCTCTCCTCCTCACTCCCAGTCTCCCAATTGACTCCATGCTATGCTTTCCATGTCATTTACTCCACTCCTTCACTTTGAGTCGCTTTGTTTCACTCTACTGTAGTACAAAAAATGTTTCTTTCTATATCCAGCTTTGCATATTTGCTTTCTTTCCAGTTTCAGCTCACTTAGTTCTGGCTATGCTGATTCTTAGAGTCACCTAGCCACACTTCTCAAGTGCTGAAATTTCGTTTGGTTGCACTTAGTAGAAACCACCTCTGAGGAAATCAAGAGAAGGAATTCATTGAAAGGATATAATAGAATTCCAGGAAAAAATGAACAAGAAAACTAGAAGGGGAGGGGCAGCTCTAGTGACTTCAGGGACCAGACAGCGTAAACCTCCTCTTTTAAGTATCAGTGCCAACAGTATTCAGCTGCAAGGACTTCTGCCCAGGAGACACTTGATGGGAAATTCTGACTTGACAGAGAAGAATCTGATAGAGCCAGTTTAGCTTTGGTTGCCCAACAGTCCAGTCCTGCATGAAGGGCTTAGAGCCAAGCGGATAGGTGTTTTGTAGAGACACATCTGCTTTCTCTGCAGAAAGATCTGGACATCAGAAAGAAGAATCCTTGTGAACTAAGATGTCCCAAGCATAATAAGTTCTCTGTTGAGTGAGATCTCAGCCACACTTTTTTGGTATCAGAGTGTAGTATCACTGTATGTGAGTGCTCACTCTTGTCTGACTCTTTGCGACCCTGTGGACTGTAGCCTGCCAGGCTCGTCTATCCACGGGATTTTCCAGGCAAAAATACTGGAGTGGGTTGCCATTTCCTTCTCCAGGAAACCTTCCTGACCCAGGGATTGAACCTGCATCTCCCACATTGGCAGGCAGATTCTTTACCCTTGAGCCACTGGGGAAGCCCCTTCTGTGTAGTATACACTTTAAAAAATATGTTATTTTCCCTGAGCCAGACTGTTAAGCCCTTGGTTGGGGAAATGGACTGTGTCCTTGCTCTAGTCCCAATTAACTGGCAAGCTTCCAGTGAAGGCTTGACTGGCCAAGTCAGCTAACATGATGCCAATTCTTGAAGGGTAGGTTTCACATGGCTGATGTTCCTTTCTAAACCTGACACTTAATAAACAGCCACCACAACAAGATACCTTCGGAGGCCGGGGGGAGCGGGGGATTGGAGGGAGGGGAATGGAGGAGGAATGGGGGCTTAATGTTTAATGGACACAGCGTTCCCTTTTAGGGGAAGTGAAGAATTCCGGAGATGGATAATGGTGAGAGTTTCACAACAATGTGAATGTACTTAGTGACACTGAAATATACAGTTAAAAATGCTTCAGAGTATATTTTATATTATGTGACTTTTCCCTCAAATTTTTTTAAAGTAAATAAAAAATAAAGATAAATTAGACATGACCTCTGTTGTTAAGACAGATAATCTAATAGATTTTCTGTATGATTAATATTTAGGAGGGAATTGAATCAACAAATACTTTTTAAAAAATCATGACCAAACCCATGTGGAGGGTTCTCAGGCACTGGGCAGGTCTCCTCAGGTAGCTCAGTGGTAAAGAAGCCAGCCTTCCAATGCAGGATATACAGGAGATGTTGGTTCAATTCTTGAATCAGGAAAATCTCCTGGAGAAGGCAATGGCAACCCACTCCAGTATACCTGCCTGGGAAAATCCTGTGGGCAGAGGAGCCTGGTGGGCTACAGCCTATGGCGTCAAAAAGAGTTGGACACGACTGAGCACCCACATGCACATACACAGAAGCTGGGCAGTTTCTACTTGGGTTATCCTGTGGGTTCCACTTCAGACAAATGTTCAGGGCATTGCCATCAGGGACAGGATTCCAATGGACTGTTTTTTCCAGCTTCCACACTTAATATAGTATCTTTGTTATCATTCACCAAACCTGCCATTCGGAGCCTATATCTATATCTATAGATATGTATATCTCTATCTATCTATCTCCAGTATTTTGGCCACCTGATTCGAAGAGTTGACTCATTGGAGAAGACTCTGATGCTGGGAGGGATTGAGGGCAGGAGGAGAAGGGGACGACAGAGGATGAGATGGCTGGATGGCATCACTGACTCGATGAATGTGAGTCTGAGTGACCTCCAAGAACTGGTGATGGATAGGGAGGCCTGGCGTGCTGTAGTTCATGGGGTCGCAAAGAGTCGGATATGACTGAGCGACTGATCTGATCTGATCTGATCTGATCTATCTATCTAACTATGGGCTTCCCTAATGGCTCAGATAGTAAAGGATCTGCCTGCAATTCAGGAGACCCAGGTTCGATTTCTGGGTTACTAAGATCCCCTGGAGAAGGGAATGGCAACCCACTCCAGTATTCTTGCCTGGAGATCCTATGGATTGAGAAGTCTGGCGGGCTACAGTCCACAGGATCTCAAAGAGTCAGACACGATGGGATTCTCCAGGCAAGAATACTGGAGCAGGTTGCCATGCCTTCCTCCTGGGATCTTCCCTACCCAGGGATCAAATCCATGTCTCTTTCATCTAACCTGCATTGGCAGGTGGGTACTTTACCACTAGTTCCACCTGGGAAGCCTATAGATAAAATAATCAAAAAGGGGTTTTCTCCCCGCTCTAACTATCTAAGATAATGGTTGGAAAACTATATGTATTTCTCCACTTTGTTATTTGTATTTTCACACTGTACTTATTCGGGCTATTTTAGAGTTGTTATGCTGCTTCTCTATTATATATATAAGTGCACTTCTATGACTCAGAGATCTTACTGAGTTTACATGAAAACTTCATGTTGAAGTAGAAAGAGACTTCAGAGTAAGCCAGACTTGGGTTGAAAGCCTGGTTTCATAGCTTAATAGCTCTCTGAACTTGGGTCAAGCTACTTTCGGATCCTTGGTTGTTTCATCTACACAGTGGGATAATACCTAGTTCACATGCTTGTGGGAAATAAATGAGATAATTTGTGTGAAAGTGAAAGCTGCTTAGTCACATCCGACTCTTTGCGACCCCATGGACTATACAGTCCATGGAATTCTCCAGGCCAGAATACTGGAGTGGGTAGCTGTTCCCTTCTCCAGGGGATCTTCCCAACCCAGGGATTGAACCCAGGTCTCCAGCATTGCAGGTGGATTCTTTACCACCTGAACCACAAGGGAAGCCCAATTTGTGTGGAGGGGCCTGACAAATAGAGGAAAATCAGTGTGCATTTTCTCACCTCCCACAAAGTGAAACCATGAGCTTTCTTCCCAGGGCTTGCTTCCTACCCCAGTAGCTGCCTTCTGTGATTCCTAGCCTGCAGTGACCAGCAGCCCAAGGTGGGATGTGGCCAGATGGGCTTCTGTTACTCCCAGGACAGCCCAGCTTGATTTCTGAGGGTGTATTGCCACAAGCAGCCAAACTCTGACTATCCCAAACAAAAGGCTAAAACTGCAGAACAATCTCCCTGTCACTGCTGGCACAGTTTTGCACATTCTATAGAGGCTTACTGTTACTAAACTCAGGTCACACTTCTTGCTGCTCAAAAATCAACACAAAGAGAGGCAAGTGTTTGTAGCAAGGAAAGTTGCTTTTGATCAGAAAGCTGGCAATATCAGGAGGAGGTGGACTCACGTCCCCCAAAACCAGCTCCAAAGATTCTGCTCAGCCACGACAGTTGTTAAGGAGAAACAAGGATGTACGCACAGTTAGTTACTCATTGAGATAGGGGGTCAGCATCGTCAGCATCCCCCCACTGCGTGCAAGCTTGTCGGCTTCTTGTGATCTATCTTCAGATGTTATCTTGTTCACACAGTTCACACAGTTTGTTCGTGAGATGACTAAAGAGGAAGCAGGGAAGAGATCTGGTCCTCTGTTAAACACTTATTCTTCATTTCTACTTCTTTGATCTATGGATATAGCCAACAGGTTAGGCAAGGTATTGTGCAATCAAAGATTCAAAAAATGTGCTGGGGTCAGAGCTTGGGGGTGCCTTATTTAAAAGCTAGTTACAATGTACCTTGGCTAAAGTGACAAGAAAAGAGGTTTCTGGCTGAGGGCAGTTTCCGGCAAAAAAAAAAAAAAAAAAGCAACAGTTTTCATTATTGTGTATTTTGTTTCAATATGGAGATAAAGATGCTAATATAAAAAACTGGCACAGGCTTCCCAGGTGAAACTAGTGGTGAAGAACCCGCCAGTCAATGCAGGAGATGTAAGAGATGAGGGTTCCTCTGGGTTGGGAAGATCCCCTGGAGGAGGGCATGGCAACCCACTCCAGTACTCTTGCCTGGAGAATCCCCATGGAAAGAGGAGCCTGGTGGGCTACAGTCAATGGGTTCACAAAGAGTCGGACACGACTCAAACGACTTAGCATGCAATCAGTTGATGGCTCACCTAGTGGTTTTTGCTTCTTGAAACAAGTGGAAGAATGAACATATTGGCCTTGGGATGCCATTCAGCTCAAAGTTGGTGGTGATCACAAATGGCTTTAATAAATGAAAGAGCTATTTTGGCAGCACCCATTGAGGGAAATAAAGATTAAGGTCCTTGCCAACATCACAAAGTATATTAGATCCTCTACTTTAATTGCATCTCATGAATGGAAAGGATGCAGGAAATGGAATTTCAATTTGTACATCTAAGTTATGTTATTGAAGGAGAAGGTCTTTGTGACCTTATGGATTTGAGGGGGAAAAAAAAAACTTTATAGGGCATAGCCAAAACTAGCATAAAAGTTATGTCTCATGGCTGACATTGCTGCTGTTTGATGCTTGCTGCTAAATTGTAGAAAAGCAGGACAGGAATCCCTGATTGATTTTTCTGGACGTGCATTTGCAACAAACAAGGCTGAGTCTGGCTGGAACCATGTGATGTTCAGAAACAGAAACACAGTTTGTGTCCTGTCCCCCCATCGAGTTCTAGGGCTGGTGGTGGCTTTAATTGTTTTTATATCTCTTGCTTGATAATCAGACACAAGCTACACATTTCTGTGGACAGACTAATATATTCTATGTTAAGACCTGGGGGCTTCCAACCTAAATGAATGAAGAAAGCCCTGGAATGGCACTGGCATTCATTTTCAGAAAAGCAGGGAGAAGGCATGAAGAGGAAGGCTGGGATGCAGGCTGGGGCACCTCCTTCACTTTGGCCCTGTTATCATTTCCACAGCCCCTTGTTTCTTGCCACGCCCTCAAGAGCGTTCTTTGATGACAGAGACTCATCTTCATTTGACTCTGGGTGTTCATGACTTATTCTGTGAATGGCCTCAGCTCATCAGTCCCCCTGAACCACAGCTGTGGTGCAGTCACATCTCTGCCTTTGCTCACATAATTCTCAGACCATCTTGGCTACCCGAAGATAAGCAGCTTGATTTGAGTTATCAGGCAATCTAATCTTCTCTGCTTGCATCCCTAATTTCCCAAAATGAGTTCATTCCTCACAGTATATAAATAGATATTTGATATATATCTGACATGTGCCTGAAAAATCCGATACACACAGCCACATGAGAAGCCACGTGGTACAATGGGAAAAAAAAAAAAAAAAAAGCATTAAGCGAAAGAGGAAGCCAAAAGACAAAGGACTTGGCTTCTAACTAATTATGTGATCTTGAATAAATAAATAATGTATTCTAGTCAAACTTCTCGTTTCTCATCATTGGAATTCACTAACAAGATATTATAAAAATCAAATGAGATAATCTATAAAAGTGTTTGGAAACTATTAAGGTTTGTATAAATGGGAGGCAATATTTTACTGCATACTTTAACCCCAGCACATTGATAGTCATTAGGAAAGATCAAGAAATGAAAAGAGGTGGATGAACCTAGAGCCTGTTACACAGAGTGAAGTAAATCAGAAAGAGAAAAACGAATATCATACATTAATGGATATATATGCAATCTAGAAATTGGTAAAGACGAACCTAGTTGCAGGAAGGGACAGAGAAGCAGATACACAGAACGGACTAATCCCCCCACAGTGGGGGAAGGAAACAGTGGGATGAACGGAGAAAGCAGCATCAACATAAAAACACTACCATGTGTAAAATAGATAGTTGGGGAAAAGTTACTACATAAAACAGGGGGCCCAGCTTGATGCTCTGTGATGACCTAGAGGGCTGGACTGGGAGGATGGGAGGGAGGTGATATACGGATAATTACTGCTGATTTGCATTGCTGTAAGGCAGAGGCCAACCCAACATTGTAGAGCAATTTTCCTCCAATTAAAAAATAAATTTAAAAAATCAGCTAACAAATAAATGAAAAGCACACGACCTGCCTTTGTGGAATTTACAATCTACTTAGGAAGATCACACATATACACGTGTAAAATAATAAGTCTCATAAGTCATTATAAACTGATATATATATATATATATATATATATATGTAAGTACACAGATGGCATACCACATGATAATAGTTTTAAACAATTGAAATACTATGCATATAAAATTAGTGCACAAGCATCATTCTATTATTAATAATGAGCATAATCATCACCTTTACCACTTTCTCATCATGCAGATTACTTTAGTCCTTCTTTACATCTTAGTTTAGGTTTGAGATGAGTTTACATTTATATATGCTATTTATTTAGTGCCTTTCTACATCTCATTTACCAATATATCCCAACACCTAAGACAATATCTCAATAAATGCCATTGAATGAATGGATGAATCAGTTAATCAAGGCAGGAGAAAAGAAGCCACTTTCCATTTGGATCCACACATGGTATTTTCTAATTCTGGATAAAGAATAAAAACAGTGGAAAAAAGACTGACCTGTGAACACATGTGCACACACATGCACACACACTCACATACACTAGCTTAATCTTATGGAAACACATCAGAATTGAAGAGAGCAAGTGTGAGGTTGGTGGACAGACTGGAAAAGTCACCCAGACAGCTCTGTCCATCTCTCCCATCCACTGAGAACTGCGATCTAACATTTTTAGGGCTCTCTCTCTCTAACATGGGGTTCCAACAAAATGGGAACCTTTCTTGGACAGTCTACTGCCTTTTTTCTAATCCTTTCAGCTGTTTAGAACCTCATACTATTAAAACATTTCCTTAATGTTAGTGTGTGAATTCAAGTCTGATTGGATAATCAATTCTTGGATAATATTCTGAGCATAGTTGGAGGTACATAAAGCAAGCTCTTAACCCATTGATGTTTACCTATTGTGGGTAATGATCTGTTCAGATGGAGCTGTTTTCCATGAAGATAAACTACTCTAATCAGTTTCAGTGTAATAGTTAACCCCTCAGGCCAGAGCATATGGTTGTCATTGTGCAGCTGTGCTGATAGAATAGCTTGGCCCTTCCGAATGTTTGTTCCATTTTTATATAATTGCTGACCACCCATTATCTGTAGAAGATAATCATTTTTCTTCTTTCCTTCTCAGTTTCTAAGGAACAAAAGCTTCCCTCCCTTTCTTATTGTAAACAGTTTGAGAAAAAGCAAAAGGTGAAGTAAATAAGAATGCCTCATTGTCCCATGCCTACCCCAGTGCTGAGCTCCCTACCCTGGACTGTTTTCAAGTATTTCTGCAAAAAACAAAAGGCATTTTCTTAAACCAAAATGTTTCACATGGAAGCCAAACACATCCTAGCCTTCATGGATAAGGTACTGTAAAACGGCTCACATCTCCAAAAAAGAAGAGACATGGTTGGAAATTACAATGATCTTCTTATTTAAATGGAAATACCAGCAGATGTCACAAGAAATGTATAGAATTAGGCACAGACAAATACAGGATGCTTTGGGGGTGTGAAGTAGAGAAGAGGGAGCATCCATCTTGGACTGTGGAGGAGGGGGACAGTGGACCAGGAGTTCAGCAAGGAATTTGCTGAGTTTGAACAGTATTAATCATCTTGGAAATTTAAACATTTCTTGTCAGGCACTTTTAGGACACTATCCATAATTATATTTATTTCACAATAGGTTGATCTCAGACATCTTTCCAAATGTGCTCACCATTGAATTTGCACGTTGTCATAGGTTCCCTCTTTGAATTTCGGAGGGAAACAAAAGAGACTGGCAGCAAAATTGGGACAGGGAGACGGTGTCCATCAGCAGTTCCCCCTGCAGAGGTCTCCTAACCCTGTGCCGGCTTGTTAATTTCTTGCTCTTGCCTGTCTGTCAAAAGAATGGAGACGGTATTTGACAGCCCACACATTTTTTTAAGCTGAATTTTTATACATTTCCCTGATTTCCAAAAATATGACCAGTGTTATTCTGGCAGAGGTGTTTTTCTCCCAGAGAATGGGAGTAACAGAGTAAATGTTCTCACTCATGTGCTACACTGAATCATGCTATCATGAGACACCGAGAAGACAGTCACAAACTGTCTTTCTTTAACTGATATTTATCCTTCCCAAATAGAGGTCTTTCCCCGTGGCTCAGATGATAAAGCATCCACCTGAAATGTGGGAGACCTGAGTTTGATCCCTGGGTTGGGTAGATCTCCTGGAGAAGGGAATGGCAACTCACTCCAGTATTCTGGCCTGGAGAATCCCATGGACAGAAGAGCTTGGCGGGCTGTAGTCCATAGGGTCGCAAAGAGTCAGACACGACTGAGCAGTTACCACACACACACACACACACACACACACACACACACACACACACACACACCTTCCCCAAATAATTCACTGGTGGGGCTGCAATAGGAATAACAGGGTTTCTAAACTCACAAGTTTTGTTTCTAAGGATGAAAGAGCCCTGAAACCCTGACTGACATTCAGGTTGGAGGTACTGTGAACCTGTGGAAAAATAGGATTTTACACACTGACACCACCAATAAGACTTCTGAAAGGCGTGCTTGTCATGAAAGAGTTCCATTTGGAATAGCCCAGATTGTGGACTAAAACGGTCTCTATGTGGCAGAGGATGTTTGTGAATGAAGTGCCTTTCAATGAGGAGAAATTGATTTTAACAGCTCATTTATTGATGAAACCGAGTCTAGTCTCAGCAGTTAGAGAGCTTTCTTGGAACAAGGACTCGAGGATTCATCTGTCTCACCTGAATGGATCAAAGAAAAAGCTTCTCATAAAAGATGTTTATGGTCCCTCTGCTCCTGGAGTTTGGATGAGCTAGTATTTGATAATGAGTTACTAGGGAATTGGGGAGACTAGAATGCCTACTAACATTTCCCATTCCTGTTGGACTCTGTGGAGTTAAGATTATTCAAATACACTTAAAGATGAACCCTCCAATGGCCGAATCGTGGATTCATTTAATGTCTTAATTCCACTAAGCTTCCTTAGCACTACCCTTTGCTTTGGGCTATGCTGGCTCATTTCCTGTTCCAACACAGTGCCTGTCATTTCTCCACCTCTAAGTCTGAACTTACACACAGCCAGGTGGGGTCAGAATCCTTTCTTTTGTAGCTGTCCACTGCAGGTCAGGTCATGATGTTCCTGTAAGACACATGCAAACCAGAAGATCTAAGGTAGATCTCTTGAAAATAAAGGCACAATCACTTTGGTGATATGGTGACTGCTAACTTCTAGGCACTCCTGAAAAAACCGTGCTTGGACTTCATATCACTAAGTGGGAACCTCTTTGGGTTTGAGAGGTAATATATACAATGTCTGCATGCCCCACTCTAATCCATTTATTAATACAAGGTGAATTACAAGACTAGGGGGAAGCTACAGAAAAATGTTGATTTCTGGTCAGTGTAAGCTGAGGATCAGCCATTTATTCAATTCTCCTGGCCTAGCAGAATTCTGGTGCTTTCAGTTCAGTTCAGTTGCTTAGTCATGTCCTTCTCTTTGCGACCCCATGAATTGCAGCACACCAGGCCTCCTTGTCCATCACCAACTCCTGGAGTTCACTCAAACTCACGTCCATCAAGTCGGTGATGCCATCCAGCCATCTCATCCTCTGTCATCCCCTTCTCCTCCTGCCCCCAATCCCTCCCAGAATCAGAGTCTTTTTCAATGAGTCAACTCTTCGCATGAGGTGGCCAAAGTTCTGGAGTTTCTGCTTTAGCGTAAGTCCTTCCAAAGAACACCCAGACTGGTCACCTTTAGAATGAACTGATTGGATTTCCTTGCAGTCCAAGGGACTCTCAAGAGTCTTCTCCAATACCACACTTCAAAAGCATCAATTCTTTGCCACTCAGCTTTCTTCACAGTCCAACTCTCATATCCATACATGACCACTGGAAAAACCATAGCCTTGACTAGATGGACCTTTGTTGGCAAAGTAATGTCTCTGCTTTTGAATATGCTATCTAAGTTGGTCATAACTTTCCTTTCAAGTAGTAAGCATCTTCTAATTTCATGGCTGCAATCACCATCTGCAGTGATTTTGGAGCCCAAAAAAGTAGTCTGACACTGTTTCCACTGTTTCCCCATCTATTTCCCATGAAGTGATGGGACCAGATGCCATGATCTTCATTTTCTGAACGTTGAGCTTTAAGCCAACTTTTTCACTCTCCACTTTCACTTTCATCAAGAGGCTTTTTAGTTCCTCTTCACTTTCTGCCATAAGGATGGTGTCATCTGCATATCTAAGGTTATTGATATTTCTCCAGGCAATCTTGATTCCAGCTTGTGCTTCTTCTAGCCCAGCGTTTCTCATGATGTACTCTGCATAGAAGTAAATAAGCTAGGTGACAGTATACAGCCTTGATGGACTCCATTTCCTATTTGGAACCAGTCTGTTGTTCCATGACCAGTTCTAACTGTTGCTTCCTGACCTGCATACAGATTTCTCAAGAGGCAGGTCAGGTGGTCTGGTATGCCCATCTCTTTCAGAATTTTCCACAGTTTATTGTGATCCACACAGTCAAAGGCTTTGGCATAGTCAATAAAGCAGAAGTAGATGTTTTTCTGGAACTCTCTTGCTTTTTTGATGATCCAGTAGATGTTGGGAATTTGGTCTCTGGTTCCTCAGCCTTTTCTAAAACCAGCTTGAACATCTGGAAGTTCACAGTTCACGTATTGCTGGTGCTTTAAGTGTCTTAAAAAATAAAAATGCCCACATGAAACACCAAATGAAACATGAAAGCATCTAATGGGATATCACCAGAATTGAGGAGCAAAACATATTTTGGAGAACATATTCTTTTGAAAGAAAGGTTTTCTATACCCAGCTTTGGTATCACAAACTCCAAGCCACCATGTGACTCACGTTGCCTGTGATGGAGTAAGGATTATCTGATTGCTGTTGCCAGAAAATCAGACATCCCCAGCAGGCCTTCATCACATGGAAGCAATGTCCGTGAGGCAGGAATCAGCAGGTTGTGAGGGTACGAGTCAGTTATATAAGCACACGGCTCACATTCCCAGGGTAACTGCCCCCCTCATCTGCCACACCCTCCTGAATCTGCCCTGCAACCTCTAGGAGGTCCCATGAAAAGATGGCTACGGAGGCATCATTTTTAAGCCTGGTTTCCAGATGGCTCTGCTAAGTGCAAGTGTGCTGGGCCCACTGGGAAGGGACTGCTGTGTTATTACAGCTGTATTTATCACAGGTGGTCCTGAGGGGAGAGGAGAAAGGAAATTTTTCCAGCACAAATAACTGAAGAGAAATATCTCAAAGCCACACTGTCAGAAAGGAGAGAGAGCCTGAGATCAGAATCTGTACCAGCTTATGCTCTGGGGATAGTTAATGATGTGGCTCTATAGTTGGATACATGGAGGAAAGATACTGAAGGACTCGGCAGACGATGAGGGAGGGAGGGTGTCATGTGGATGGACCTACTGGAATGGGTCCCGACTGAGATATTCTTGATGCACACAAATGCTCACCAAAAGGATTCCATGACAGAAATATGTCTTGGCTTTAGATTTTCAAGATGAGTTATCTCTATGGATGGGGGCTTCCCAGGTGGCTCAAAGGTAGGGAATCTGCCTGTCATGGCAAGAGATGTGGGTTCAATCTCTGGGTCGGGAAGATCACCCCAGAGAAGAAAATGGCAACCAACTCCAGTATTCTTGTCTGGCAAGTTCCATAAGCAGAGGAGCATGACGGGCTACAGTCCCTGGGTTCATGAGGAGTCAGACTCAACTGAGCAACTAAACAACAACAATCCTTGTGGATATTAGCCAACCTCATTGTCCAGCTATTTTAGACTCCTCCGTGGGTGTATGACCAAAGTGACCGTGGTGTCAGAGGTGAGACTCAGCGTAGCTTCAACAACTTGGACGTTTCGTCAGTAGAGTTTATCTGATACTGCCCTCCTTAAGAGACTTATTAGCATCAGTAAGTAGCCTTGAAACCCTGATATAGTATATTCCTAGGGTGAAGGTATACGTAGTACCTAGGGTGAAGGTAGACAGTAGTAATCCAGAGGCAGCCTTTCCATCTTGGCAAGGAAAGTATCACTAAGGTCTAATGCACAGTGTTGCTTCTGATCCAGGAATTCACCTATATGTAAAATAAAAGCCTGGTGTTCCTTGCAGTCTCTAATATGTACCCTTATTGCTGTAGGCATCTGGGTTTGTAGGATGAAATGTCATCTTTTTGGAGAGATTTCACTGACTACCCAAGTAACTGACTACCCAATAAGATACTCAAGTATCTTATTCCTCTGTTTTGTCTTCATCCCCGTATGTATTTCTATCCAGGTTTAAACATCAGTTTCCCATCAGAAATTAAACTAGATGCAACTGAACTAGTTCATTTGTTCATTACCATATCTGTAGCACCTAGAACAGTCCTAGGAGCAAAGCCAATGTTTAATAAATATTTGTTTAATGAGTATATGAATAAATTATTTATTAGAATGCATATATTTGACTAACCATTAAGAACTTAAGGCCCAAATTACTTAATAAACAGGTAAGGATACAATTTCCATTTTAATTGGTTGATTTGGTTCCCAGTCAGAAATCTTATAGAAATTTTAATGCTTCGGAAGAAATTCAAGGATAAATCAAATCTACATTCATTCTCTGAGAGTCCATTACTTGCAAGCCATTATGCTAGATCATAGGGAACATACTATGGATGTAACATGACCCTATACTCAAGGAGTTTAAAATTGGGAAACACAGAAAATAATAAATAACAGACAGAAGTAGGACACTTGAGGAACTCCGTGTTTTTATATATGTGTGTGTGTGTTTGAATGTGTGTGTGTTTGAGTGTGTGTGTGCACACATGCGTGCATGCACATGAAGAGGAAGTAGCCATTTATTCAGCTGTGTTGGGGAAATCAGAAAGGTTTTGCGGCAGTAGTAACCTAGGAGCTGGGCTTCCCTGTGGGCCAGTGGTAAAGAATCCATCTGCCTGCCAATGCAGGAGATGCAGGTTCAATCCCTGGTTCAGGAAGATCCCTTGGACAAGGAAATGGCAACCCACTCCAGTATCTTGCCTGGGAAATCCATGGACAGAGGAGTCTGGTACGCTATAATCCATGGGGTTGCCAAAGCGTCGGATACAACTTAGCGACTAAAAAACAAGAGCAACCTATGAACTGCTGCTACTGCTGCTAAGTCGCTTCAGTCGTGTCCAACTCTGTGCAACCCCATAGATGGCAGCCCACCAGGCTCCCCCATCCCTGGGATTCTCCAGACAAGAACGCTGGAGTGGGTTGCCATTTCCTTCTCCAATGCACGAAAGTGAAAAGTGAAAGTAAAGTCACTCAGTCATGTCTGACTCTTCCCAACCCCACGGAATGAGCTAGGACTTGAAAAATCAGCAGGAGTTCAACAGGCAAATCTGGAGGAAAAGGTCCAGGCTTGGAGAACAAGGGATCCAGAAATCACAGAGGGCTTAATGGAGGTTTGGGTGGATCCTTCCAAGATGCTGGATGTCATATTCAGGTGGTGGCCTTTACTGTGTAGCAGTGTGGAGAGATCAACAAAGGCTTGTGAGAAAAAGTCTAACACCTGATCTGTGATTTTGGCCACATGTTGAAGGACAGATTAGCAAGGGAAGAGACTAGAGACAAGGCCACCAATCAGGAGCTTCATCTGCTGGTCCAGGGGTGATAAGAAGCTAGTGGACTTGAAACAGGCCCACAGCAGAGGGGATTAAGTGAATGGGGTGGATGCAGAGATATTAAGGGAGGATTTGTAACAGGATTTGACCAGGTGTTTTATGTTGATGGGTTGAGAGGAAGCATAACCTATAATAACTTCTGTAGTTCCTGTCTGGGTGATTTGGAGGATGGAGGTGATGTCAAGTGATGGGAAGACAGAATAAATCAGGGAGATTTGGGAAGAGAAATTTGGCTCTGTCCAGTCTGAAGATCAATTGCATGTATCTATCTTCATATGCCAAACTTGCATTTGAAGATCAATGGCATATCTATCTTCATATGCCAAGTTGGCATTTGAACATTTGGGATAAAGGCTCAGGATGGAAGTCCAGTACAGTGATGTAGTTTTGAAGTGATATTTAAATATTGCAAAGAAGTTAAAGAGCGAAGACTGTCAACACTTAACAACAAACAGGAAGTGCCAAGGTAGATAAAGAAAATGTTTTCCCCAAACAGCATGCCAAAGTACAAATATGTATCACTGAGGCTCCTAGTCCTGTTTTCCACATTTTCCCCCATGATTCTTCATCCTTTTTTTTTTTTTAATCAATTTTCTTTCTTTTTTCAAATTTATTTTTATTTTATTTTATGGGCTGTGCTGGGTCTTCATTACAGTGTACAAGCATCTCTGATTGCAGTGTGTGGGCTTCTCTCTAGCTGTGTTGTGCAGGTTCTGGAGCATAAGGGCTTAGTAGTTGTGGCACACAGGCTCTCTGGTTGTGGTGTGTGGACTTCTTTGGTTGTGGCACTTGGGCTTAGTTGCCCCGAGGTATATGGAATCTTAGTTCCTCGATCAGGGATTGAACCCAGCACTGAAAGGTGGATTCTTTACCACTGGACTACCAAGGAAGTCTCCCTCTTTTTCCCTTTCCCTTTCAATTATAGCTGTCTGATCTTTCCTATGGAGAGAAGAAACTCACCATGAAAAATTGAAATTACAGCTTTGATTAATGTAGTTTTCTACTCAAAAACCATTCATGACTCATGGTTTCTCCTACCTCAATGTCCTGACTGTAGCGTTTGGACTTTCCCCCATTGTGGCCACCCTCTTACCTTACACCCAGGATAGTCAAATACACCTAAGCTGCTTGTCAATTTTCCTACCTCGGGATCTCTGCTCCAGCTGTTCCTTGAAAGCAGCATTTCCTTCTCCACATACACGTCAAGGCTTTGAAACCTGTCCAGGTTTTTCCCACTCAAAATTCTCTCACTCTGTGGACTCTTACAGAAGTCTCCCTCCACTTTGCTCATCGCCTTTGCCTTAGTGCGCTTTGCTGTTTCCACACCTTAGTCCCTCAGTAGCCTGCAGCTGTAGAAGATTGCAACTTATTCCCTTTGTGCCTTATACTGGCTTTTTTGAAACTCTGAGCACAGCAGTGATTAGATGGATGTTTTGAAATGAGAGAGGAGAGAAAAATAATTGCAGCAAAGCCCATTCCTGCTCTGTGTGTTCCCTTTCTTAGCCTGACTGATTTGATGCGATGATAGGAGACATCATTGAACTCTCATAAATAGGTGTAAAGGTCTCTGGTATTGCCTCATTCTCTGGGCTGATTACTTTCAGAGAAAGAAAGAAAGAAAGAAACCCACAAAACGTATGAGGTCTGGGACTGGAGGGGACTTCATTATTGTTAATGTCTCAGTAAAACATCTTTTTCTCTCTCTCTCTACATTTACCAGACTAATCCCAATAATGTCTTTTAAACAATTAATTCTAGTTTCAAAAGCATTCTACTCTGCAGTTTGTCCAGAATTAAGTGACCATTAGAAGACATTAGCTTAGAAATGAGTGCCCTAATTACTTCTGAAAGTTAGCCATAAAAGACAGGAAAAAAAAGTCCAGATTTCAGAGACATCAGCATCCTTGCAGTGCTGGTTGCTTCCTGTGGACCTTTCTGTCCTCCCACCACGCAAAGTGTCGGGCAGAGGAAAGCACCGGAGCATTTTGGCACCTGCTGATTTAATTCTGTATTAGCAAACATTTATCTTTCCCTGATTCTGGAAAATAAAATGTATGGAAAGATATTAAGATGTGGACTGTTTTTCTCTAGATGAACTTTGGGAATGCCAGGAAGCGTGATGGTATCGATGTGTACAGATGATGCATGTCCAATTCTGCAGCCATGGAGTTTGTTACCACTTAAGAGCAACGCATATATATGGAATCTAGAAAAATGGTACCGATGAACCTATGTGCAGGGCAGGAAGAGAGACACTGACATAGAGAATGGACTTGTGGGCACATCGGGGGAAGAAGGGGGGCAGCGAATTGAGAGGGTAGCTTTGACTTACATACACTTCCGTGTGTAAAATTAGATAGCAAGTGGGAAGCTGCTGCCTAACACAGGGGGCTCAGCTCGGTGCTCTGTGACGATCAAGACGGGCGGGGTGGGAGGGTGGGGGGCAGTTCTAGAGGGAGGGGATATATGTATACATATGGCTGATTCACAATGTTGTACAGCAGAAACTAACACAATGTTGCAAAGCAATTATATTATAATTTTAAACAGCGTAAGAAGAGAATGTCATAGGCACAGTAGTTCCCCATGGTAAGTGTGCTTGTTTCAGCAGCAACATCAGTTTACTGTGTGGGTTTAGACTTCACAGCTGTTTGCAGAGGCCTGGTGGATATTCTGTCTTACATCTAGGTGTAGAAGAGGTGCTAAAATTCTAGCACAGTCTCTTTTAAAAGTGGGGGTGGTTTTCACCATGAAGCCTGGTCAAGAATCCACCTGCCAATGCAGGAGACTCGAGTTCCATCCCTGGGTCAGGAAAGTCCCCTGGAGAAGGAAATGGGAACCCACTCCAGTGTTCTTGCCTGGAAAATCCCATGGACAGAGGAGCCTGAGCGGCTACAATCCATGGCATTGCAAAGAGCTGGACATGACTGAGCAACTAAATACACACACACACACACACACACACACACACACACTCAGGGGAGCTGTGCCGGCTGTACTTGCATGGCCCAGGAGACAGAGTTCTCCCGGTGGGCAGGTTCGTGCATCGTATGTGTGACCAGTCAGCTCACGTTGGACGGGAGTGTTGGCAGTGCTCACAGCCTTGACACCCACTTTATAGGTGATTACTCTGAGCTTGCATGTCTGTCCATGGAAAGCAGGTGTTCTCAAAGAGGGTTCTTGTGCTGTGGGAGTGGAAGCTTCTTGTATTTACTGCTTCTCCCTTTTCCTCTGCTGGAGTGTAAGATCTTCACTGCTGTAACCCTTGCATGCTCAGTTGCTAAGTCACGTCTGACTCTTTTGTGACCCCATGGCCCACCAGGCTTCTCTGTCCATGGGATTTCCTAGGCGAGAATACTGGAGTGGGTTGCCATTTCTTCCTCCAGAGGATCTCTTCAACCCAGGGATCAAACCTGCATCTCCTGCATTGGCAGACAGATTCTTTACCACTGAGCCACCAGGGAAGCCTATAGTAACCCTTAGGGGACCAGGATAGGATTATAAGGGCTTCCCCGGTGGCTCAGTGGGTAAAAATCCTCCAGCAATGCAGGAGACCCAGATTCGATCCCTGGATTAGGGAGATCCACTGAAGGAGGGCATGACTACCCACTCCAGTATTCTTGCCTGGAGAATCCCATGGACAGAGGAGCCTTGTGGGCTATAGTCCATAGGGTTGCAAAGAGTTGTACCTAACTGAAGCGATTGAGCAGAGCACAGCACAGCACATGAGATTACGAATGCTTTAGGAAGGCAGAGTAGTTCTTGAGCTCATTTAGATTTCTTTGCAGAGGTTATGTGGAGAAAGCAATGGCATCCCACTCTAGCACTCTTGCCTGGAAAATCCCATGGAAGGAGGAGCCTGGTAGGCTGCAGTCCCTGGGGTTGCAAAGAGTCGGACATGACTGAGCGACTTCCGTTTCACTTTTCACTTTCATGCATTGGAGAAGGAAATGGCAACCCACTCCAGTGTTCTTGCCTGGAGAATCCCAGGGATGGGGAGGCCTGGTGGGCTGCCGTCTATGGGGTCGCACAGAGTCGGACATGACTGAAGTGACTTAGCAGCAGCAACAGAGGTTATGAGGTTTAGGAACAGAAGAAATCAAATGGGTGATTTTTTCCCCTTAGCTTTGGCTCCAAAATAGAGCAGCCTCCAGTCAGGCTCATCTGCCTTTTCCACGACTGCTCACTGATTAGGGGCCCTTCTAAAGAACCCTTGAAAGAATTCACAGGCCAGTCTGCTCTGTTTTTCCTTTCCCCTCTCCGAGTGGAAAGTAGGAAATTGAAATGGGGAAGCAGTCTAGGTAAGTGGGGCCCCCTGGGGGCTCTGGCGGTGCACCTTCCTTGCTGTGAGATATTAGACACCTTCCTTACCTGTAAAACCCATCTCACACTCTCAGTGGGAAGATGACGTGAGCTAACATGATTGGAGTATCTGACACAGTGCTGAGTGTGTAAGTCAACAAATGTTGGCTGTCATCAAACTAACACCAACAACAGCAGTGGGAATTCTGTGGTCCAGCTACCCAGAGCTTCACCAAGGACAGATGTCCATCCAAAGAAAGGAGTACAGAGGGGCAGCATCGCTGTCTCCATATTGCTGTTTCATCAGGAATCTGGACTTTTATCAAACGAAAGCATATTAGCTTCAGAGCCTCACTGTAGTCAGACGCTCGGGACTGTACCTGCTGGCCTAATGAAGGCTTTGATGTGGCTTGTCCAGGTTGTATAGGTACCCTACCTTTAATCATGCGAAACCAATGACGGATAGCAACTCACAAGGCGTCCTTTCATCTCAGAGTATTCTTCCAGCATGATTTCAGAAGTAAATATCTAGGCATATTATTTTTGCCTTTATCCCAAATTAGAATCAGGTGAGAGGATACTATTTCGTGGCCTTTGCCACAAGAAGATGAGCTGCCCCGGGTTGGGGGGTGGGCGGGAGGGAGGAGGAATATGTGTTCTTCTTCAAAATTTATGCATTTCTCTGAACACCAGTGTTTTATGAAAGAACTCAGGGCTAGGAAATCTGAAAGTTGTGGAAACTACGTGTAGGCTTTGCATCCTGGAAACTGGTTCCCACTCGTTCCTGAAAGGTCGTCAAAGGCAAGCAGGCTATGAATTCATCATGCATTCATCATTTAGCCACACCAGGGGGTTTTCTATTCCTTGCCTTATCTGTCACTGAAAAAAAAAATTCACAAGACCTACATTATTCCATTTATTTCATGGTTATAAATAATCAAGTACAATTTGCAACTCTGTGGTTTGTAATGCATTCAGATGGGCTGAGGACGTGATGGAAAAGAACAGGCTTGGTTTGTGCAGGAGGTTTGCTGAGGTCTGACTTCCCTGGGGAGTTCCCTCTCTTTGCAGAGAAGGGCTCAGTTATGTTGGAGGGACTTCTCCAGAAGCCAGCACAAGGAAGGCCTCTGCTCCCAAAGCATGTCTCAGGGACCACCCCTGGGTGATACTCGGTAGAGCTGCAGGGTAGGAGAAGAAGGATCATGATTTCCAACATGGAAATCTTTTGAGTCATTTTGGCTGGCGATTTCTTTGGATCTCCAAATCCTTCCATGCAAAAAAGAAAAAGAGGGTGAGAATTCGAAACTGAAGATTGTTGCTGTGAATTGCTAGTGACAACAATATGGTCACGGTCTGTTTTTCACAGTTCGGTTCACACTTATTTCAGGGCTAGGGGGAGGGGGAAACGTGTTCTTGAAATAAATCGGAACTCATTCAGAGATTGTGAGCAGGAGATCTTAATGGAGATTTTTTTTTTCTTCCTTTCGAAATCATGAGCTTTATTCAGAGTCCAGCCTCCCTGCCTGCCTGCTGAAGATCCTCCAGTGAACTAGAGGCAGATGCTTATTCTCTCTGGCTTTTCCAAGATCAACTTCCAAACAGCATCCCACCTGCCCTGTTGGCTGGAGCGCCCAATTCTGATAGAGTCATTGCACACTCCGGCTGTCTCTTCTGGTGACAGAGCCATGCCTAGGGAGATTTCTGAGCCTGTGGCAGTGTGTTCCTGAGGCCCCATCCCTGGCACCGGCTGCCCTGCTCCTGGCATCCTGCCCCTGCTGTGATCCCACGGGCTTTTTCAGATGGTGTTCACATGAGCAGGTGAGCCATCCGAGGAAACTGCCTTTTCTTGTCCCTTGCCTCAATCTGGGTCTTGAAATCCAGCACTGTGATCATCTAACCCAAATGCCCCAGGGCTCACCAGCTTGTGGAGACAAAGAAGTAATGGAAATGTGGTATTTAAATATTCTTGCCCTCCTCCTTGTGAAGCCAATCTCTCTTCCACCTGCCTCACCTGACGCTCCCTCTGCACCTGTCCATCCAGCCCAGCTGACAGGATCCTGGCTGAAGAAGTGTGATGTCCCAGACTGCCACTTTTCAGATATACCTTGTACCAGGAATCGTGGGCTCTAAGCTCCCTTCAGCTTCCGTCACTAACTTCCCTGCAGAGGACTCCAAGCCCTGTGCCAGCCCCCTTCCCCAGCCCCGTGAAGTGTGCCTTGGGAGGAATTAACCGCCCTGTTCTCAGGTTCTTGTTTAATCACTCGGTTATGACCAACTCTCCGTGACCCCATGGACTGTAGCCTGCCAGGCTCCTCTGTCCATGGAATTCTCCAGGCAAGAATCCTGGAGTGGGTTCCCATTTCCTGTTCCATGTTCTCAGGTGGTTCTATTCAAAGAGTGAAGTAAGCCAGAAAGAAAAACACCAATACAGTATACTAACGCATATATATGGAATTTAGAAAGATGGTAACAATAACCCTGTATACGAGACAGCAAAAGAGACACTGATGTATAGAACCATCTTTTGGACTCTGTGGGAGAGGGAGAGGGTGGGATGATTTGGGAGAATGGCATTGAAACATGTATAATATCATATATGAAATGAGTCGCCAGTCCAGGTTCGAAGCACGATACTGGATGCTTGGGACTGGTGCACTGGGACGACCCAGAGGGATGGTATGGGGAGGGAGGAGGAAGGAGGGTTCAGGATAGGGAACACATGTATACCTGTGGCAGATTCATTTTGATATATGGCAAAACCAATACAATATTGTAAATTTAAAAAATAAAATAAAATAATAAAAAACAATTCTTCACCAAAAACAAGGCAAACTGCCTCTACTCTAATATAATGATAGCTCTTAATTTAAAACCACACAAAATAACAGAGCAACCCACCTCAAATAGATCTCTCCTATTTCTTTTATTGGCACAACTGTTAATTTCTACAAAGACATTCTGCCTTTTATTGCCAGAAACAAAGAGTAACAATTTGAGTAATCTCTCAGATTCATTTGTCCTCTATTGAGTGTGTTTTTAAAATGTAAGCTTAATAAAGTAAGAAATTGAAAAAAAAAAAACAAAAAAAACCAGCAATGACATTAAGAAAAACATCTCTCCTTCCATTTAAAAGCACAGCAGTCTCCCTCAGGTCGACTTACATTCATGGATACTGACTGGTCAGCAGTCCTCCTGTTCCGGAATCAGTCAAAATAGAAGCCCCATGGGCTTGGCTAGGACTTTCTGTAACAGACAACGCCCACAGCACAGGGCAGAGATCACCTGACTCCTTAAAAAGACTCAATCAGCCCGGTCCTTTCTCTGGGCGTCTGTTATGAACTGAACTTAAACATTAGTGTTAGTGGCTCAGTCATGTCCAGCTCTTTGTGACGCCGTGAACTGTAGCCCTCCAGGCTCCTCTGTCCATGGGATTCTCCAGGCAAAAATACTGGAGTGGGTTACCATTCCTTTCTCTAGGGGATCTCCCCTACCCAGGGATCAAACCTAGGTCTCCTGCATTGCAGGCAGATTCTTTACTATCTGAGCCACCAGGGAAGACTTGGGCATCCCTGAAATCCAGGTTTGAAGACCTAACCCCTAATGTGACTGTCCTCAGAGATGCGCCCATTGAGGGGATAATTAAGGCTTGGTGAGGTCGTAATGGTGGGGCCCTGATCGAAAAGGACTGGTGTCCTCATGAGGAGAGGAAGAGATGCCAGAGATCGCTCTGTTTGCACACAAGCTCTGTGGGTGGAGAGGGCAGCTGTCCTCAAGCCAGGAGAGGCCTCATCAGACCCCAACCCTGCTGACACCTTGACCTTGAACTCCAAGTGTTCAGAGCCATGAGAAAGTAGGTCTGTGCTGTGTAAGCCATCATGCTATGGTGTCTTGAGAGGGACCCTCAAGCCTTGCTGCTCATGTGGTGACGGATGGGTGGAGGGTGGCGGCAGGCTGGGCCCCCTGGCAAGGGTGAGCACCTCCTCATGACAGGCAGTGGCACCAGGACTAGAGGAACCATAACCCCGTGCCGTTGTCCTCTGCCTCGTCCCTCTCAGACCGGCTTTCATGCATGACATTTTGTTTGGGTCTCATAATACCTTTATGATCCTTTGCAGGCGTCAGAGTGTTTTACTGCTATTTTACAGCTGGTGAAACTGAGGTATTAAACAGGCTGTGCAATTTACGTAATGTGTCTGAAATTGCTCTGAAAGCCGGTGCTCCAGGCTTGCCGCAGCCTGGTTCAGTATTCTCACTATGCAGGGCATCTCCAAGTGGGCGAGGCCAAGGGACCTCTGCTCGGCTGGGGACAATTTCAGTTCTTTTGTTTCGTAGTTTTCAGCATGTGTAGGATGGCCAAGGGCCCCAGTTCCCAGCCGTGGAGTAGCTGGGGAGTAGCTGTGAGGGAGCCCAGTGGGGGCCTTTTTATGAGACAGACGTCAAGCTGGGAATTACGGAAACTGACAACCATGATGCTGAAAGACAAGCTTGGGGCTACCAAGGGGAGGCCGGTCTGGGAAGCACGAGCAAGCTAAGCATCGGGCATGAGCTGGGGACATCTTGCTTAAGTGTATGTTAAATATACTTAATATGTCTAGTATACACTTGATGAAACTAAAACCCACCCACTGAGAGATAGATGCCTCATTCTTCACTTCTTGAGGCTGGTAGCTCTATAGCTAAGGCCCCCTCTTCTTCTAAGTTGGCAACTAGCATCCTCACCCCTCAACTAGAAGGCAAGCTTCTGGACACTAGAATATCCTGGGGCTTGTGTGCTAATCAGGCTCCTGTACTAAGAATAAAGGAGCAGCTATTTTTAATTGACTGGGCTTCCCAAGTGACTCAGTGGTAAAGAATCCACCTGCCAATTCAGGAAATGTGAGTTCAATCCCTGGGTGAGGAAAATCCCCCTGGACATGGAAAGGCAACCCACTACAGTATCCTTGCCTGGAGAATCCCACGAACCGAGGAGCATGGTAGACTACAGTCCTTGGGGTCACAAAAGGGTCGGGCAGAACTTGGCAAGTAAACAACATTGTTAATTGATTATCTATCAGCCACTACACTTTCTTCCTTGCCAACACAATCCTTAATTTTCACTGCTTCAGAAAAGCCAGTCCTCAGCCTGGCCTAGAGGGTGCACTTAAATCATTTTAAGTCAGTCTTAGGTTTTCTTATTCTTGTTGCTAGTGGTTGGTTTAGAAATGGACCTGTTCTATGCTTCTGTGACTGTTATCCTTGCCCTTGAAGAGGGCAACCATCTGGATCTTGTCTGGATCTGTGGCAACCATCTTGGCATCATGAAGGGACCCAACTCGAGAACACAAGTTAAGATCCACTGGTGGCAGAGTGGGAAGGAGAGACACTCTGGGGCTTGAACAACATTGTCAAGCTACTACCAACTAACCAAACTTGGAACCAGCCCACCTTCAGACTTCTTATGTGAGATAAGGCGTATCTGTGTTTGCTTAAGCCACTCCTAACTAGGTCTTGATCTTCCATAACTGAAAACATCCAGACCCAAGAGGCATGCCATAAAGGTTTGTTCACTTGCTGACAGATGAAACCTGCTTTAATTCATGTCATATTGGTGAACTAAAGCTCTAAATGTTGACCAGTAGAGGCAGAAAATTCTAGTATAAAAAAATATTTAAGCAATCAGGAAAGCATTTTTTCTGTTGTTTCAGGTCTTGACTTTGGTGGTGAGATTGATGGATAAGGAGATTCTAAACCTTGGGAAAATCATATTAAGAGAAAATTTCAAAAAACTTTTTATTTTCACTTTTTAGTTGAATTATAGATTTAAATTGGCCAGTGTGCAAAACACTGCACTTACTAAGGTGACCCTGGAAGGTGAGTTTACTCTGGCTGGTCTTGAGGCAGGATGTGGACTCGAGTGCCATTTTGTGATGGGGGGCTGCTCCCCTGGTTGCCTCCAGGGTTACCACCCATGGAACTCTGTGGCAGGTACCATTCATGTGGACATATTCCATCAGGTACCTTTGGGACCACATGCAGCCCAGAGAATCAGTCCATTTTTATTCTCTTTCCATACCGCCAGAGATTCCTTTCCTGCCTGCATAATCTGTGGGAGCTTGGAGGATCACAGCACTGCTCCGAGAAGGAAAGCAGGACCAGATAGAAGGCAGAGCCTTTGCTTCAGTCTGTTCCACTCAACAGAAGGACTTGTGGTGACTGGTCAGCTGGATGTTCTTCTTCCTCACCTGGAATACTGCAGGGACCTCATGTCTACTGGACTATCTTTTTGTTGTTGTTATGCAGTTGTTAAGTCATGTCTGACTCTTTTGTGACCCTATGGACTGTAGTCCACCAGGCTCCTCTTTCCATGGGATTTCCCAGGCAAGAAATGGAATGGGTTGCCATTTCCTTCTCCAAGGGGATCTTCCCCACCCAGAAATCAAACCCTTGTCTCCTACATTGGCATGGACAGAGGAGCCTGGCAGGCTATGGGTTCACAAAAGAGTCTAACACAACCTAGTGACTAAACTGACAGCGGCCAAACTCTCTAGTTTTGCCAGATTCCAGCTCATACCTTACCCTGCTCCCCAGAGCTGATGGTGTCACTTCTTCTCTGCTTACAGTCCTTTAGCGGCACCGCATCCTCTACAGACCACTGTGAGCTCCTTGCTCTGTCATGTGAGGAGAGGCTCTGGACTCTGCCCTCCTCTCCAGACTCTTCTCTCCCTTTCATCCACCACAGACAAAAATCTACCCTCACCCAACTCCTGGAAGCTTCTAAAGCCCGCATGTTCCTGGCACCTCCTTAGCACCCTTCCCCACGCTCTCATCTCTGGATGCCTCTTCACCTTGCCTCTCTGCACCTCCCTTTTTGAGACATGTTTCTGATGTCCTCTGGGAAGCCTTCCCAGATCCCCTGGTGCAGAGTTAGAGTCATCTTTTCCTCTGTACTTCCTCCTCCTCATCACTGCTTCACACACAACACCCAGTCACTGGCTGGTTTCTTCACCCGCCCCTCCCACTACATTCTGAGCATGCTGTGGTCAGGACTTGGTCCTGCCCATCTTTGTATCCCTGTGTCCAGCACAGAACTTAGCACACACTAAGTGCATACCAGTCACTTTCTGGTTCAAACTGAAGTAAATCAAACTGGAAAGAAAAAAAAAAAAAAGAGAGAGTAGGAAGAAACACCTGCAGCAATTTCTGAGGCAAACAGGTTTGTTGTAGGCGTCTTCTTTTTGTCAGGATCCCGGGAACTCAGAAAATGCACCAAACATTAACTCCTTTGCTGGCTAGTGCCTAGGAGTAGATATTGAGCAGAGAGAAAATTGGGGAGGTTGAGGAAGCAGGTACAGAAAAACACCATGGATGGACCCTAAAATAACCCCATGCCCTGTCACCCTCTCATTCTTTGTCCTCACTCAAGTTTTAAAATAGTTCCTCTAATTTACAGTTACTCATGGGGTCTTAGATGGGTTAATTCTTTTCATTTCATCCTCAGAAATTAGTGGCACATCTATGGGGCAATGAAATTGCACAAGCTCCTGAAAATTCTGAATCCTCAACTCATTGGAAGACCAGAATATTTGTTATTCTTTACATAGGGTTTCCTCCACACCCAACTTGGAAATTACTATCTGCTTCCATGAGCTCTCCCCAGATTCCTCTCTGAACAAAAGGGCAAAGTTTTGACTCAATAATTTTAGCAATATCTACCTCCCTTGTTGATGAGCAAATCTTTTCCTGCTTTCTTCAGGGAATTCTGTATCGCCTCTGGTCACCTATTATTCAATGCACTTTCCTGGCCTTTTTGGAGCTTTCTCAGGACTGTTGTTTGGATTTATCTTGGACAGAAAGATGGACCTAGAGTCTGGAAAGATGATCTCTGAGGGATGCTCTGGATCAGATCCTTCCCTGGTATTTTTCCCAGTGGATCAACAGAATCCTCCTGAATCCTCCATTACTACTGTAAGCAGAAAACTGGTCATTCCCTTGTGGGGAATGGGAAACATCCAGTGACTGAGGAATTTGAATGAGATGTATTTGTTTTCATTCCTTTCTTCAAGGCAACCGATTCTGTTCACTTCTGCAGTTTTTGTAAGCTGGAAGAATAGAGGTACCTGACAGTAATTTTATTTTCCTAACCCATAGGTTTTGAGAAAAGTCTACATTTCCTTTTTCTGGGTTACTATGGCTAAAAGTATAATTAGAAAGACAATAAGATGATATTTTATATAGAAACATTTGTAGTAGTGTCTAATAAAAGAATGTATAGATAATAGAGGCCATGACAGATAATTATGCTTTTGCTTTAATTGCATGAAAGAAAGTAGAAATGTTAGTTGCTCAGTCATGTCCGACTCTTTGTGGCCCCATGGACTGTAGCCCGCCAGGTTCCTCTGTCCATGGAATTCTCCAGGCCAAAATACTGGAGTTGGTTGCCATTCCCTTCTCCAGGGGATCTTCCTGACCAGGGGATCAAACCCAGGTCTTCTTCATTGCAGGCAAATTCTTTACAGTCTGAACCACCAGGAGCTACATGGGATATAGTTTATCTCTGAAAGGACAAGGCACATATACAGCTGCCTGGCATGGATACAAGCCTGGCATGGATACAATTAGAAAGCTCTACGGAATGTCCAGGATCTCTGAGCCCTTCAGCATCTTTAGGAAAGCTACCCCCACATGCTTCAGTTTCTTTAATGTTTTACAAGAGACTTTTTACTAGTTTCCTTTGGTGAACTGGTTTCCAAATAGTAGAGGAAAAAAATAAAAGAAAGAAACAGGGATGACGAACGGTTGTCATGTGCTTTAGCTCCCAGGCATGAAATTGGGGCTCAAGCCAGCAGGGTGAGTTTTCTTTGGGTCCAGGCCAGCAAAATGAAACCCCAAGAACCCAGGCTTTGGATATGTCATTATCTAACAAGCCAAAGGAAATGGATGACATGACGCTGACTGCAAGAGATGATGAATTCTGGTCTGTAATTTATGTGAACATCCACTCACAGTTAAAAATACTGATTAGTATCAGTTCCAAATTGTCCAATCTCAGTATCAAATGAGAACAGAGACACAAAGCACACAGACCCTGCGTGGTAATAGGGAGTTTGGTCTAGGTATCCAGGCAATGATCATTAATTTCGCTATGTTTTGACTTAGTGTTTGTGTTAATGTATTCTAGTATGTCTGAGAATATGAAAGTAACACCTGGTGTGCTCTGTGCAAATGCTTCTCTGCTTTAGGAGGAAAGCCAGAGGGGACACGCAGCTGAACCCAAAGCATCGTTATAAATAGGCTCCAGGGAATCGACTCCTCAGATTTCCGAGAATAAAACAAAGTCAGAGAAAATATACAAATATGGGAGCCTTCCTTGTATGCAAGATATACCTTTAAGGAAATACTATGCAGAAGTTTGTTCTGGGGCAGTTTGTAAGCCAAGCTATGTTTTCACAGCATAGCTTTGCATGCAAAAGCCATTCCACACCCACCCACCCACACCCACACCCACTCTTCACAAGCAGAGGCAATGAGGCCAATTTAAAGAATGCTCATGTCCAGAGGTTTAATTTTGCTGATAGGTCAACACTGTCAAAAGGTGGTTATTCCTTCTAGATTATTTCTGCCATCGTTGGGCACACTGTTGACTTCTTCTTCCTTGAGGCAATTACTCCAGTTCTCTGCCTCTGAGATCAGCGTTCCTTCCTCTTGTGTAATTGAGAGCTAGCAAGTCACACGTTTAGCTTATTATATAGAGTCTCCAAGAAGAACTGACAAGACAAGAAGCAGTTCTTGCCTGGGAAGACCTAGAAGCATAGCATCTTTGCAGAGAGAAAAGCTGCTATTATTACTCGAAATGTATGATATTTCCTAGATCTGCACAAATCTAATAAAGGAAGATAAATTGACTTTTTGGATTTTCTTGTACTAAAATATCAAAAATCCATTTCATCCTTTTATTCCATTTTTACTTAAAACCTAACAGCTGAGTTTCATTCACATCTAGCTTGCTCCTGCCACCCCTGTTCAAATTCATCACGAAGGAGAGGATAAACTAATCACACTGTCCCATTTTCATGGCTATGTTCATCTTACACACTTATTGGCAATTCGGCTGAACACTAAGGTGTAATATGAGTAAGAGCCAAGCCACCATTTTTCTCCTGGCATCTAGAGGAGCGAATGGTTCCCATTTGCCACAATCCCAGGGCTAGGAGGTCCCACTAGCAATCTCTGCCTTCACCTGGAAGGGAAAGGTGAGAATAGGCAATCCATGAATTCAGTACACCCTGAAAAGATATTTTTGGCTCAACAAGAGTGCTGAGTATTTAGCTGGAGTTCTCAGGTGCAGTAGGGAAAATGCAGTGGTCTGTTGAGCTCCCATTCTGGCTGATTGATACACTGCTAAATGCTCTTTGGAGCTCTGCCAGGAGAAATATAAACAGCAAAAGAACTTACTCTATAAGTACCTGCCTTTTTGCCAAATCATATGAGGAAAATGTGTTTAAGAAAAAAAAAAAAAGAAGAGGATGTATTTTTATTACATGTATGCTCATCAGACCCCAGCTCTGTAAAACCCATTAAAAACAACATGAAGTATTTAAAATCAGCAGTGGTCACCTTCATTGGTTACTAATTTACAAGATTAAGAACATTTGGACCAGAAGATGAAAGTACATTAATAAACACAGATTTCTGAAAGAATCCTTGATGATCTATTTAGAGAGAGGGCTCAACATCTCAAGGAAAAATGTCAGCACGTAAGTGAGGAGAAGGCATTGATACTTGACGAGGACACTGGGAAGTGGAGAGGTTTGTTTAACAGTCACTTGCAGAGCCCTGAAAATTATCAGTATTTTTTTTTTAATTTACTTATTTTTAATTGGAGGATAACTTATTTGCAATATTGTGTTGGCTTCTGCCATACATCAACATGAATCAGCCATAGGTATACATTATGTCCCCTCTCTCTTGAATCTTCCTAGAGGGGACCATTCCACCCCTCTAGGTTGTCACAGAGAGCCAGATTTGAGTTCCCTGAGTCATACAGCAAATTCTCACTGGCTGTCTATTTTACATATGGTAATATATATGTTTCAATGTTAGTCTCTCAGTTCACCCCACCCTCTCTCCTTCCCCCAAAGTATCCACAAATCTCTTCTCTATGTCTGCATGTATTACTGCAGGGACACAAGTTTTCAAGCTAAATATGCATGACAGGGCTTTCCCAGTGTTAGGGAAAGGGTTCCCTTTATTCCAGGCCTGTTTGGTTTTGTAACTCAGCTCCTGGAACCCAGGAAACTTCCCACACCAATACAGAGTGCAGTCACCACCAACACCCGTACCCACACCCAATGCTTAGCCTGAGACCCCACTCCATTCTGCACGTTTACAGATGCAAGCACATTTAACCTCCCAGCAATCTCAGCTAGACCCTCTCATTATCCCCAGTGGCTAGAGGAGGAAGCTGAGACTAGGAAAGGTCTAATAGTTCATGGAAGATGTTCTCACAGACAGTCCATGGTGGAGACAAGACACAAACCCAGTTGTCTGGCTTTCAAAACCAGCATCTGAGAGAGGGGAGCAGAGTTTAACATATCAGAGTCTTGTCCCTTGAGGAGCTCAACTTGACAGTTTCTCCTGTCATTTGTCCTCTCCCCAAATCAATAATTTTCGAGGGGGAAAAAACTCAAACCCACCAGACCTTTTAAATCTATGTTTTTAAGTGAGATAATATGGTGGCTGCATAGTAAATATATGTAAACAAGGAAAGTGGAAAAATAGCAGATGGCAGGTTGTGGTCAGCACTGAGGACTGGAAGCCTGATTATAGCCACGTTTACGTGTGTGAGGCTCACCAGGGTCTTGGCATCAGCAGATGTTTAAATGCTTCATTTGTAGATGGAACTAGAGGGTAGATAAAGGCAAGGGAGTCATGAAGGTAGGATTGAAACCAACAACAGCTGCACTTTCATCCATTCTTATGCCCCAGAGTCCCTTCAGGGTGAGGTCTGTTCCTCAGTGAGAGCTACATGGCTCCCTGTGGTATGTGATGGCAGGAATGTCCATTTGATGAAACTTCCATAGGCATCTGTGCTTCTTGCACTGAAGGGTCCTCAGATTTTTAAGGGTTACAGACCATGTGAACTCTTTCTAATGCTGCAAAACCACTGCACCCAGGTGGGCCTGCCCGGACACAAGAGGAGAAGATCATGGACTCTTCCACAAGGCTCAGCTGAACAGCACAGGCTGGGGCACATCCCCAGAGTACATTCCACTCCTGCCTTTCAGATGCCACCCAGACATTTGCAAACCAATATATAAGAAATCGTTAGACTTTCCTTTTGTGCCTTAGTTTCTGTTAGTTTGGCTTTCTAACTAGGTGCATTTTCAAATACAAGTTGTCAGACAAAGAAAAACTGCTTTGCAAAGCGAGGCCCTCTGTCTCTGGGGCAGCGAGGCGTCCCATCAGCCCCTCTGAGGTCCTGGTAAAGCCTCCTGGTTTCTGTGCTCCAGTGACTCAGGTGTTTTATCCAGATGCCACTCTGTCCCCATGACAACCACTTTCACTCCTGCCTTGGGTCCTGCAGCTTTGCACCTGGACTTGCCTTGAACAGCCGCTGCAGAGTCCTTCTGGGCAAGTCCAGTGAGCTTTCAGGCACATCTTCCTCCTGGATGCTGTCTTTGGCTCAGCCCTGACATCTATCCACTGACTCTCCCAGGCCTTGGGACCCCAGTCCAGCAGCTGCTGCTCTGAGAGGGAAGTTGAAAAAAAGCACAGGGGCCTCCAGACCCTTCAACTGGGTCCACTCCTGGATTTTCTTCTTAAGAGTCACTTTTTCTGTTGCAGAATGTAGAGTCAGTCTTTTTGTCCATGCGGTACTGTGTCTTCCAGGTCACCAGAGATAAGACACAGCCCAGAAGGAAATCTCACTCCTTGATTCTTGGGGTTTGGGCCCCTAGACTTTGGGCTAAGCTAAAGTGATGGGTTTCAAAGAACAATATTTCTTCGTAGATACCATCTGGCTTTTTAAACTTGATTTTGTCCAAACAAGAAAATTACATCAAAATGGAAAATATTCGCTTTTGGCATTCTCAAGTGACAAAATGAAACTTCCAATTCCTAAAAATCGCCCAAAATAAAATTTGAATAAAAAGTCAAAGTACTTATGACAAGCCTTTAGTGAATCCAATCCTCCCTATTTTGCCTATATTTCAATATTCTGGCATTGCCTGAAGTTCCTTTTTTACCTTCAGATAGCAGGTTGAAGAAATGACTTTTCTTAATTTTTTTTGTAAGTTAACTCACATCAAGAAAATGTGATTTGATGGGCAATTTTTTTATCCTATATCCAACTTGCTCCTTGTGGCTTGGAAAAGCCTGTCACGATTCCCCAGTGTGAATGCTAACCCAGCCATAAAGAGAGGCACATGCCTAGGGCTACAGCAAGCACTATGTACAGCCAAGATTGGGCTGAAAAGGAAATATACACACAGGTTAACACATAGGCACCTACACACATGTGGGCATAAACATACCTTCACACACATTTGTGCTAATAGAATAGATATATCTGAAAAAAATCTTTTTATCCCCATGCTTTATTTTTTGTCTTTTTGATGAGTTTTAGTGGAACTCTAAATTGAAAGCAAGTTGGTACAGTTTCTGTATTAAGCAAATGAAATGCCTTAAATGTTTAAAAACCTCTGATGGAAGACTGGCTTCTTAAATTTTCAGGAGTAGCTGTCTTCTTCTAGAAGTTACTGGACTGGAAATAAAGAAACTGGGTCCCTGACCAGGTTCTGTGAAACATCTAGGCTCAATGGCTTGGTAGGACTGGGCTTGTTTCTTTACATGGGAAGTGAAAGGTGGGGGTCTTAACGAAATTTCTAGCTCTAAAAATTTTGTGTATATGTGCTAAATCGCTTCAGTTGTGTCCGACTCTTTATGACCCTATGGACTGTAGCCCACTAAGCTCCTCTGTCCATGGGATTCTCCAAGCAAGAATACTGGAGTGGGTTGCCAGGCCCTCCTCCAGAGGATCTTCCTGACCTAGGGATTGAACCCAAGTCTCTTTTCCTGCATTGGCAGGCAGGCTCTTTACCACTAAAAATTGAGTCTGTAATTAATAAAAATACACTGTGTGAATTTTCCTACTGCTGCTCTTCATGGCTGTGACTGGTCCTTTTGGATGTTGGAGGGGCCGTGTGCACTGGTGAGACATTCATTTCCTGTGTCCCAGCAGCTGTGGCTCGGGGCATGAGGCTGTGGGTGGCGACTTTGGCTGGTAGATGATGCCATCAGGGTCTGAGCACGGGAATCCAGCGTCCCTGCCTCCCACGCCATTGAAGTATTTCTGCTGTGAGGTCATTTGCTCACTACTTAACATGTTAACATTCCATACATCTACGTGGAAAATTGCAAACACTAAGACCCGAAACAAAGTGCATCATTCAGGACAGCAACAAGGAACAGATGGCTCACTGGAATTAGGACATTTCAAAGGTTGGTTCACAAAGAGGCCCTTTATGAAAATGTGGGGAAGCACAAAGGAATATGGTAGTAACCTGGGGTTAATAGCAGCAGAGAAGTCACCACGACTAGGACTGGGGAGACGACGAGAGGGAGGGGGCCAGTGGTGTCTGGAATTCTTAAGCCACTAATAGAGGAGACCTTCTGGAGAGGGGCAGGGACGTTTGCTGGAGCAATGCAAATAGGCCATGGCAATATCTCAGAAAGGGGCCAAGGGTAGTAAATAACCCGAGCTCCTCCCTGCCCTCCCTGCCTTCCGCCAAGCCTGGAGTCAGAGAGTCCATTGATGGAATCCATATCCACCAGCCTTCTGGAGCAGGAAGCAGGGCAGAGAAGACAGAGTGTAGATCTGGAAGATCACAGAGAAGGCATTGGCACACAAAGAAAACAAATAAACACATCCTAGGGACAAAATGGCTTCAGACGCTTTCAGGATGAAACTATAATCTTCAATCACTAGCTGCATTGAAACAATCACATATTTTTTTAGCCTTTTGGTTATAGGCACTTGGGAGGCAGTCCCTGAGAAGCAGAAGGAAAAAGATTACCCTGTGAGCATCAAACTATGATATCGACGTCTTAAGGTAAAAAGGCACCAGATGACTTCCTGGTCAGCAGGACCAGGAAATAACCAGGTGAGCCTGTGTGCATCTAGGAAGCAACGTGCTGGTCAGCAACTCATGTGAGTGGGTCTAGGGGGCAAGATTTTGGCAATGCTTATTTCAGCATTGAGAGAGAGTGCTCAGGCCAGAGGAAGGAACCAGTCTGACCTGGAGTGGACCCTCAGCCTGTTGCAGAGAGGAACGTACCTGGGGTCACCTCCTCCACCCAGGAAATGCCTTTTCTGGAGTGCACGATGGTGTGGCTGTGGTCAGTAGCCCCCTCTGCCCTGCTGCTGCGGGATGCGTCTGCCTCTCATGCTGCCCATCAGATTTCCAGTCTGCAAAGCGGACTTGGATGTGGATGTGGACACTCCCGAGGCTCTGGGGGAGTCCAGCTGCCATTACCCTTGAACCTTTGAGAACGTCCACCAGCTTCCTATCTAATGTCACTTCCACAAGCACCCTCTCCTGCTCTTTTCATGACAGTCTTCTTAGCGTGAGTGGATTGTTCTTTTTCAATAAAGATAAACAGAAGGTCCTAGAAGGAAAGCACACAGATGAAGTTTCGATAACCAGTGGGCTGCAGAGCAAAAATTTCATGTCACTAATTGTGACTGCTTAAATGTGTTAAGAAATGAGTCGCAAAAGAGAGTCATCCACGACTTGGAGAGTAAACAATAGCAAATGCACTAGACCTTCTTCTAAGTGTTTTATGAACATTAACTCATCTGTTTCTTAACTCTGTGAATGAGGCTGTTATCATCCCCATTTAGCATGTAAAGAGAATATAGCCAGAGTATTAAGTAGCTGGCCCAAGGTGACCCAGATACTCAGGTGAATTTTCAACTCCAGGCAGTCTGAGTCCAAAGACCAGCTCTGAAACATTTGTGCATGGAGCTCAAGGGGCCAGACACAGGGAAGGGAGAGGGTGGGAGAGGCAACTTAATTCAGGTGGAGACAACTGTTAAGGGTGTAATGAAAGTGAAAATGTTAGGCACTCAGTCATGTCTATGCCCATGGACCTTGGGCTGCAGAGTGTGGGCTGAATGCACAGGCTGTGCTATCCCATCTCCTGCCTCCATGCAGTGGCCCCTACTTGTGAAGGTCTGGATTGCTTCTAGGGGCCCACGAGGCACTGGCCTACTCTCTCTTCCCTCTTCCATTTCTCAATGCTCTGCAATCTGAATTCTCCAGGCAAGAATATTGGAGTGGGTTCACATGCCCTCCTCCAAGGGATCTTCCTGACCCAGGGAACAAACCCGGGTCTCCTGCATTGCAGGCAGATTCCTTACCATCTGAACCACCAAAGGTTTAAAGAGCTCAGATGTTAATTAGAGATTTTAACTAATCGTTTACTTCTCTCAGAATTAAGTGTTGCTTCCTTGCTTTTCAGATTATCTGGGGATCTAAGTCCCCCCCGCCCACCTTGTTACCCATTGGAATGAACAACAAGGAGGTTCAAAAGGTTAAGTTACTAAAAACAAAAACCTTGGTGCCTTGCTTTGTTTGGTTTGGGGATCCCGAAAGGTCCATGTCCAGTATTTATGGAACCAGGAAGTGCTAATGTCACAGGAATGTGACAGGCAGTCATTTGATACCAAAGAAATCAGGAAGTGCTGGAAACTTAAAAAAAGGTGGCTGTTGCAACATTTCAACTTGACTTTTCCCCCGAGTCCAAATCAAGTGTTGGTGTGTTAGAGGTTTTTGTCAATGATGAAGCTAGTGGTTCATTTAATTTTTACCCAGGCTGTGGCTCAGCCGAATGGCAGAGTCTTCTAGCTCATGTTGAGGTCATGGACTATGGTCACTGCCCTTCTTTCTGAAGCAACTCCACAAAAGGGCCCTATTTATTTTATTTTTCATTTCAGAACTAAGAACTCATTTTTAGTTGAGTGAGGCTGAAAGATACTGCAGAATGTTGCTGGTTTTCAGTCAGTCATGTCCCACTCTTTGCGACCCCAGGGACTGCGGCACGTCAGGCTTCTCTGTCTTTCACTGTCTCCCGGAATTTGCTCAAACTCGTGCCCATTGAGTCAATGATGCCATCCAACCAACTCATCCTCTGCGGCCCTCTTCTCTTCTTCCCCTCAATCTTTCCAGACATCAGGGTCTTTTTCAATGAATCAGCTCTTCACATCAGGTGGCCAAATTATTGGAGCTTCAGTTTCAGCATCAGCCCTTGCAATGAACATTCAGGGTTGAGTAGGATTGACAGGTTTGATCTCCTTGCAGTCTAAGCGACTCTCAAGAATCTTCTCCAGTACAACAATCCGAAGGCATCAATTCTTTGGCAGTCAGCCTTCTTTAAGGTCCAACTCTTAGGCAGAATAGAATACGCCCGGAGAAGACAATGGCACCCCACTCCAGTACTCTTGCCTGGAAAATCCATGGACAGAGGAGCCTGGTAGGCTGTAGTCCATGGGGTCGCTAAGGTCGGACAGGACTAAGCGACTTCACTTTCACTTTTCTCTTTCGTGCATTGGAGAAGGAAATGGCAACCCACTCCAGTATTCTTGCCTGGAGAATCCCAGGGATGGCAGAGCCTGGTGGGCTGCCGTCTTGGGGTCGCACAGAGTCAGACACGACTGAAGCGACCTAGCATAGCATAGCATAGCATAAATGGCATTATTGGGTAGTACCACTGACCACATATGACAATTTAAACTTAAAGTGATTAAAATTAAATACAGCAAGAGTTCATTTCATTAGTTGCACGACCCACCTTTGGAATGCTCAGTGGCTCGTTGGCTGTTGACTGGTGCCTACTGAATTGGACAGGGCCGTGCAGAACAACATTCTTCTTGTCACAGAAGCCACTGCTGGAGAGCCACGCAAGATCTGATCTCAATTGGGAAAAAGAGGCCAAGCATTAAAAGGGGGCTGTGAGGAGTCTTCCCTGAAAGAGGCCCTCTTTAATGGACTTGTGACTGGAATGGCAAGGCATCTATAAGTCTCAGGGGGCTAGCTGGCTCAGGTGGACTCCAGAAGCTGTGCTTTGGAAAGCAGCCTATGTCTATCCCATGCCCTGTTTCTGCTTCTCTCCTCTTGCTCTCGGCAAAGGGACTAATGTTAGAGCCTTTATCATCTGCACAACAGGAGCCAAGGAAAAGGCTGAGGGGAACAGCTGATCCAACATTTAGAGGGGATGCTGATGGTGATAGGGCTTCCCAGTGGTAAAGAATCTGCCTGCCAAGCAGGAGACCTGGTTCTCCAGGGGAAGATCCCCTGGGGAATGGAATGGCAACCCACTCCTGTATTCTTGCCTGGAGAATTTCATGGACAGAGGAGTCTAGCGGGCTACAGTCCATGGTATCACAAAGAGTCAGACATGACTTAGCAACGAAATAACAGCAACAACAAGCTGATGGTGATGGTGGTGGTGGTGGTGATGTTAGTAAAAGAGATCCCTAAAGGGAAATGACACTTGGGGGAAGGGCATGGAGGGCCCTCAGTCCATGTTTTTACCAAAGAATCATGACCTAATGCATCAAGCCTCACCTGTGGGCACTGTAATCTGGAGGTGTCAGACTGGAAGAGTTCTAACCCACCTCACATTGCACACTTTGTGCTAAAGATGGTACTATGCATGAGTGTGCAGATAATGGACCTTTGATGATACAGCTGTGGTAACCACTTAAGGATAAGGAAACCTTTCATATTCCCAGGTGTTGAGCGATGCTTCCCTGCGTGTTGCAGGCACTTATTAGTGCCAGATGGGTGACTGTGAACTTTAGTCTTATTCAGGGTATCGATGAGTCTATTTCACACATGGAATGAGAGGTCTTGTCGTAGGGCAGTGTGATGCAAGGCTTCCCCCGGACACCCAACCTGCTCACTGTCTGCCTCCCCTGCCCTGTATGACTGGAAGAGTCTGAGTGCCCATGCAACATACAGGACAGGGCTTGGGAATAGAACCCAGGATGCTGCACATGGGTTGAACTTGGCCACAATGCACCCTGGGGCTCCTAATAGGTATCTTCTATCATCAGACTGGCTCAAGTTCTAGGTATAGTTGAGCCTACAGTTGAAAGCAGCAGAACTCGAAACTGCTTTAGGAATGACCCAGGAGACTAAGACCCTCACCTCTATCTGCTGCATGAACTTGGGTGCCAAAAGTGTCTTTGTACATCAGTTTTCTTATCTTTAAAATAAGTTGCTGGAGCCGTGTGATTTTAAGGTCCTTTCCAAATATAAAACCATGTGAAAGAACACTTTCTTTGGAAAGCAATCCTTGTTATTACTCATTGCCCTGTTCTTTTCAAGGTGCTTGACAGATAGATTTTGTGATTATTTTTTCTGTCCTTTTCTCTAACTTCCTATGTAGAGAAGTTAGAAGTCCAGGCTTTTTCGGGGTCATTTTCTTTCTCCATTTTGAAGAGGAATCTGAATTGTTCCATCCTTGCTTTGGTCAAAAGAAAAAAATCTTTAAAAGGATAGCTAATGATCCTGAAATTACTCTGGGCATGTTCTTAAGTGTTTGTAGTTCAAGCTGTCAGGGACTGCAATGGATTTTAACTGTTTCTCTTATTTTGCTACATTTTTCTTTCTTCTATCCCCAGGTTTCTCTCTGTCTAGACTAAAACAGAATAGCTTGACTTTGGGGAAATTTGCCAGCAATTTTCCCTGTCCTTTCATCCAGAGGTTCTTAGTGCCTGGTCCTCTGACCAGCAACATCTGCATTATGTGGGCACTTGGAAGAAATGCAAAGTATCAGGCAATCTGACCACAGAATAATCAGTCCATGTTTTAGTCTTTTTTTGGCTGCACCATGTAGCAGGCATGTGGAATCAGTTCCCAGTAGTGGTGGTTTAATTGCTAAATTGCGTCAAACTCTTTGCAACCCCATGGACTATATCCCACCAGACTTCTCTGTCCGTGGGATTCTGCAGGTAAGAATATCAGAGTGGGTTCCCATTTTCTTCTCCAGGGATCTTCCTGACCCAGGGATCAAACCCATGCCCCTGCATTAATAGCTCAGAGTAACACCAGACCACCAGGCCAGTCCAGTCCAAGTTTTAAACAGCCTTGAGGTGATTCTGATGTGTGCTAAATCTGAGAATTTAAGAACTCTTGCTAATAAAAGACAACATTTTCTCTTCTACCCTTCATTTTCTCATTCTTAATGTATTTCTCTACTTTCTTATATAATACATTAAAAGACTATGAGATTGTTTTTCTAAATCTTTCAAAAATAGAATTCTATTTTCTTCATGGACTTTTCTTATTTTGGCTGTAAAGGACCGATTAATTTATTTTCTCTATTGAACAGCTTAGCTTCCTCGTTATCGGGCTTTGGCAAAGAATAAGTTTATCATCTGGCATGAATTAAATGAAATGCAACCAAACTGATAGTTAATGAATTTTTTTTTATAAAATTCTAGAGTCTTGTTACTCCAGGCTGATTGATTCTGCAAAATCTGTCTCCACCCCAGCTCCACTGAATCAGATTCTGTATTCTACTAAGATCTCCAGGTCATTTGTCTATAAATTAAAGTTTGTGATGCACAGCTCTAAAAGACTATATTAGACCTTCAATGGGATGATTGTTTCAGAAGTTGGAATAAAGTCACTTGAAAAATTTAACCAAGCAGTCAGATTTTATCTCCAAGGTAATTCAGTTGGTCCTCCATATCTGTGGGTTCTGAATCTGGATATTTAAGCCACCACAGATAGAAAATACTGATAGAATATATTCTGAAAATATTCAGAAAAATTAATTCCAGAAAGTTCCAAAAAGCAAAACTTGAATTTGCCACATGCTGGCAACTATTTACATAAGCACTTACATTTTATTAGATATTATGAGTCATCTGCTGCTGCTGCTAAGTCGCTTCAGTCGTGTCCGACTTTGTGTGACCCCATAGGCGACAGCCCACCAGGCTTCCCCGTTCCTGGGATTCTCCAGGCAAGAATACTGGAGTGGGCTGCCATTTCCTTCTCCAATGCATGAAAGTGAAAAGTGAAAGTGAAGTCGCTCAGTCATGTCCGACTCTAGCGACCCCATGGACTGCAGCCCACCAGGCTTCTCCGTCCATGGGATTTTCCAGACAAAAGTACTGGAGTAAGGTGCCATTGCCTTCTGGTTTAAAGTATATTATACTATCTACATTGGTTATATGGAAATACTATGCCATTTTATGGGCTTCCTAGGTGGTGCTAGTGGTAAATATCTCACCTGCCAATGCAGGAGATGTAAGAGATGTGGTTCAATCCCTGGGTCGAGAAGATCTCCTGGAAGAGGACATGGGAACCCACTCTAGTCTTCTTGCCTGGAGAATCACATGGCCTGAGTAGCCTGGAAGGCTAGGGACTCCACAGGGTCTCAAGAGTCAGACGTGACTGAAGTGACAGCGTGCATGCACGTATACACACACATATGCCACTTTATATGAGACTTAAGCATCCCTGGATTTTGGTATCCACGAATCTCCCATGAATACCAAAGGATAGTTGACAACATGAGCTTAATCATGACAAAAGAGAAAAGGTATAGTTAATCTGCAATAAATGGATTACACACATAATAATCAATAAAAAAAGGTTTTCATTCTTCTATGTAGGATTGCACTAAGGATGGAATCACAGAGAAAAACATGCTTGTATATGCAAGGGAAGGCTAATTAGAAAAAAATATGCTGGTATTATGATACACCAGGCAACACAGCCAAGGAAATGACAAAGATAAAGTCTCTGTAAAGAGATCACACAGTAGCTTTAGAGGCAGATATGGCTCCATGGAAGTGCAACATGGTGATAACATTAGTCCTGCCGTGTACTTGCTCTGGTGGTGGTGGTTTAGTCGCTAAGTCGTATCAGACTTTTTGCTGAGCAGATCCTAAATGTTCTGCATACTGCTCATTGCCAAGCTCTTGACCAGTGTTATCTCACACAGCTCCCATAGCAAGCACTGAGATAGTATGTTTACTATCCCTCTTTTATAAGGGAGAAACTTGAAGATGGAAGGCTAAAATTAAGTACAGACTTTCACTCCAGGTACCTTTCATTGCTCTGCTGTTTTAGTGAGGGTAACATTGGTGGCCGTAGTGGGTAAAATCTCAACTCTCAATGGTTTATGAAAAATTCGTTCTTACTTATGTTCAGAAAGGTGTTCCTGATTAATGGGAGACTTTTCTCAAACACAGCTTCAGTAACTCAGCTTCCTTTATCTTTTTAGCTCTGCCACATTCCACATTTGGCTTCCAGGACCTGCCTACATCTGCATCGCACCAGTAGAAGAAGAAAGTGCGTGGGTTGGGTAAATAGGATTTTTTTTATGGGTTGGACTAGAATGGAGTGAATTGCTTCCACTCCTGTTCCACTGGCTTGAACTTCAAGGGAAGCTGGGAAGCATGTTCAGTCCCAGAAAGAAGCCACCTGCCCAAGTTCATATGAGGAGCTTATCCTTGCCAACTTCCATGTCTCCATTAGTTAAGGAGAATAATTATATGAGCATCCTCTGGTGGTTGCTTCAATAAAATTACATAACCACTGTGATTATTGAAATGCAGGGGCTCATAAAGTTTTGCTTTTCCTAGCTGATAACTCTCTGGTTCAGAAGATACAGTCTACTTAAGACTCGTCCTGATCTTATTGAGGATGAAGATAGAATGGAGATGTTGGAATGAAGTGAAAGTCTCACCCAGAAGTCCCGATGAGCAAGGAAATTAAATATGCAGCAGTTAGGCATAAACATGGAATTTTAGGAAAGCAGATTTCAAAGGCTTCAAAGGAGGTATGTTATAGCCTCCTGGTTATAGACCATAAATGCGAATGTGGTTCATTAAAGAGGGAAGGATCTAAGGGGAAGGCAAACTCTGACAGCACAATCATTCACAATTACATTGAGGAAGAAAAAGGGAGGCAGAGGCCAGAGGAAACTTTACTGCTGTTCACAATGTTCTCTTATAAAAGGGTAAGTCCAAGATATGGCATACACTTCATGAAATTAACAAGGAGCGTCACGTGTCAGGAAAAGCTGGAACCTGAGGCAACAGAAACAACTTCTCCTTCTGTTGAGAGGAGAGGCAGAAAGGAACCAGATCCTGACCAGAACAATAGTGTGAAGTTCACGGCTATCAGAGGGAAGAGCTTTTTTGCTCTTCTTCAAGAATTGGAAAAGATGACATCTAGCTGAGCAAGGAGATCATCTAACCTTTAAAATGGGTCCAGACCTCTAGGCTTCAGTGAAGTTTACCCTCTAGGCTTCTGAGAATTTAGTAGATTGAGAATCAGGATCCTAGAGATGGGCAAACATTCTGATTTTCAAAAAGCTGAGAAAAGGAGGTGATGGCAACCCCAGTTTGATAAGCTTAATAGAGACCCACAGGAACCCCTGAAATAGATGATTTGTGTGAGGGCTTGCATGTATTTTGAAAATAAGGGGAGTGTCTGGGAAATAGTGGGCTTCCCTGGTGGCAACGTGGTAAAGAATCCACCTGCAATACAGGAGACATAGGCTCAAGAAGATCCCCTGCAGAAGGAAATGGCAACCCACTCCAATATTTTTGCCTAGAAAATCTCATGGACAGAGGAGCCTGGTAGATTACAGTCCAGGGGGTCACAAAGAATTGGACAAGACAGAGAGACTAAACAACAACAGCTGGGAAACAACATGGTTTCACCACATCAAACCCAACTCCCTCCCCCTTGGAAGAGGAAATGTGAAATAGTCTTAATTTTAACAGGAATTGATTTCAGCAAAGAATTTAACAGTGTTAGTATGGCACTTAGCACAGAATAGGTGCTCAATTAATCTTGGTGAATTAACACATGAGCAAGATCCTCAGGAAGAGAAAGAAACAGAGATCTGGATTCTGGGGTTAGGTGGACTTGTGAAGTTTGAACAATGAATCTATATTTACATGGAGGAAGGTCTTTATCAGGGTTTCTGTCTGAGCTCTGTATGGCCTTGGAATGGGCATGAAATGAAGACACAGAATATAAAGATGTCAAATCCAGGAAAGATGTGCCAATTTAAGGAAGTGGTAGCTGCATGGTTCCCTGGACAGGTTAATTCAGCTGCAGTATTGAATCAAAGTCTGGAAACCATATGACAAGGAGTAAACTAGAAAGTGTCCGAGTAGACAACAGTGAAGATGAGAAGATGGAAATCGGGCCATAGAAGAAGTAATAAGAGGCATGAGGGTTGTTTAGTCTGGATGGAGAAGATTGGAGGTTGGGCATGGACATATGCTACTTTCTATATGTTCTAAAGATGGAGGAGGGCAGGACCATGATGGCCACATCAGCTATCATGGGGATTCCAGTCTTATTTCAATACAGAGAGAACTTGTAAAAGGATGAGGAGGGACTTCCCTGGTGATCCAGTGGTTAAGACTTCGCCTTCCAATCCAGAGGGTGCAGATTCAATCCCTGGTTGGGGAGTTAAGATCCCACATGCCTCGTGGCTGAAAAACCAAAACATAAACAACAAAAGCAATATTTTAACATATTCAGTATAAGACTTTAAAGGTGGAAAGAATGAGTAATCGCCCCAAGGTAGCCATCTCCCTCTACTCAGAACAGCCATCTTTCAGTGATGTTTAATAGATGATGCTGTTGTTTGGTCACTCAGTCGTGTCCAACTCTTTGTGACCACATGGACCGCAGCACATTAGGCTTTCCTGTCCTTCAGTATTTCCCAGAGCTTGCTCAAACTCGTCCCTTGAATTGGTGCAAGCCCTCCAACCATCTCATCCTCCATTGTCCCCTTCTCTTCCTGCCATCAATCTTTCCCAGCATCAGGATCTTTTCCAGTGAGTCAGCTTTTTGCATCAGGTGGCCAAAGTATTGGAGCTTCAGCTTCAGCATCAGTCCTTCCAATGAATATTCAGGGTTGATTTCCTTTAGGAGTGACCCTAAACCTTCTCAAACCCAAAGCCAAGATGGCTGTAGGCCCTCTCTGGCTCTTCGTCCTCCCTCCTGATGGAAAGCTGAGGTGCTCTGTGTGCAGCAACAGGAGGCACTGGGAAGCCAGGACTGCACGCCTGAAGCTCTGCCTGCCTTGGCTGCAAGGCTGGGAGGAACAGCACACGTGTGTCGCTTCTGTAAGGCATGCCGGCCCTCAGGGAGAGAGACACCCCTGACAGCTGGCCAACGAAGAGCCCTGATGTCAACTGTCAAAGCACTCAGTAGTCTTTGCTTGCGAGCAGAGGGAAAGAATGAGATTTCACTGCAGCAATAAGAGAGCAGACAATATGTTCAACACTAAACCAACCTTAAGTGAGTCCCTTGAATTTATTTGATACTGAGAGTTCTCCTGGGCAAGCTGATATAATTATCGTTAAGGTGATACTTATAACGAATGTCACATCATTAGCATAGTGATGAATATTGTAATCTTTGTGTTTGGTTTGAACACCCAGGGGATATCCTACTCTTCTTTTTATTTCTCTTTAACCACACACACACACACAAATAACCTTCCTCATTTATCACTATCTCCTATTGCTAAAGCGTTTTTTTTAGGGGACCAAAATCAGAAAACTTGGGAACTGGGGAGCTCTGAATGAGTGTTTCTAGAACAAAATGTCAATATTGATTTCATATATTTCTCACACAGAGGCCCAACATTGAAGCTCATGCAAATAAGGTAGTGATGTGAGATTCTTACTGGTACCGTGGGTCAGAGTCTATTTCAGCATACCATTAAAAGGCAACAGTGAGACATTTCAGGACCGTTGCACTGCACTCTCCATGTAATCAAGAGACAGTTGGGAGTTTGGGATGGACATGTACACACTGCTCTGTTTAAAATGGATAACCAATAAGGTCCTACTGTTTAGCATAGGGAACTCTGCTCAATGTTATGTGGCAGCCTGGATGAAAGAGGGCAGCTTAGGCAGAATGGATACATATGTATGTATGGCTAGTTCCTTCTCTGTTCACCTGCAACTATCACTATTGTTAATTGGCTATATACTCCACTATAAAATAAAAAGGTTTCTTAAAAAAAGTATTTTGACTCTCCTTCTTTACAGGTTTTTCTTTTATACTTTTGACTCTGTTATTCACCTCAAGCCATTTACCATTACGAGAGATCCTAGAGGGTAAGGATGAAATTTTACTCATTCTTCCATCCCCTACATGGCCTGGCACAGTACCTAGCTCATAGGCACTTAATTATTTGTTGAATACATGGACAAATAAATGGATAAATGACATTTCATTCATTCAAAAAAATTGAACTAGAAGCGCTCTCCAAAAGAATTAGAGAAACTCAGTGGCTAAACGTTAAAGACTTTGTTTTTGAAATCCCCTCTGGACCATTTCTACCAAACACTTTTCTTTGGAGATACTCACTGCCCCTGTCAGCACTTAGTTCCAGCTTTGGTTGGAATGGATGACTTTGTGTTAAACTCTTCTTTCTATTGGTTCCATGTGGTTCCCTGGGGTTTCTCCAGGGGTAAAGAATCCACCTGCTATGCAGGAGCCACAGGAGATGCGGGTTTGATCCTTAGGTTGGAAAGATCCCCTGGAGGAGGGTGAGACAACCCACTCCAATGTTCTTGCCTGGAGAATCCCCATGGACAGAGGAACCTGGTGGGCTACAGTCCATGGGGGTCACAAAGATTCGGACACAACTGAAGCCCTTAGCACGCATGCACATCTGTGGCTCCCTTGAGTTTTCACTCAGAGTGTTCATGGCCCCATCCTTGGATCTGTGCTTGAGGAGTCTGATCCACTGTAACTTTACTTCCTTCCATATAATTGGAAGCAGTTTTTGTGAAACCCATATGCTTCCATTTTCCAAGTAAATATCCCAGGTTCTCCATCCATTCCTCATAAGAGATCTTTCACAAATACCCTCTAGGCCAGGGATCCCCAAGATCTTTTAACTAATGCCTGATTTAATGCCTGATGATCTGAGGTGCAGCTGATATAATAACAGAAATAAACTGCACTAATACATTTTATGACAGGGTGTGGTCCGCTGGAGAGGAATGGCAAACACCACCGGCCCCAGTTATGATCACCATGGCTCCTATCGCGCCTCCCGTTCCCGCCATCGTCCGCCCTCCCCCCCCTCGCGGGCCCCCCTCCTGGGGGGCTAGCTGCCTGGGCGGGGGGGGGGCCCCCGTCGGGCACGCGGGGCGGGCCGGGGGCAGCGGAGGGGGGGCGCGGTCCAGTCAGGGGGACCGGCGTGCCACCGCGCCCTCCGCTCCCCGCCGGGGCATCCTACCCCCCGCCCGCGCGGCGGGGCACGGGGGGCGCCCGGGGGAGGGCCCAAGGCAGGGGAGTGGAGTGTGAGTCTCAGGTGACGCCCTCCGGGACAGGCAACCGGAACAGTCCCTAGTCAGCTGCTGTCGTGGGGGCTGGACGTGGGGGCGCGCGAGAGGCTGACGTGGTGTGGGACTCGGGTCCCTGGACTCAGGATCAACATCCATTCTGGGGACTGGATCTGGGGGCTGCGAACTCAGTCCCTGGGACTCGGGACTCTGATGCTGGGGGGATTGAGGGCGGGGGGGGGACGACAGAGGATGGATGGCTGGATGGCACCACTGACCGATGGATGCGGCGGGACTCCGGGGCTGGTGAGGACGGGAGGCCTGGCGGCTGCGGTTCAGGGGTCACAAGGTCGGACACGACTGAGGACTGATCTGATCTGATCTGATCTGAATACATTTTAATCATCCGCAAACAATCCTCTGCCCTGATTCATGAAAAAATTGTCTTCCACAAAACTGGTCCCTGGTGCCAAAAAGGCTGGGGCCCACTGGTCTAGACCATGTGGGATGTTTCAGTTGGTCTTGAAGAGAAATGGCCAGAATGAACTCCCAGATACCAGAGAGCAGAGGGGGACCTTCAACACGCCATCTCATTTTTATTCTGGCTACTTCCTTTCTCTTAGGCAACCTCAGACCACGTTCTTTCTCATGGCAACCTCCATGGGCTCTTGGTTTATGCGAAGCTCACTCTCAACATCTAAGCCTTTTATACTGTTCCTGGTTAGTTAAGTCACATCTTCTTCATACCATATTGTTCAGGGTTATTCATTTCTTAACACAGATGGAACATTTTGCATGTATTGCTGTTATATTTCATCTTGTGAGATTTGGTTTATTGTATCATTCTGACAAGCACTTATTGAGCTGGTTCTATAATCCCACCTTTTTCCTATCCCTCTAAATCTTGTGTGAGCTGCAGAGCAAATAAAGCCACCTTCCATGTCTTCATCTAAGTCTACCACAAAGGACATGACAGTGGCTTTTGAGTTTCTTTTCCCCTTTAAAAGCATTTGGCTGGAATATATGAAGGCATCTTTATTTTTATTCTGTACTTACCTTCCTTGCCAGCTGTTATTTTGTATGTCCCAGTTATTTGTAGATGTAGTGACCTGAAACAATCATCGCTTTATTGATGCTTGCAGATGATGTCTCAGGAATTTGGACAGGGCACAGCAGGGTGGCTTGTCTCCGCTCTGTGATGTTTGGAGTCTCAGCTGGGAAGATGTGAATGGCCGCCGGTGACTCAAAAAGCTGGGAGCCAGAATCATCTGGAGGCTTCTTCACTCACACGCCGGGCACATGGGCTAAGCTGGGGCTGTCCCCTGAGCCCTGACATGTGGCCTCCCCACATGGCTCAGGCTTCTCCCAGCATGGGACTGGGTCCAAGAAAAAGCATCTGGAGAGAGTGTTCCGAGAGAACCAGAGGAGAAGCTGCCTAGTCTTCACTGACCTAGTCTCACATGTCACAAAGCATCTTTCACTGTGTTGGTTGAAGCAGTTACCAGCCTGTCCAGATGTAAAGAAAGAGGCCCCTGCACCCCATCTATCAGTGGAATAATGTCAAAGAAGTTGAAGTCATATTTTAAAAAACCACATCTAACTGGCATCTGATTAACAGCTTGCCAAATCTATCAAGTATTATAAAATGAGAATACATTTTTGTTAAGGCTTTCTTCAGAGAGAGAAAGGATGAACCCATAAAAAGACTACGCATTTGTAATGCTTGACTCATATGGAGCCTCTGTTTGTTTTCACGTGTCAGCTTTGGAGACATGTCTAAAGATCAGTAGAATACTTAAAAGCATTGCATTTGCTGGTGATTCAGAAGGTAAAAAAATCTGCCTGCAATGCCAGAGACCTGGGTTCTATCCCTAGGTCAGGAAGATCCCCTGGAGAAGAGAAGGGCAACCCACTCAAGTAGTCTTGTCTGGAGAACTCCATGGACAGAGGAGCCTGATAGGCTATAGTCCATGGGGTTGCAAAGAGTCAGACACGACTGAATGACTAACACACACTTGGTGGGTTGAGTATATTACAGTGCCGTGTGATAGTCAAGGTTCTAATGAACTATGCATATAATTTCTCCAGTTCATCAATGCCGTCTTCATAAGTGGTCTGATGCTCAATCCTAAACATGGCCACTGGTGCCAAGCTGCTGTTGAAGCCAGGAACTCCAGCTTACCACAAGTGGGGGTGTTCCATCTGTCCCAGGAGAGCTGACGGCTCATGGCACCAGCCCTTCCTGAAACTCTCACAACCCTCAGAATAAAATTCTGTGGGAAAGAAACCCTCAAGAGCAACAGGCGTTTGTTTTTTTTTTTTTTCCCACTTCACAAGTAGCTCATGATAAGTCAACCAGAAAAGGAAAATACAAGGGAAAAAGATGAACAGTGAAGGGGATGGTTTCCATACAATTCTTAGAGGGAACTGTAACATTGGTACAGTAACATGATAAAGACATTGGAAACAAATTTATACTAAATTTTAACCTAAATGTTCTAAGCCAGGTTTCATGTGTTTTTTCAATCATTACATGAGGGCTTCCCTGGTAGCTCAGATGGTAAAAAATATACTTACAATGCAGCAGGCACAGGTTCAATCCCTGGGTATGTAAGATCTCCTGGAAAAGGATATGGCAACCCACTCCAGTATTCTTGCCTGGAAAAATCCCAGAGGAACCTGATGGGCTACAGTCCATGGTGTCCCAAGAGTTGGACATTTAGCCGACTTGGCTACTAAACCACCACCACCACCACCAGATTTCATGTTTTTAATCATTACATGGAAAGTACTATTCAGGAACCTCCTCAAGGGAGTCTGCACATCAGACACAGCTGGACAGTTTTAGAAGACAACTGCCAAGAGACCACAGGATCTGCCTGCTGGGACAGTGAACAGGCAGCTTCATCTTCTACTGACCTCTTCTTTGAGATTGAATGAGGATCATGAAGAATTGTGTGTTGGCCAGCTCGACCAGCCAGACCTCAGAAATGTGCCTGCTTGAATGCCTGGATGTAAAGATCATTGTTATTTCCCCCCTACAGTTTGTTATATGTCAATCCTCAGTGCTACCTAGTCGCTTCTAGACAAACATTCCCCTTGCAGCATATGTTTGAGGGGGAAGGCGTATGTTCCTGAAAACTTCTGTGATGAAAACGTCATTTAAGATTCCAAGTGCTCCCTTTAAGAGATTCAAGCTTTAGCAGATCATTTTAATTAAAATTCTCTAGATAGGAGGCAGAAAAACAAGATTGACTGAAATGAATATAACCTGCATGGAGCAGTGAAAAAAAAAAACCCACGTGGAGAGGTAGAGTTCTACTACGTATTTTCAGAAGGAAATCAATATGGAGTCCACAAACAAAGCATGGTGTCCAAAGATAAAGTTAAAAATATCACATCAGGTGGCTGGAGGCATAGGTTTGTTTGAAGAAATACATCTTTCATTGCCTTACAAATTCACTTTAAACCAGAGATTCGTTTATTATTTCCCCACTGAAGGACATACTGATTATTGTCCTGTGGTTTTTCAATTAATAAGTTCACAGTTACAGTTTTTAAGTACACTGAATCATGTAAATTTCCGTATCTCAGCAGCTAATTTATTTGTTTATTGTGGTATAGCAGGCACCACATGAATCTGGTTTTGAAATCAATTCCAAGTAAAGTGGATGATTTTTGCAGTACAGATGATAGGAATTGAAGACCCTCAAACCTCACAGCCCAAGCCACTGCATCCCTGAGTGGGATTCAAGCTGCCATCGTGAGCTGAACAGGGAAAGAATCCTGTGTTCATAACCCCACTGATAGAGTGGGAGGGTTGAGACCTGTTTCTATGTGACTACCTGTGATTCACTTGTATCTTTTATTTATGACTACACAATTTTTGCTTTGAGAGCTTTTAATGTATTCACAGACACACAAACACAAAGATCATTAAGTTACAAGCTGGGTTTATTTACCATTTACAGAGAGCTCAGATAGCATGGCTCCACTGAGCAGCATTTGAAATGTAAGATTATATTAATATGCCAGCATTTTCAGGTCTCCTGTACCCTGTCCCAGACCCAGGCATGCACAGGGAATCCTCTTTCTCACTTTAGAAAGCTGATTCTTCATAGAATGCTTTAGGATTAATGAAGGATCCTTTTTAAAGACCGGATGTTGCAAAAGTTTCTCAGAGAAGAACTAAATGACTTAGCAGGGAAGTGATGAAAATAAAGAGAGGGCAGGGTTAGAAAGAGGGAAAGTAAATGGAGAGAAAAGACTCTGATACTGGGAAAGATTGAAGGCAAAAGGAGAAAAGGGCATCAGAGGGTGAGATGGTTAGATAGCATCACCAATTCAATAGATGTGAATTTGAGCAAACTCCAGGAGATACTGGAGGACAGAGGAGCTTGGCGTGCTGCAGTTCATGGGGTTGCAGAGTCAGACAGGACTTAGCAACTGAACAACAGCAACGAAATGGAGAAGAGATATAGAAAAGAATTTTAGAAAGTTCTGACACTCTTCTTTAAAAAAACAATCTCATAATGATGATCTGTTCCTTTTCAAGGAATCAACGTATGAACACTTCAATCAGTAGAATGCACAGACCTTGAAGAAAAAGTGACACAAAAGCACTGAGAGATAAAATTGAGTAAAATGTCCTGAATTAATTTGAAAAATTCCAATACACCCTTGAAACTGCTGGCAACTGAAAGAAACCTCACAGCCATGCAAACTGAATTTTATTTTCCTGTGAGTTCATGAAGCTGGTGGAATTGCATATCTGAATGTATATGCTGGTGTTTATACTGGCCTTGAATGTGTTGATCTTGGAGACTGTTCTTACATAACTTATTAATGTTAACATTTTCTCCCAATACAATATGAGCTCCCATAAGTGTGTGAGTCCTGAAGCAGCTTGATTCCTTTGCATTTAGTGTTCCATGAACATAATGAGGAGAGCCCATTTCTGTCCTTCCCCAGAGCTGTCATTGAAAGCAGCCCCACCTTACACATGTTTGCCCCATCTGTCTTCCTTCAAGCCTGCCTTTGTTTTGCAGCAGAAAAAAAAAAAAAAAAAAATGGCAAAATGGAGATGAAAAACACAGAAACCACCATAGATTGAAAAATATTTGAATCATGCCCTTAAAAGTGGTTTAATTTGGGGTTCTTGGAAAAATAAAATTCAGATGCAATTAAGCTAAGCACGAGTGGATCTGGTTTCAAGACAGGGACTAGTTTTTTCCAGAAAGCTGGACACGCTCTGTGTTGCTCCCAACCCTTGGGTATGTGATGCAGTAGAGTTAATGCCGGAGAAGGCAATGGCACCCCACTCCAGTACTCTTGCTTGGAAAATCCCATGGACCGAGGAGCCTGGTGGGCTGCAGTCCATGGGGTCACTACAAGTCGGACACGACTGAGCGACTTCACTTTCACTTTTCACTTTGATGCTTTGGAGGAGGAAATGGCAACCCACTCCAGAATTCTTGCCTGGAGAATCCCAGGGACGGGGGAGCCTGGTGGGCTGCTATCTATGGGGTTGCACAGAGTCAGACACGACTGAGGTGACTTAGCAGCAGCAGCAGAGTTAATGTCTCCTAGTAAATCAGACCCAGGGAGTTGGTCATTCTTCCTGCAGGCCATAGGGCACCAGGACACAAAGTTAGCCATCACTGTTTGCATATTAGGGCACCCCATTCTGATTTTGAAGCAGAAATGATAAAATCTGCAGTGGAACTAAGTATTTCTTCAATTAAAATATACCTGAACCAACACTAAACCAGTCATAGCCCTCCATTTGTCTTCATCCCAAGTCCTGGCTATCTTTGTAGAAAAAAGACTGAACAGAATGATTTGGCTCAATGGACCTATGTTGGCAAGGAATTTGGGAGATAAAAGAAATGCCTATCAGATTCTTTTGAACTCTAGTGTTCTAGAAGTGGAAATTCACTAAGACTGTGGGTATTGGCTGTTGTTGATCCGCTCAGCACAGGTGCACCTCTAACATGTGAATCATGACACAGCAGCCTCCTTGTGTTGACTGGCAAGGGAGGCCGCTTAACTCATGCTGCTGTCGATTTGCTCTGTGCGTTCCATCTTGAGAATTCCTACAGCGGCGTCCACTATGGAGGTGGGGGTTTCTTATGCCACCTGCCAACTAGATCCTCCACACAGGTTACCAACTCACATTACATCAGCCAAGACCCAGATGCCTATAGGCAAGGTGTTGGTGGATCAAAGTCCATCTGGATGACGTCAAATTCAAATCTAGGACGGCCCATTCCATGTCTGTTAAAGACTCACCAATCTGTTCTGAGCAAACATTTGTGATGTGAAATTTCAAATTCTTTTGTCTTATATGACTTAATAGATGACTTAACCATCTAGAGGAGATTCTTTTTTAAAAACATTTGTTTGTCTATGTCCTTTGGCTGGGTCAGGTCCTTGCTGTGGCGCGTGGGCTCTAGAGCACACCGCTTCGGTAGTTGCAGTGTGTGGACTTAGTTGCTCCACAGGCTGTGGCAGGTGGATTCTTAACCACGAACCATCAGGGTGGTCCCAAGGGAGATTCTGAATCAAGATTTGGTGTATTTTTATGGGTACACTTTTTTCTTTAAAAAAATTAAATTTCTTCACAATTTTTTTATATATATATATATATATATATATATTTAATTGTATTTATTTATTTCTGGCTGTCCCGGGTCCTCACTGCTGCTTGGGCTTTTCCCCAGTCGTGGTGAGCAGCGGCTACGCTCCACTCGCCAGTCATGGGCTTCTCATTGCAGCGGTTTGTCTTGTCCTGGAACGTAGGCTCTGGGAATGCAGGCCTCAGGAGCTGTGGCCCACGGGCTTAGTTGCTCTGTGGCATATGGGGTCTTCCCAGACAAGGGATGGTAGTCAGGACCTCTGCACTAGCAGGCTGCTTCTTACGCAGTATGTCACCAGGGAAGTCCCGGGGCATACTTTCCAATGCCATCATTTGCTGTTTAGTGAGTGGCTAGATTGTCAGTGCCTTGTTAAGGCATTGAATAAGCATTTCCCAATAACTAAATTTGCCCACATCAAATTGCCAACATCTGTTGTATCATAGAAAATGCTAGAGAATTTCAGGCAAACATTCATTTCTACATCATGACTATGCTAAAGCCTTTGTGTAGATCACAACAAACTGTGGAAAATTCTTCAGGAGATGGGAATACCTGACCATCTTATCTGTCTCCTGAGAAACCTGTATGCAAATCAAGAAGCAACAGTTAAAACTGGACATGGAACAACGGACTGGTTACAAATTGGGAAAGGAGTACATCAAGACTGTGTATTGTCACCCTGTTTATTTAACTTATATGCAGAATATATCATGTGAAATGCCAGGCTGGATGAAACACAAGCTGGAATCAAGATTGTCAGGAGAGATATCAATAACCTCAGATATGCAGATGACACCACCCTTATGGCAGAAAGCAAAGAGAAACTAAAGAGCCTCTTGATGAAAGTGAAAGAGAAGAGTGAAAAACCTGACGTAAATCTCAACATTCAAAAAATGAAGATCATGGAATCTAATGCCATCGCTTCCTGGCAAACAGATGAGGAAGCAATGGAAACAGTGACTGACTTTATTTTCTTGGGCTCCAAAATCACTGTGGATGGTGACTGCAGCCATGAAATTAAAAGACGCTTTCTCCTTAGAAGGAAAGAAATGACAAATCCAGACAGCATATTAAAAAGCAGAGGTATTACTTTGCCTACAAAGATCCTTATAGTTAAAGATGTGGTTTTCTAGTAGTCGTGTACAGATGTGAGAGCTGGACAATAAAAAAGGCTGAGACCTGAAGAAATGATGTCTTCAAACTGTGGTGTTGGAGAAGACTCTCGAGAGTTCTTTGGACTGCTCCTTTTACAGAAAGGAGATCAAACCAGTCAATCCTAAAATTAATCAATCCTGAATATTCATTGGAAAGATTATTGCTGAAACTGAAGCTCCAATACTTTGTCCACTTGATGTGAAGAGCCAACTCATTCAAAAAGACCTGATGCTGGGAAAGAGTGAAGGCAGAAGAAGAGAGAACAACAGAGGATGAGATAGTTTAATGGCATTGCTGACTTAATGGACATAAGTTTCAGCAAACTCTGGGAGATGGTGAAGGACTGCAAAGCCTGAAGTGCTGCAGTCCGTGGGGATGCCAAGAGTCGGACACAACTCAGCAACTGCACAACATATAACTCAATATTTATGTGTATGTAGAGTAGAAAAGGGTGTTCATATGAGTATACAAGAAAGTGAAATCTCTCAGTTGTGTCTGACTCTTCCTGACCCCATGGACTGTAGCCTACCAGGCTCTTCTGCCCATGGGATTTTCCAGGCAAGAACACTGGAGTGGGTTGCCATTTCCTTCTCCAGGAGATCTTCCTGACCCAGGCATTGAACCTGGGTCTCTCACATTGTAGGCAGACACTTTACCGTCTAAGCCACCAGGGAAGTCCTTTGGCAGGTTGGTATAAACCCCTCACAGGGTTTCTTCCATAAGCCATATAAGGTCACTGCAGAACTGCAGAGCAGGGCTCCTCACTTGCTTTGCACAAGGCATATCATTCATTCACAAATGCTTCCTAAAACTTCAGAATACAGAAGTTGTTTCTGCCACATACTGGGTGAGATTAATGGGAATAAATGAATTTAGTATTTTCACATGGACAGAAGAACCTCTCAAAGTCTTGTGAGCTTAAGGGATCAGGATTAGGTGTCCATTGGTAGTCAGGGGGATGAAGACTGAGGCAAACACTCCAAGAGATATAGAATCCAAGATATAATAGGTACGTTGGTTCAAGAAGCCTAGAAAAAGTGGGAATCAGATAGGCTTATTCTTAGATAACAGGCACTGCCAAGTTCATGACTCAGTCTAGCCTGCATGGTCTTGAAAAAGTTCTTCCTTCTGAGAGTCTAGAATTACAAAATAGGTAACAAAATAGGGATTAAAAATTACTTAACCAAAAAAAAGTTTACAAAATTGCTGTGAGGATTAAATTTGATGACTGTGAAGTGCATCACACAGTGCTTGACACAAAATAAGTGTGAACTATTGCTATTGTTAGATGATTATTAATAAGATAAAGTGAAAGTTAGTCACCCGGTCGTGTCCGACTCTTTGTGACCCTACGGACTGTAGCCCACTAGGCTTCTCTGTCCATGGCATTCTCCAGGCAAGAATGCTGGAGTGGATTGCCATTTCTTTCTCCAGAGACTCTTCCCAACCCAGAGATCAAATCCAGGTCTGCTGTATTGCAGGCAGACTCTTTACTGACTGAGCCACCAGGAAAATCAGATAAGATAAAACCATTCTATTAATATAGTTTAAAGACTGCAGCCATGAAATTAAAAGACACCTGCTCCATAGAAGGAAACCTATGGCAAACCTAGACAGCATATTGAAAAGCAGTCCACTTTGCTTTTGACAAAGTTGACCACTTTGTCAACAAAGGTTTGTATAGTCAAAGGTATGATTTTTCCAGTAGTCATGTGGAGATGTGATGGTTGGACCATAAAGAAGGCTGAGTGCTGAAGAATTGATGCTTTTGAAAACTGTGGTTCTGGAGAAGACTCTTGAGAGTCCCTTGTTCTGCAAGTAAATCAACCAGTCAGTTCTAAAGGAAATCAACCCCTGAATATTCATTGGAAGGACTGATGCTGAAGCTCCAATATTTTGGCCACCTGACGTGAAGAGCCGACCTATTGGAAAAGACCCTGAGGCTGGAAAAGATTGAGGGCAGGAGGAGAAGTGGGCAACAGAGGATGAGATGGTTACACAGTATCACTAACTCAATGGACATGAGTTTGAGTAAACTCTGGGAGATAGTGAAGGACAGAGAAGCCTGGCGTGTTGCAGTCCATGGGGTTGCAAACAGGCAGACACAACTTAGTGACTAAACAACTACAACAAATATATTATATATGCTATAATTTTATATTATGCATGTTATATATTATAATATAAATGTTGATTATATTAATATACATGATATGTTGAAGTGAAGTGAAAGTTGTTCAGTTGTGCCCAACTCTTTGCAATTCCACGGACTATATAGTCCATGGAATTCTCCAGACTAGAATACTGGAGTGGGTAGCCTTTCCCTTCTCCAGGGGATCTTCCCAACCCAGGGATCAAACCCAGGTCTCCCACATTGCAGGTAAATTCTTTACTAGCTGAGCCACAAGGGAAGCCCAAGAATACTGGAGTGGGTAGCCTATCCCTTCTCCAGCAGATCTTCCCAACCCAGGAATCAAACTAGGGTCTCCTGCATTGCAGGCTGATTCTTTACCAGCTGAGCTAATATTATCTAATACATAATACATATTATAATTTATAGATATAATTATTTTATTATTAAAATCATTTTTTACAAGGAGAAAGAATAATAGTTTGGGGGGTCCTGGGAGCATTTCTGACTAAGCAATTTTTTTTTTTTTTTTTTTACAAATGATGGTCACAGGAAGACTTCCTAGTTACCCTCTGGCTGGATGCTTCTACTCAGCCTCTGCTGTTCACCACTACGGTGAGATTTTGCTCTGAGTCTTCAGTGTCTCAGAGAAAAGAAGGAGCCAAATTAGGCTTTTGGACGCGTCTGAGAGCCTCAGGGAACCTGACTCATACCGTCTATGGCAAGATGCCTGGTCCGCGGACATTTCCAGGTCGTTTGGAGGCTCCGTGTGGGAAAGGAGTCAGTTCTCCTTCCCACAGTATTTAAAACTCTTTCCGTTTTCCAGCTGTGCCTAAAGTGATAGGCCCTGGGATACCTACCAAATACATCAGCTGGCTGCATCCTCCTCTCCTAGGATTTCTTTTCTCCACAGGTGGGGAAGGGGAAAGCCTATAGGTTGCCCTATAGAAATACTCAGTATCTAGACTGAGTAGGGAAACATCCTCCCCAGAATAAAGACCACCTTCCTGAAAGCCAGTAGTGCTTCTCTTGTGCTGAGAACAAAGGCATCCCAGTATATATCCTTTACTCCATCAAGTAACCAAAGCTTGTTCATAGCCCACAACATCATGTTATAGAAGAATCTAGGGTGCTGAGAATGGGGTTGGCATTGTGGCTGGATGGTAGAGAGGATGTGTTACAGGGGATGCAAATAGAGAATAGTCATAATCTCTGCCCTCAATAAATTCAATCTAGGTATCCTCTGTAGCTGCAGTGCTTCCAGAAAACCCTAAAACTTTGTTTTGTCCTAACTGATTCTGCAATGTTAGGTGCTAAATTGGCATCTTCTGTTTAACTTATTTGAACTTTAAAGTCCCCATGTTCAAGTTTAGAGGCATCTCATGTTGTGATCAGTTACCTCCCCAAGATGGGATCCCTCATCTGTTCATCATGAAGGAAAAACCAGAAACATCTTTAATTCCTCTTCCTCTCTCCACCTAAGTTCAGGCATTGGCCAAGTCTGCAGGTGTCTAGTTTCAATATCTCTTTGTCTATTTCCAGTTCCCTTATCCTACTTATTACTTTTATTCAAACTGCTATCTCCATCTTCCTCTTTGATTTGATCCAATTCTATCTACCTCCAAGTGCTAGATTAATCTTTATAAGGAATTGACTAAATATGCTCAAAAAGGAAAAGTCACTCTGCTAAAAGTGAACAATTTACTGGTATGAAAAACACACTTTTATAAAGTGGGTTTGTTTGTTGTTGTTGAATAAGTAAATTGTGTCTGTCTCTTTGTGACCCCACGCACTGCAGCACACCATACTTCCCTGTCCTTCATTATCTCCTAGAGTTTGCTCAAATTCGTGTTAATTAAGTCAATGATGCCATCTAATCATTTCTTCCTCTGCCACTCGCTTCTCCTTTTGCCTTCAATCCAATCAATTCATCAGCGTTTTGCCATCATCGGATGGATGCATATAGCCGAATTTCTGAGTCCTTAATGTTTGACATATATGGTAACCCCACTGAGGTGCAATGGCCTCAGTCTGGGGCACCAGTCCCTGATATTGTGAATTTTAGAGAAATAAATATTTTGATCACAGCACTAAACATGTAAACATTTAGCAAATATTGTGGTCTGGGGACCCAAATAGAATTAATTCCAAACTCTATTTACACTATTTACAAACTTCAGGCCTTGACAAAACCATTTTGCCTTGATGAGCTTGAGTAATTGTTTCTGATTTTCTGTTTTAATTTATAAAATAGGAATAGTCATGCCTACTTAATGAGTTGTGTGCATATACATAGACAGATAGATATGCTAGTGTACCTAGTACATAGTGGCTACTTTAATAATAATTATCCTTACAAATATTGCAATTACCTTTGGGATCACCTTGTTGTTTGTATCTTAACCCTGAAATGGTAATATTCACTGGGCTTCTCCCCAAATATGATTCTTCCCATGTCAGTTTTAAATGTCAGTTTCCTTTTCTGCCTCTGATCCAAAATCAAGTAGAATTGCTGCAAAAATCTCTTTCAAAGTAGAGGAGAAGAGGCTGTCCATTGCTGACCTTGGAGTCACCTTTGGCATTTTCTTTCCACTAGAGCAAATAAAGGGAAATACTGAGCCGCTTTCCTGCAGAACTTGTTTGGACTTGCTCTTCTGTCACCTCTTTCTTCCTACTAATAATCACTCTTTTCCTCTCTAGAGAAATAGTTCTCTCTAAGTGCTTGAAAATGCATTAGGAAAAAAAAAAAAAATCCAGCTCCCTTCTCTTGAGCAAAGGACACCAGCCGCAGTGAACACCCAGATCAGTACCAAGGCAAGAGGAGAGCATCCTTTTTCTTGAGGGTACCTCCCCTCTGAAGTCATCTTGCATTCTGGTGAGAGCTCCTCCTGATGAGCTCCAATAGGCTGAAGAAGAGGAGATGCAGGAGTGACGCAGGAGAAGCTTCTAGGCTAGTAGTGTGTGGATACCTGGAGCTCAAGGCTCTAGTCCCTGAGCTCTCTAGGCTGGAGGAGGCCCGGGGCTGGGAGCTGTGCCCAAGCAGTGAAAGATGTGCATTCAGTCAGCAAGGACCTTCACCAGAGTCCTCATCGTCTTCTGGGCAATCAGGACATGTCCTTGACTTGGCTTCCTTTCAGTTCACTGATGTCAGCGCCGCCTTGTCTTCTGTCCAAACCCCATCCTGCCATCCCACTGAGTCACTATAATTTAAGAGGATGTGGGGGTGGAGAGAGAGTTGAGCCAAGGAAGCAGGAGGCCAATGTTCTATTTTATGCTCCCCCGCCAACCTTCCATGGGACCTTGGACCCAATAATTAGCCCCAAACCATTCTTGTCTCTTTATCGGCTGCAACAGAGGTCATAGCAAGTAACTCACCCAGCCAGGAGGGTCTCTCTGAAAAGCAGATGAGCTCCTGCAAGCGAAGGTATAGCGTGATGTGCGAGGAAGAGGCATTTTTATGATGTGCTTTTACTGAAACTGTTTCCTTTGCTCTCAGCTGGGACTAATTATGTGAGCACTCTTCAGGGGGGTGTGCTTCAACTAATAAACACATGATTCACCCCTTAATGAATAGAATAGGAAGTGTGTGTAGCAATCAGAACCCAGCAAGCACAGTTGCTAGTAGCCACTGTTTAGAAAACAACAATTGGAATCCAGACACTGCAGACCTCTTTAATAAATATCGTCTTAATTTTCTGAACAATTGAAAATCTTAAGCAGAGGAAGAAGCCTGTGGACCAAAGTTCGAAGGGGAGGATGGTCAGGCAGCTGAGTTTCTGAAGACACATCTTTATTTAGCATCTTGTTTCCACAGCCAAGTTATAGACACCCAGAGCTCATGCAAAGAATTGTGAGAGCTGGTACAAGAAGCAGGAGGGGAACCCTAGCTTCACCATGTGCAGGCCGCCTCAATAGGAAGGAAGATGATAGAAAAACTGAAAATCGAAATAAAAGAATATCATTATTAGTATCCAAAACATGTAATATTTAGAGACAAATTTAACAAAATATACTTAATACCTATAGACTAAAAAGCATATTGACAAACCTGAGAGAAAGGAAGCAAACTGTAAACAAATGGAGAAATATGTTATTTTCATGAATTGGCAGATTTAATATTATTAAAATGACAGTTCTCCCTATGTTGGTCAATAGAATCAGTGCTATCATAATACAAATCCCAGTAAGCAAGTGGGTTCTGTTGATATTATAAAAGCAAGGGGCTTAAAAAAAAAAAAAAGCAGTTTTGAGAAAAAGAGAAGAGAACTAGAATACAGCTGAAAAACCTACATTACAAGATTTCAAACATTATGATAAAGCTACAGTAATCAGGCAAGTTGAATACTGGCATAAAAATAATATGTATGTCAATGGAAAATAGAGAATCCAGAAACACTCTTCCTCTTATATGGCTCACTGATTTTGAAAGAGGTGCCAAGGTAATTCAATGTGGAAAGGAGTTTCTGTTTTAAAATGTATGTATGTGTGTTGCTGTTTAGTCACTAAATCATGTCCAACTCTTTTGCAACCCCATGGACTGTATCCCACCAGGGCTCCTCTGTCCATGGAATTTCCCAGGCAAGAACACTGGAGTGGGAAACCATTCCCTTCTCCAGGAGATTTCCCTGACCCAGTGATTGAACCTGCATCTCCTGTATTGTAGATTCTTTACCAACGAACCACCAGGGAAGCTTTTTGTATGTATGTATTTGTGCATTTATGTAAGTAGGTATCTATTTGTTTATCAACTTTACTGAGGTGATATTCACAAATACAATTGTGTATATTTACAGTGTACCTTGATTGACATAAGTGTACCATGTGAAATGTTGCCACAATCAAATTAATAAACATACCTATCACCTCACTTTGTTACTATTTCTGTGATATATTCTGAGGGTTTTAGGAATTCAGAGAACTGGAAAAGCATCCTCAGTTGGGTAGTCAGATAAATTTTTATGAAGGAGATGAAATTTAAGTAAGCTTGGAGCAACCTTCATCCCCATTAAACGTTCTTTCTGGGACCATTAGCCTATCCCTCGGGTCATTTCAGGCCCTTTCCTCCAGAACCCACAGGAAAAATGTGTTTATTTCCTAACAAAGCTGGTGGTGTGAGGGTACACCTGAGAGAGTTTAGTGGAGAAATATGCAAAATGGGCATCTCTCCGGATTGCAGCTGCAAGATTTAGCAGGGGTCTAGAGAACTGAGCTTTGTACTTTGCAGCTTGTTTCTGTCATCTTACATTTTTATTGCTTGCTCTGCTGCTCAGTATGCCACAGGAATATCAAGATCCTGGAAGTTACAAAAACAAACTCTTAGGAGGCAAGCTTTCTTGCTAGATTTGGTAGAAAGGAAAGGAGTCACGTGTACCAGGAAAGATGGCAAAATCTAAAAGGAGGCATCATTCGTAGAGAATATGTTAGAAACACAGCATGCTCTGTCATCTTCTACCCATTGGTTTCATTAGGCTTTTGTCTGTAACAGTCAAGGGGAAAGACCTCTAAATTGAAACTGGGCAAATATATTTTGCCCATTAATACCTACTTTCGCAAGTGTATCAAAGCTTTCCAAAACTAATATTTCTCTTTCTACTAATCATTATCAAATCTGTTATTGCTTGCTCTAACTTAAAAGAGGTATTGATAGCAAATGGGTGTGTCTTCCATTAACATATGATAGGCATAAACACACCTCATCTTCACTCAGTTGTGGACCATTTAGAGTAGCTGAAAATAATTACTGTTGTTTTTGGGAAGGCTTGCCTTCAACAATAAGGTAATTCCAAATTTCCACAAAATATAGAAGATCATATCTCCCAAATGACCTATTCTAGTATTCTTATGAAGCCTCAAAATCTCATTAGTAAATTAAAGAGATGTTTATAGGACCTGAAATTAGTTCTAAATACACTACATAGAAGAAAATAACATATTAGTCTTCTCTTAAATTCATCAGAACAGCTAACTTGTCTGATGGAGAGATGGGGCCTGAGAGAAAAGATGAGGGATGCTGACTGCAACCCTGTGTGTTTACACCAACAATACCCACCAGTGGACCAGATTACTGGGAGCTGGAACACTGAGCTCATGTACCATAATTCAGTTTGAGAAAATTGCTTATGGCCCTTACTCCACAGTGATGGTGACGGTAGTGGTGATTATTGTTCTTTTGCTTCTCTTCTTCCCCTGCCCTCCTCTCCCTTGCTTGCTTCTCCTCCTCTTCCTCCTCCTCCTCTTCCTCCTCTTCTTTCTCTTCCTTCTTCTTTTTGTTCCTCTTTGTTATTTCTTATTCTTCTGTATTTTTTACTCTTTGGCTCTGATCCTAGTACCATGTTTATCTCTTGAGATTAACTATGGTTATTCGTTTACCTGAGTTTCTTCCTTTTAAGTTTGTAAAGGACAAGATTAGATTCCTTTTGGACTCTCCCTACCTTCAATTTTTGGGACATGAATTTTAAGCTATTATAGCTCTGGTTCTAAGCACCAAAGCTTGGGGTCAGTTACTTTCTTGGCTTCTTTCTAAACTAGAGGGTAAGGAGCTGAGGACACAAAAAGAAAGATTCCAAAGTTTTAGAGGGCACTGGAGAGATCAAGCAGAAACCTCGCTATGGAAGCAAGAACATCAGGCCCAAGAGAAGGTAGGAGACAGCTGTGATCTGGGATGCCATGTGGGTTAGGGTTCTGTTTTGAAATCTGAGCTTTATCACTCAGAAAAGAAAGAGCTGAGTTTTGTCTTTCATATTTCCCCAGTGGTGCAATAAGTAGCTTTCAGAAATGAAAACATAAGCAGAAGGACATATAACAAAAGAAACTATAAAAACAATACCATGCAAAGAGTAAGGTATTTCTTAGATGTAGGCGATAAGCATGATTACCCCTACTCTCTATTTCCTCATCTGTGAATTGTGTGTCATAATAACTACTCAAGCTACTTTATGGGGCAATAGAGATAATCTTATGAAAGAAAGGATATACATGTGTTTCACAATATATTTGAAGAAGGCTTTAATTTTTTAGTTGGAGAAAAACGCTAACTGCAGACTTCCTTTTCTCACATCAAATCCATCATAACCATGGAAATGAATGTATATGTATTTTCTTACTTGGAAAAAAGAGAGAACAGGAACTATGAGAAATCTTAAAAGAATGTAAATGAAAATCTGCAGAGGGGCCATCAGCCAAGGAACAAGGCTGGAGACCAGGACAGACCTAGGAGGAAGCCATAGCACACAGATGGGAGAAGCTCTAAACGGACTTCCCGCCTGGGGGTGGTGGGAGCTGGAGGCAAGAGAACAACCAAGAGCATGATTTGTTGCGATGCCTCAGAGGGAGGGGTCAGGTTTACCCCTTTATTCAGGGTTTACCCCTGAGCCCTGCTCTGCCCACCCTACAAGCAACAGTACTAGACGCATCTGACTCATAAAAGAAGAGTGACTGTCAGATCTTATGAAAGAGAGAACTGGCAGAATCTGGGCTGGCTTGCAGCTCCCAGAAAGTACAGAGTTGCACCATATGGAGGATTAGATGCTGAGATATCCTGTGCTACAGTTGTCCCCCACATTGTTACCCCAAATTACCCTGGCAGGTCAAGTCAAGCAGCAGTGCAATAAAGGCAGCCAGTGGACTAAGCTAGAATCTCAACTTCTGAAACAGGTGCCTGGGGATCCTCTAATATTTTATGAAATTCAACAAAGTGAAAGAGAAGCAATGCCATCAACAAATGGAAGAACTTACGTAAAGACTACAGGAACAATGGAATAATTAGAAGAGGACATAAAAAACAGACGAGCATCAGGTTTCCCACCAACTAGATTAAAACAAATATTGGGCAATTTCTTGTATGGAAAAGAAATAATTATACATCTGTGTGGCCAACACTGTAGGTTTTCTATATAGTATCTATTTTATTCTCATCTCTTGCTGACTAATAAAATTCTAGCATGACTTAGAAAAGCAATGTATGAACTAAAAAATACTCACTTCCCCAAACTCCCTCAGGATGAGGATTGGCCATGTGACACAGAAATAGAAGCAGAAAGTTATCTGGGCAGTGGTTCCTGGAAATAAGTTATTTTCCCAATAAAAGGGACAAAATTGCCTTGTACATGTTTTCCTTATCCATTTCCTTTTTTTCTGCCTGGAACATAGACTTAATGATTATTGATATGTGAACCATTTATGACACTGAGAACTAAAACCGCATGGTGAAAGCTGCAGATTTGTAAAGCAGAAGCTTTTGATGACTTCTCTGAGCCATTGCAATGGCATAAGACTTTCAATATCCAACTTCTTACTACATTAAAAAGATCTCTATTTTGACAAGTCTCCCAAACCAGCCTTATTGATCACATGGCATGCAGCCAGATGCAATTCCTAATTTATAAAAGCAAGTCTTCTCTACCTAGCTAAACTATCATTTAAAGACAGACTACAATTAAAAAAAAAAAAAAACATTTTCAGGGAAATAATGAGAAGCAATGGAGAAAGCAGTTGCATTACTTGCATAATGTTAAAAGCATTATAACAATACAAAATGATATTAAATGCAAGGTGAATCATAGTTTTACTTGTCAAACTTGATCACTAAACCTTTAAATGATTTTTCAACTATATATACCATGAGAGTGAATTTTATAGTTAAAAATCATGTGATCTCATACAGTCTTATATCAGTTCAAAATATTTAATACATTCTATCTTCCCAGGAAATAAGGGAGAGATACTGATGGACAAAGAGAGAGAGAGAGAATTGAAGAGAAAAAGAGGGAGGGAGAGAGAGAAAGAGAAGAAAACTCTGTATTTGCTAAACCCTGAGCTACTCCCCCAACTCTGTATACTTACTCATCAAAGACCCTAGAGATATTTGAAAGGCTATAATAAAATTTAACATTCACTCATCCTTGATAGCAAACTCAGAAAAATAAAATGTGCCCTATCAGTCAGATCACTGCTTGGAGATGATAATAAAGATGATGAGGAGAAGGAGCAAGAGAGGAGGAGGCAGAGGACAGAAAGTACGAGAGTGCCTGCAACACGCTTATGCATGCCAGGCTCTTTGCTCTCTGCTTTACAAGCATCATCTTCTTTACCTGTCCAGAGCCTCTCTGTGCTTTGCAGTTGAGGAGTTGGGTCATTCGCATGTCAGAAAAGAGGCAGGTGAATTCAACAATTCAGCAACAGATTTCAGCAAGGATGAGAAACTCTGCAACAATTTCTTTGTTGGGAAAAGTTGCAAGACACAGAGACTCCCAGTTGCTGGGGTCATGTATTGGAGCCCTTTTACTCCTCTGCTTCCCATTTGCTGGATGATAAATGGGTCTCTTTAAAACTCTGCCTCATGGAGATCATTAACATCTAGATTCTGTTGATTTTGGCTGACTGGGGAAGAAGAACATGGGCAAACAAGAACAATAGAACAAAGATGAGTGGAGTTCTAATGTCTAGCTAGAGGAATATTTCTCTCTGGACTTTTGCCCCCCAAAATGCCTACCAAATTAACTTGCTATATATATCCTTCTATATAAAACCCAGATGGAAAAAAGGTGTGAAACACAGCAGAGGAAAAGGCAGAGAGCAGAGTAAAGATGCAAGAAAACATTTGTTCATTCTCCTTTGCTATTTCTATAGCATGATACTCCCTTGCTGTTCCTCCTGAAAGATTAATTAAAACTTTATCAGAGCTTTGCTTCCCTTTCTTCCCCTATACTGTCATCGCCCACCTTTGGCCGGGGTGTGGGGACGTACCTATGCTGTGTTCTCTAACTCTCCTTTACCTAGGTTGCCAGTCATTAACAATGTTGGCAATTTCACATTTGCATGTTAAGGAACTCCTTGACGGATGGGTAAGGAGTTGCATTACTCAAAAGAGTCTTGCAACAAGGTTATAGACTATACTTTTCCTAGTATAAAATTTAAGTTGGATTTAGTGATTTCATAGAGTAATTTTTTCCTAAGATTTTCAAATCTGCTCCATATTAACCTAACTCTTTCTCTGTTCAACTATTCAAGTTGGTCTTGTCTCCTGGTTGCTTGCGTTCTTATGTCCTTCCCCAGCTAGGATACTCTTTCCTTGCTGTCTGGCATTAAGCCTGACTTTCCAGCTGCCTGTCCAGTCCAGATGGCTTGAGTTTTGAGCCCTGATTGACAATTTGGATTTGAGATGCTCCTCTCTGTCCACAGAAAGCTCTCCCAGATTTTCACTGTTTTTTTACTCCTATAAAATTAACATGGTGGGTAGCTCAGATGGTAAAGAATCTGCCTTTAATGTGGGAGACCGGGTTCAATCCCTGGGTCAGGAAGATTCCCCTGGAGAAGGAAGTAGCAACACACTCCAGTATTCTTGCCTGGAGAATCCCATGGACAGAAGAGCTGGCTGGGCTACAGTCCACTGGGTCGCAAGGAGTTGGACACGACTGAGAGACTAACGCTAACACATAGGAGAAACATTGGATTTTTAGAACGTCTAGGTTTGAAACCGGGGAAGGCAATGGCACCCCACCCCTACTTTTGCCTGTCCCCAGGGCCGGTGGCTCCTGGGATCACTTTCGCTTCATGATTGGGGGAATGGCCCCCTCAGTGTTCTTCCTGGGATCCCAGGGCGGGGGCCTTGAGCTCGGGCGCCGAGTCGGACACGACTGAGGTTGGTTTGAAACATGCTTCTGTGTGAGTGGTTTTTAAAAACTTATTAAGATATAGTTGTTTACACTTCTGTGTTAATTTTTGCTGTACAGTGAAGTGAATCTGCTGTATGCATACGTATATCTCCTCCCTCTTGGACCTCTCTTCCATCCCTCATTCCATCCCTCTAGGTCATCACAGAGCACCAAGTTGAGATTCCAGTGTTATACAGCAGCTTCCCACTAGCTATCTATTTTACACACAGTAGTATATATATATGTAAATCCCAACCTCCCAATCAATCCCCTGCACCCACTGTCCCCATGTCCATTTCCTATGTCTGCATCTCTATTCTTGCCCAGCAAACAAGTACCGTTTTTCTAGATTCCACACATATGTGTTAATATGAGTTTTGAAAACTCGCTTTACTAATCTGGACAAAGCACTTTTCTGATAAATGATGGATTTGGCCTGGCCGGGTGGTGTGGAAGATGCCTCAAGCTACAGCATTCTTGGATACTTGTGACTGGTCTTTCTTTAACATGACTTAGTCAAATAGCTTCCATATAAAGAGATTATGCAATTAACGTTGTTTCAGAAATGATGCATCCTCAAACCTACTTTGGTTGGAGTAGTCAAAGTGAAAGTGTTAATCTCTCAGTCATGTCTGACTCTTTGAGAACCCATAGACTGTAGCTTGCCAGGCTCCTCTGTCTGTGGGATTCTCCAGGAATACTGGCCTGTGTAGCCTTTCCCTTCTCTAGGACATCTTCCCTACCCAGGGATCAAACCTGTGCCTCCCACATTGCAGGCAGATTCTTTACCATCTGAGCCACCAGGGAAGCCCTTAGTTGGAGCAGGGTATGTGTAAATAGGTCTATAAACATAGAGACAATTCAGAAGTCTTCCTTAAAGAAGCACAATACAGTTTTTAAAATAGTTGGCATATTGTTAAAACTAAGGAAAAATAAAGGGAGATTTCACCTTCTCTTTTCTGCACTGAACAGCTTAGTCCAAAAGAGACCTATAAACTGGCCTCCGACATCGACATTATTTTTAACCCCAATACCCACTGCAGCCATGAAATTAAAAGACGCTTACTCCTTGGAAGGAAAGTTATGACCAACCTAGATAGCATATTCAAAAGCAGAGACATTACTTTGCCAACAAAGGTTCATCTAGTCAAGGCTATGGTTTTTCCTGTGGTCATGCATGGATGTGAGAGTTGGACTGTGAAGAAGGCTGAGCACTGAAGAATTGATGCTTTTGAACTGTGGTGTTGGAGAAGACTCTTGAGAGTCCCTTGGACTACAAGGAGATCCAACCAGTCCATTGTGAAGGAGATCAGCCCTGGGATTTCTTTGGAGGGAATGATGCTGAAGCTGAAACTCCAGTACTTTGGCCACCTCATGTGAAGAGTTGACTCATTGGAAAAGACTCTGATGCTGGGAGGGATTGGGAGCAGGAGGAGAAGGGGACGACAGAGGATGAGGTGGCTGGATGGCATCACTGACTCGATGGACTTGAGTCTGAGTGAACTCTGGGGGTTGGTGATGGACAGGGAGGCCTGGTGTTCTGCGATTCATGGGGTCGTGAAGAGTCGGATATGACTGAGCTACTGAACTGAACTGAACCCACTGCACCTTGAATTCTGTTCCATCGTTTTGTTCTCTGGTCAACACACAACAGATGTTTTGTTGCTGTTTGTATGTTAAAAGCAGAGAGAAAGAATGGAACCTTTGTAAGGCTCAGTGGTGACAACAGAGTGTGCAATTGATGATTTGCCTGAGAGCCACTTAGGCAAGTTCCAGGGTCCCCTCTGATGGATGGACAAGCTGTGTAAGCAGCATCCCACAGCGGGTGCTCGGACCCAGGCCCCTCTGGGGTCACAGGCAGTCATTCTGCCCAAGAGAACTTTGCCCTGGCAGAGAAATTCCTGCCAGCCTGCCTCAGCGAGAAGTCTCACTTATCACAGAGCTTAATGGGTCTGCTAACTAGTGTTGACACCGTGTTATTTTTCAGGAGGTGGTGTTCTTTTCTGGACAGCATATTTGCAGCAGTGGACACTGCAGCCTTGGCAGGAGCACAAATGTAGTGGAAGTCCCATCAGGTTCTTCCGGCTTAATGATGGTGGATGCTGGAGGCTGGGAGACCTGAGGAGTAGGTGGCCATCCCTCTCCCTCCACCGCCCACATTTCCCTTTCCATTATGTCTTTGAGCTTTGTTTCAGACAAGTTGCCTGTGGCAGTGGGTTGGGAAGAGGACTCTGAAGGGGCTCCAGCCCACACAGGGACATGTGTGACAAATTATCCTGACAGGACTGCCACTCCAATATTAGCAGCTCGTTAGAAGAGATGGGCGAAATTCATCTCGGCTTTGATCAATTTTCTGCTAGCATTTCAGGGCTTTCAAAGAATCCCATCTCGCCTACCCCTTCCACCCCCACCACTAATTTCTCCTAATTTTTTGTCATTGGGGCGTCACTTGGCAGGACTTCCCTAAGGTTTAGAAAATCTGGCAGCAAACCGAGTAGGTCTTACAGTAAGAGTTTATGCCCCGTGTCAGGAAGGAGAAAGGGAATGTGAGCCATTTGTACTTGAAGAAATAAAGAAACAAAGAGCCTGGATGATATAATCTCCAAGGTTCTATCCAACTCTCACACTCCATGATTCTATGGAAAGAATCCTAAGAGAGAGTGGGGAGGGGAAGGCCTGTGCTCAGGTATTTCCACCATCTGGGGAATCTGGGCACTGGGAAAAACCACAGACAATGGCCAGTCTAGACACAGGATGGGGAAATGCATATGAGACAAGGTCTGGTCCTCCTGATTTTCAGTCCAACACCCCTCCCACTTGACTGTATCATCACAAGAGATTGAAAAGCATCAAAAGTGAATTTATCAATTAGGTCTGTCCAGAGGAACCAATAGGAGGTGTGTGTGTGTGTGTGTGTGTGTGTGTGTGCATGTGTATGAGAGAGAGTGAGATTTACTTTGAGAAATTTGCTCATATGACTGTGGAGGGTAACAAGCTAACAGGCTGAATAGATAGGAGTTGACGCTGTCAGATTGAGGTAGAATTTTTTCCCCCCAGGAAACCTCCATATTTGCTCTTAGAGACTTCACCTACTTGGGTGAGGCCCACCCACACTGCTGAGGGTAATCTCCCTTACTTATTCAACTAACTGTAGATGTTAATCACGTTGACAAAGTATCTTCACAGCAGCATTTAGACTACTATTTGGTTAAATACCTGAGTAACCTAGTTGGCACGTAAAATTAACCACCACAGCAAAGAAATGAGCCATCACATGGGTATAAAACCTGGTATAATCATATCTTGTGTGATAATAACAAACACTGTTATATGGGGCTTACGATATGCCAGAAAAAATCCTTAGTTCTTAAATGATGGATCTTCATCGTTTGTGGATTCTGTATATGTAAATTCATCTACACACTAAAAACTACTTATAACCTCCAAATAAATTAATGTGGTCACTTCATGGTCCTTTGTAGACATGGATGAGAGATTGTTGTCACCACCCATGCATATTTCCATCTGTGGCTAAGCAGAGCAACATTCTGCCTGCTTGTTGCAGCTCCGACTGTAAACAGTCGTCCTTTCTGCTGTCTATTTGGTGCCATGGCTTTGCATCTTTGCATGTCTCGGTGGTGGCTTTGCTGTTTAAAGTTGCTCCCTGACACGGGCTGAAGTGGTGTTCAGTGGCCTAAGCACAAGAAGGCTGAGCAGTGCTTTACAAAGAAAATGTGGGTGTAGGATAAGCTTCATTCAGTCATGAGCTACACAGTACTATTGGCTGTGAATGTGAGTTCAGTACTAATGAGTCAACAGTGTATAGTAAATAACGTGGATTTAAAGAAACACATATTTATGTGTTTCATTAATATGTCCATAAGAAACATTAAATGCCCAGAAACACTGGGCATTTATCCGGAAAAAAAGGAAGCTCTAACTTGAAAAGTTACATGCACCCCCAGTGTTCACAGCAACACTATTTACAACAGCCAAGGCATGGAAGCAACCTAAATGTCCATTGACAGATGAATGGAAAAAGATGTAGCATACACACATACACACACACACACACACACCGACTATCTCTGTCATAGAAAAGAATGAAATAATGCCATTTGCAGCAACATGGATAGACCTAGAGATTTTCACACTAAGTGAAGTAAGCCATATAGAGAAAGACAAATATCATATGATGTTGCTTTAGATGTGCAAATCTAGAGGAAGTGATACGAATGAAATTATTTACAAATCATAAATAGACTAATAGCCGTAGAAAACAAACTCATGGTTACCAAAGGAAAAGGGGGTGATAGACAAATAAGGAGTCTGGGATTAACAGATACACACTACTATATATAAAATAGATTAACAACAAGGATCTGCTTTATAATTCAGGGAATTATATATTTAGTATCTTCTAATAACCTTCAGCATCATCTTTCAGGATTTGGAATAGCTCCACTGGAATTCCATCACCTCCACTAGCTTTGTTCCTAGTGATGCTTTCTAAGGCCCACTTGACTTCACATTCCAGGATGTCTGGCTCTAGGTCAGTGATCACACCATCATGATTATCTGGGTCGTGAAGCTCTTTTTTGTACAGTTCTTCTGTGTATTCTTGCCACCTCTTCTTAATATCTTCTGCTTCCGTTAGGTCCACACCATTTCTGTCCTTTATCGAGCCCATTTTTGCATGAAATGTTCCTTTGGTATCTCTGATTTTCTTGAAGAGATCCTTAGTCTTTCCCATTCTGTTGTTTTCCTCTATTTCTTTGCATTGATCGCTGAAGAAGGCTTTCTTATCTCTTCTTGCTATTCTTTGGAACTCTGCATTCAGATGTTTATATCTTTCATTTTCTCCTTTGCTTTTCGCTTCTCTTCTTTTTGCAGCTATTTGCAAGGCCTCCCCAGACAGCCATTTTGCTTTTTTGCATTTCTTTTCCATGGGGATGGTCTTGATCCCTGTCTCCTGTACAATGTCACGAACGATGCTGTGAAAGTGCTGCACTCAATATGCCAGCAAATTTGGAAAACTCAGCAGTGGCCACAAGATTGGAAAAGGTCAGTTTTCATCCCAATCCCAAAGAAAGGCAATGCCAAAGAGTGCTCAAACTACCACACAATTGCACTCATCTCACACGCTAGTAAAGTAATGCTCAAAATTCTCCAAGCCAGGCTTCAGCAATATGTGAACCGTGAACTTCCTGATGTTCAAGCTCGTTTTAGAAAAGGCAGAGGAACCAGAGATCAAATTGCCAACATCCACTGGATCATGGAAAAAGCAAGAGAGTTCCAGAAAAACATCTATTTCTGCTTTATTGACTATGCCAAAGCCTTTGACTGTGTAGATCACAATAAACTGTGGAAAATTCTGAGAGAGATGGGAATACCAGACCACCTGATCTGCCTCTTGAGAAATCTGTATGCAGGTCAGGAAGCAACAGTTAGAACTGGTCATGGAACAACAGACTGGTTCCAAATAGGAAAAGGAGTACGTCAAGGCTGTATATTGTCACCATGTTTATTTAACTTATATGCAGAGTACATCATGAGAAATGCTGGACTGGAGGAAACACAAGCTGGAATCAAGATTGCTGGGAGAAATATCAATAACCTCAGATATGCAGATGATACCACCCTTATGGCAGAAAGTGAAGAGGAACTCAAAAGCCTCTTGATGAAAGTGAAAGTGGAGAGTGAAAAGGTTGGCTTAAAGCTCAACATTCAGAAAACGAAGATCATGGCATCTGGTCCCATCACTACATGGGAAATAGATGGAGAAACAGTGGAAACAGTGTCAGACTTTATTTTTCTGGGCTCCAAAATCACTGCAGATGGTGACTGCAGCCATGAAATTAAAAGACGCTTACTCCTTGGAAGGAAGGTTATGACCAACCTAGAGAGCATATTCAAAAGCAGAGACATCACTTTGCCAACAAAGGTTCGCCTAGTCAAGGCTATGGTCTTTCCTGTGGTCATGTATGGATGTGAGAGCTGGACTGTGAAGAAGGCTGAGCACTGAAGAATTGATGCTTTTGAACTGTGGTGTTGGAGAAGACTCTTGAGAGTCCCTTGGACTGCAAGGAGATCCAACCGGTCCATTCTGAAGGAGATCAGACCTGGGATTTCTTTGGAGGGAATGATGCTCAAGCTGAAACTCCAGTATTTTGGCCACCTCATGCGAAGAGTTGACTCATTGGAGAAGACTCTGATGCTGGGAGGGATTGAGGGCAGGAGGAGAAGGGGACGACAGAGGATGAGATGGCTGGATGGCATCACTGACTCGATGAATGTGGGTCTGAGTGACCTCCGAGAGCTGGTGATGGATAGGGAGGCCTGGCTGCTGCAGTTCATGGAGTCGCAAAGAGTCGGACACGACTGAGCGACTGATCTGATCTCTGATCTGATCTGAATAACCTTCGATGGAAAAGAATCTGAAAAAGAATGTATATAACCGAAGCACCTTGCTGTACTCCTGAAACTAACACAGCATTGTAAATCAACTATACTTCAGTTGAAAAGTCTCATAAACACACACACACACACACACACACACACACAAAAGTAAGGTTATATATTGGTCAATTGACAAAAATGTTGGGACCAGAGACTCAGGGAAGCTAAGCCCATGTTTCTTCTAGAGTCATGGTTCGGTATTCACTAATTGAGAGTTCTTGACAACTTTATAGAATATAAATATTGCACATAACTGCAGATAATATGATTCAACTGTATGTTAATGTGTTTAATCCTAGGACGACCCTATTATTTCCATTTCAAAGGTGAGAACTCTGAGGCACAAAGAAGGTAAACAAGTGTTAGAGCTCTGGTTCAGTCTGCAGGGTTTAGGGTCCAGTGCTCCTAACTGTTTTCCTGTAGTGTATCCCTGTCTGCTGCTGCTAAGTTGCTTCAGTCCTATCCGACTCTGTGCAACCCCTGAGACGGCAGCCCACCAGGCTCCCCCGTCCCTGGGATTCTCCAGGCAAGAATATTGGAGTAGATTGCCATTTCCTTCCCCAATGCATGAAAGTGAAAAGTGAAAGTGAAGTCGCTCAGTCGTGTCCGACTCTGAGCGACCCCCATAGACCGCAGCCCACCAGGCTCCTCCGTCCATGGGATTTTCCAGGCAAGAGTACTGGAGTGGGGCCATTGCCTTCTCTGTATCCCTGTCAGGACTCTGCTAATATTACAGTTCCATCTATGCATTTTATCTTTGCCGACCCCTTTACATGTTATATCTTATCCCAGTTACCTGGATTTTAATGTTCTGTGGGCCTTCATTTAAGTTTTTTCTTTTGGTATTATAATGTTGTTAAAAATAGCAGTAATCAGAATAACGGAAGAAAGATCAAACTGAAAGAAATATGGAAACTTGTTATTGCCTCTCTCGAATGTTCTGAACAATGGGGGCCTCAAGGACAAGCCAGTACAGAGAACAACGATGAAGGGAGACAGACCCTGACTGAGTTGAGTTGGGGATGTTCAGTTAGGTGCAAGAGAAGACAGGTTAAAATTGGTTTGCATAGATTCCCACAAGGCATTTTCAATTGTGTGTCACTTAAAATGTAACATGTGATCTCTCCCTCTTCTTAATAGTTGTCTTTCTGGAAAATGTAAACTAGGCAAAACATAGCAAGGCTGGCTGCTTTCTGAAGACTTCTATTTACCTGTGCGGGGAGGCGCCAGGCAGCATGCCCACCTTTGAGGATTTTATTGTGTTTGAGGAAATAGGCCAAAAGCAATACTTTTGATGCAGTAGTGAAAGTCTCAAGCAGGGGAATCTGTGAACAAAGATAGAAGAAGCAGGAACGTGTCCGACTTGTTTCAGAAAAGGCAGGTCATCCATTGCAATTAGAGTAGGAAGGTGTGACGGGCGAGGCCACCACTCTGCAGGATTCCAAAGGTGTCATTTCATCACCTCCCAGGTGAATAGCGCCTTCTATTGTCTAGTGCACGACCTGAGACATTGGACAGGGAGGACCTGGGTAAGCTTGGAAAGGGGGGGGGGCGTCCCTTTTCTCCTTTTCTCTTGTTATGTAGGGAAAGATTTGAAGGGAGAAACAACGTCAGGTTTTCCCATTAACATTTTCCTTTTAATTTTTATTTATGTTTGGATGTCCTGGGTCTTCATTGCTGCATGAGGGCTTTATCTACTTGCAGAGAGCGGGGGCTAACCTAGCTGCAGTGCATGGCTTCTCGCTGCAGTGGCTTCTCTTGTTGTAGCGCATGGGCTCTAGAGCGAGTGCTCAGTAAGCACATGGGCTTAGCTGTCCCGTGGCATGCGGAATCTTCCCAGACCAGCTCTGGAACCCACGGCCCCCGCATTGATAGGCAGATTCTTAATGACTGAACTATCAGGGAAGTCCAGATGTTCCCATTTTCAAAAGGACAAAAAGCTTTGAATTTTCCTGGATCAGCAAAACCATCAACTAGAGTTAAGGTGTTTGTGACTAATTCCCGGAGTTCCTGCTTGAAATATTACTATCAGTGGTAAAGTAAAAATGTCGAGTTATAGACTCTCCATGGATGATCAGTGCTGTGACCTAAGTTGTCAAGAACTCAGTCAGTAAAATAGCCTTTCCAAGTGTTGAAGTCTTTTCAGAATGAAATGCATTAGCCCCCGGAATATGCGTAGGCTCTGAGAAAGCTGGATGAACTTTTACAGAAATTCCAGTCTCCTTTATAGATCAGGCCAAATATCTTTGCAAATTCAATCTTAGGCAACAGCAGAATAAGAGGTGGAGCTCGGGTCCTTGGCTTTAGTATGGTGAGCTTTCCTCTCCACCGACCTGCCACTAAAATAAACAACAATAATAAACTTTCACGGTTTTTTAGCTGGGATGGAGGGGCCAGGCCAAGCTTTTCCTCAACAATGTTTCTCTTCCATTTTCCGTTGCCTCAACTTAATCTCAGGTTTGTACTGGAACTGAGTCCAAACAGGATAAAATACCATGAGAAGCTTTGTTGGGATCACTACAAGCTGGCCAGAGACAGGAAATAGTAGAAACCATGAGAGAGCCTGTTCTGACGAGAATTCCAGCAGAGCTTGGTTCCATTCAAGCAAGTTCCAAAACAAAGGAAAAATCCCTTACATGGTCCGCCAACATTCTGAAGGTGCTCCTCCAACACAAACAGAAATTTACATCTTTAGAGTCCCCGAGTCTGGAGCCAGTACACTGCCCGTGGTGCCCTGGCAGACCCTCCCCCTGGATCAGAAGAGGAAAGTCAGGGGTGTGGACCTTTGGTGAGGCTGTGGCTTGTCACAAGCCTCGTGGTTAACTCTGACAGAAAGTGTTTTCCTGAGGCTGGGACATAGAAAACTATTGAGTTTCATTTTTCTTGTGCCAACACTAATTGATACAATGCTGTCGTTCTCTCACCCTGTAAAAGAAAATCGCTATAAGTTCATGGCTTCATCTCTGCTCATAGGAGACGCAATAAAAGCACCAGCTCCCCCAAAAGAGAGGTGAGCACTGTTAATCACTCTGTCAGTGTGGAAAGATTCCTTTCTGCTGCACAGTTGTTCTCTGACCTAAGACAAATTGGAAGAAGAGGTCCAATGCTCGTCTATGCTCCAGAGGCCATCTTGTTTTGCAGATGGTGGAATAAATAAAATATTTCCTGAAGAGTGAACACGTGCGGGAAGGAGCAGGGTGTGAGGGTATGTTGCAGGAAACTGGGCTAGCCAGATGTGAGCGCTGACCCCCACTTGCTGGAATCTGATTGACACTGGGGTTGGATTTCTCCAGCTGTTTGGAAGAGCTACATGGGAAGTCAACTCTTTCCCAAGACTGAAGGGGGCCACCTGCACAATATCCCTTTCGTTGCCATTGGGATTTCCATTGTGTGTATTTCTGGGATCTTGAATCCCTATTTTTCAATGTACAGAAATGTTAGAAAAGGGATTACAGATTTATCAGCAACCAGATCTCTGAACGAGAGCTCTGTGTTATTTCCACCATGCTATGTGCTCAGAGTGTCAGCTGAACCCTACACATCCATGTTTAATATTTAGCTGCAGGATGATTTGAACTGTGGATGGTACATAATTGAAGCCAACAAACTAACAGAAAGTGCACACGTGTATTGTGTGTGTTTATGAAAGTAGATGTGTGCTGTGAACAAGTTCCTGCAAATGGAAACCATCTATAAAGCTGCCCACTGGAGCCAATGGAATGCTCACTAATTAGAATCGTTTCTGGAAACTGTTGTTTCAGGAAAGGGATAGTTCCAGGAAGCCTTGTAGATTTTATTTATTTATGTATTTATTTATGTAGATTTTTTTTATAACTGCAGCCTTGGCTAAAATTAGCATCACAAAGCAAAGACAGCAAAACTGCATGTTTTAAATGTGTCTTAAAACTGAGCATCCATCATAATAAAACATCAGATACCCCAGGTTTCAAAAATCAGCAACTCTGGTAAAAGCCACAGAAATTTGGACCTTATATGTGGATTAGTTTGCTGAAATTTACCTTTGCATGAGCTACAAAATAAAGTGTCTGGGAGTAAACTGCTAATGCAAATTAAATGGCAGGCCAAAGTTTAAAGAGAACAACTGGTTTCAAACAGAACCTTCAGCATCTCAAAAGCAGCTATTTACATATAAACAATTAATGCCTGGATTACAAATCATTCGTATCAGTTCATTAAAACAAGCTCCCTAAGGACCTCTGCTAAACTTTTTAAAAATTGAGATCTATAAATTGTATACATTTGAAAAAAAGGAACACATTTCACAGTTCACCCTCTGCTAATTCAGATTGTCCTTTTTGACAGTCTGAGGGAGAAAGGTTTCCACTTGCTCTTGGAGCGAGAACAGCTCTTAGTGATAATGCTGACATTGATCTCTGATGTCTAGGGGATGTAGAAAGGACCTCCTCGGAGTGTAAGAGCATGTCACACTTACATGTGACAGAAGAGCCATTTACATGATGTAATTTAAGGGGCCCCTCTTGCCCCCCGAAAAGGTCCCCACTTGAGTCTCTGGCATTTAACATTTCTATGATTGAATTCATTTGGATGAAGGCAAATAGCTTTTTCAAGGTGCCCCTGTTTAAACGAACATCTCTTCCAAGTGGAGGCCAATCCATGAGCCTGGATGGTTCACAAACATCAAGGCAAGCCAGGGTTCAGGGCCGGGGGCTCAGACAGAGAACACAGTAATGGAGGGAAGGTCTGCACCTCGGGGCCTTCATTCTCAGGTGGGACTCTCAAGAGCGTAATGGTGTCAGGTGGATGGGGAAGATGAAGAAAAGAAGTATTCAGAACAAACTTGTAATTATGCTGAGGGCCAGTCTGGGCTCCAACACGCTGGTTTAGCTTCATTGTCTCTGGGAAGTGATTTTAAACTCCCAGGGTTTTGCTCTCTCAAGGCTGAAGCCCCAGGCCAATGCCTTCTGAAAGGCTTCTTTTGGTTCCTAACAAGTCTTTTTAAAATCCTGAGTGCTTGCCTGAAACATCTGTATGTTCTCTGGAGAGGAGCTTTATCACCCCTGATCAAGTGTGGTTCTCACTTCTGCATAAATCTCCCCACTTCTGTGAGAAAGCTTTCCAAAATTAAAATTCAAGCCCAGGCAAAGTAGTTCTGGGATATCATGAAATACAGTCAGCAACCCTAACATTTCACATGCTGAGAAGTCAAATACATAAAAAACCCATGCATTTATATGACCTACTGAACATTTACACATTGTCCAAAGATTTTCTGTTAAATATTATTTTAGCCCAAGGAGATGTATCTACTAAAAACCATATGAAAATACATCCAAGTGGATGTTTTAAAGCATACTTGCTTATTGACCAGTCTCTTTTTTTCCATTTAAAAAAAAACATAGAACTTCTTTTAAAGGAAATACCATTTTTCCTTGGAGAAGGTAAGTGACAATCTTGTCTTTTTTTCCATCACAGGTGTTATTGTTCAATTCTGGAAGAGGTCTCTGTCCCATCAGGCAGCTCTGTGTCAGGCCAGTGACAAGTAACTCACTGCCTTCTTTCCTAACTATACCATTTCTATAAATGACCAGTCCCTACAAATAGTTCACCACTTAAATGACGACCACTTTTGTTTCCATTTACTTTTCCATAAACAGAGCTGTTAAACTTTATTCCTAGGAGGTTTCTACTAGCCACTTGAAGATCTGTGATTATTTTGAGGATCATGTCTGAAATGTGGGTAGGGGAAGGCAACCTTAATTCGAGAACTCTGGTGTATCAATACAGATTTTTTTAATGCATAAAATCCTATGCTCCTTATGCATCCTGCAGAGAAGTGGTAAAATGAATTTTGGGACTGCTAATCAGGTCCTTGGGGCTTCCCTGGTGGGCCAGTGGTGAAGAATCCACCTGTCAACACAGGAGAGGTGGGTTCGATCCCTGGGTCGGGAAGATCCCCTGGAGAAGAAAATGGCAACCTATTCCAGTATTCTTGCCTGGGAAATCCCATGGGCAGAGGAGTCTATCAGGCTACAGCTCATAGGGTCACAAAAGAGTAAGACATGACATAGCGAGTAAATAACAATAATCAAGTCCTAAGGACATGCAATTAAGACACTTAAGAGTCTTCAGAAAGAGAAAGACAAATACCACGCGATAGCACTTATATGTGGTAGAAAGACCTAGGGCAGGAGGAGAAAGGGATGACAGAGGATGAGATGGTTGGATGGCATCACTGACTCAACGGACATGTGTTTGAGCAAGCACCGGGAGACGGTGAAGGACAGGAAGGCCTGGCCTGCTGCAGTCCGTGGGCTCGTGAAGAGTTGGACATGACTTAGTGACTGAACAACAGCAACAACATCACTTACATGTGGAATCTAAAATATGGCACAAATGAACCTACTTATCAAACAGAAAAGGGTATTCCTCACAGCTTAGTTGGTATGAGCTCAGAATCTGCAATGCAGGAGACCTGGGTTCGATTCCTGGGTCGGGAAGATCCTCTGGAGAAGGAATGGCAACCCACTCTAGAATTCTTGCCTGGAAAATCCCATGGACAGAGGAGCCTGGCAGGCTACAATCCATGGGATTACATGAGTCGGACATGACTTAGTGACTGAACCTCTACCACCATGAAACAGACTCAAAGACACAGAGAACAGACAGGTAGCTGCCAAGGGAAAGAGGATTAGGAGAGGGAAGGAGTGGGAAGTTGGTGTTAGCATATCTAAACTTTTATGTAAATAGATACACAATAATGTCCTACTCTATAGCACAGAGAACTATATTCAATATCCTATGATGAACCACAATGGAAAAGAATATTTAAAAAAAAAAAAGGTGTGTGTGTATATATGTATGGGCTTTCCAGGTGGCTCAGTGGTAAAGAATCTGCCTGCCAGTGCAGGAGACGCAGTTTCAATCAATCCTTCTGTCAAGAAGATCCCCTGTAATAGGAAATGGCAACCCACTCCAGTATTCTTGCCTGGGAAATCCCATGGATAGAGGAGCCTGGTGGGCTACAGTCCACAGCATTGCAGAGTCAGGCATGACTGAGCACATATGTGTGTGTGTGCGCATGTGTGTGTGTAACTGGATCACTTTGCTGTACAGCAGTAAATAACACAACATTATAAATCAACTATGCTATTAAAAAAAGACTCTGAAAACTCTGGAAGAAAAAGAGAAGTACAGAAGGTCCAACTGGACTATGTCCTCAGAAAGCTGAGCATATGTTCTGCACAGAGAGATTGGAGCGTCCCTTATTCAGGACATCAGCAGTGACGAGAGGGGAAACTTTCAGGGCTGATCCAGCATGATGCCAGCCATGGCAGAGGTATCTGCCAGGTGAACAGGGGTACAGTGACGACCACCTGGGAGGACAAAGCAGCCTGAGCCTCCTGGGCCCCTTGGTAGAAAGATGTGGAATTCAGTGACGAAGCAGTGTGGGATCCCAGCACCAAACACCACTGGGATTGTCACCTAAGCCCTGGATGATCCCTCGGCAGACAGAGTCTGGGAAACCAGGAGTTAGGTGTTGCACCACGTCATCTAAATTCAAACATAAATAGAACACGTTTGACTTCAGCTACACGTTACGTTATGGCAGATCTCACCACCTGTTCCTCTTGATCCCCTAAATCAGGCAAACCCAGAGGGGCAGTGGGAGACAAAATTCCACCATCCATAAACGGAACTCTGCTTTTCACTGTCTGCTTGAAACTTTAAAGTGGGCTTTATAGCTTATCACTTAACCTACCCACCATTCTCAGGACCAAGAAACTGATAATCTGATTTGATTCCTCCCGGATAGGTGCTGACATCAGAAGGGCAAGTGCAGATCAACTCACTGGTGTAAAACATGCCTTTACAACCCTGTGGAGCTTGATCTCTCCAACAGCTTCTGCCTTTCACCTCGTGAACCAAAGCAAGTGTGGACCCTGAGATTCAATCTGAAATGTCGATGACCGCCCCAGCTCAGCAGCATCCCCTCCCCACACATCGTCTGTTGCCCTGACCCTCCCTCTGAACAGTATCTGACTCTTAAACTCTGAGAAGATCTTAAAGAAGCCTAGTCATTAGAGCAATTGCTCCATTGACTTTAGGAATGAAATTTCAAAGTTAAGATCAAAAACTTTATTTTTCCGAAGTCGCTGAAATTTTCCACCTGCCCCCAACAACCCACCAAAAAGAGAAAATAAATGGTGAAAGCAGAAAAAAAAACAAATGTTTTACTCAGAGATTCATTGAAGATTTGTTAAAGCCAGTGACATATGTATTTTGAAATGAGCATCGTTTTTAGCCAAAATCTTCTTCAAATGTTTCTTAGCAGAATGTTTTTCCTTGTCCTCCTCCATCTTTTTCCTAGAAGTTCCTTGTCTTTAAGTGATGTCACTTAGCTCTCAAGAAGTTTTTATGCTAGAAATTATCCTATGTTTAGTTGGAAGGATGTCTTCATTTGATTCTGGGAAAAGTCCAAAGATAATCATGAAGAAAATATCTTGGTTTAAAGACACTTCTGCAAGATTTCTCAGAAATTGCACACGTTAGTGATTAAGGCAGCCTGATCACAAATTGGCAAATTAGTCATGGCTCCTTGAAGCATATATGGTATAAGAAACAGCAGGGGCATGAGTTCACAACAGCCAACACTTTAGATAAAGCACTGTCTATGGGTGTCAGCACCTAACCAGGAACTAGACTGGCCCTGCAAGATGCTGTACAGAAATGTTTAAAGACAGTGTCTTTAGCCAATATGGCTCAACCTTTGTTGTCAGCCTACCACATGTAAATAGCAGAAAAAAAAAAAAGTAAGACCCGGGCTCTGGCTCCTATCTCGTGAGGTGCTGAGGACATGCTAACCTGAGGGAAAAACCACTGGGCCAGGGCATAAAATGGTGTGTTTATCTGTCAGTGTGGTCATGGTTTTATTGAGGAAATAGATTATCCAGAGAAATATGTACTGTTTATAGTTCTGTCAGGCGGAAGGGTTGTTTCTAGGTCACATAACTTCTTTATTATCAGAAGATGCTCAGCCCCAACAGTCTCCCCAAGAAGATGGCCTGGCTCCCAAAGCCCAGGATCAACTCCATCACTCATCCATCGGCCGTTGACCAAGACCAGTGATGTGCCAGGACATTTTAAAGTCTGATTATACAAACAGAAAACCAAACAAAGCCTTTCTTCACGGTCTGGCTGAGGATACGGACACAGAGAGGGAGAATTCTTCATTTGAACCATATGAAACACCCATTTTTATGTCCAAAATGATGGCTCTTGACCATTTCATATGGTGTAAACATTCAGATGCAATTTGTTGCTCAGTGATAGAAACATGCGTGGCTGTTGTTTGTTTGTTGTTTGCATTTAGCATAAGAAAGGGCTGTTCAGCTGAGGGAGCATGGATTGGAAAAGGGGCAGAGGTGACTGGGTGCACTTGCTGGGGAGCCCTGGTCACAAAAGAGGAAGGTGTGGACTGTGCACATGAGAAGAACTTTCTGGAACAGACTGTCTTTAGAAAGTTATCTTGATGAGCCAATTATTTGTTTAATCAGGAAAGTTGTTCCAAAAGAGCATATTAGAACTGAAGGGCTATGCTAGGGATCTGACACAGAAGCCAGCAAGTGTCAGAATGACCCTTGATTTCTTTGCTGTTACTGACTCAGAGAGTCGCACACCCTCTATCTGCCCACCTCCCACCACAGTCCCTGGAGTGGGCTTCCTGACCAGTAATCCCTGTAAAAGATGATACCCTGGTATTAGACCTTGAGCATCCTATTGATTCACAGTCATCTCATATGTAGAGACCTCCTGCTTCTCAAGGATGGTGTCATCCAGCTTAGGATTTCTGACTCCTGCTTTGGGAAACAGTCCTCGGGCTCAATGTCTGGATTCTAAGCCCAGCTCTGCCTATTCAAGGTTGGCGACTCCAGGCCCATTAGCACTGACCTTGGCTGGGTTTATGATTGTTCTCACCCTTGCAAAATATCTTGGTTTTCATTTCCTGAATTTCAAAATGTCCACTCCTGCTCCATCGGGTTCCTGCCATGTGTGTGGTGGGCCACCTTCTCTGGTTCTGCTTTTGATTCTGAGGAACAGCCTCAGATCCTGAAAACCCGATGTTTTGAAGTTCTAACACGAGAGCATGGGAGACTGGAGAGTACTGAGCATATTGAATTAGACTCCAATAAACCTTTGTAGCAACTCGGGGTTCTCCAAAAGTTCACTGAAAGTGTGTTACCACATCCCTGTTTGGGAGACTCCGGATGGTACAGACTGCCAATGGTTTCACTTTACACTCTGTGGCTTACCACACAGACAGCGTTATGGGGAGAGGAACAAGCTTGCAGCCTAATAATTCATTAGAACTGGAAAGCGTGCAGCTCATGAAGATAAAAGTTTGTACACAGACACATGTTTCTGGATCTGTATCGCTGCTGAATGATGAGGCCAGAAATACGACAGTTCAGGGGAATCACATCCCTCCGGGTAGCTATGGCTGCTCACCATGTTCCACAGAGGCTAGACTTACTGAGCTTAAGTCCTCTTAAGGTTACATCTGATTCCATGATACTGTGACTTGCAAAAGCTGTTTTTTTCCTCCCCTGAAACATGAAATAGGACCTTTCGTTACCTAACAACACTAAGGTCATAAGACAAATGGGTGCTATTACTGCAAGTTCTCTGAAGCGTGGGCAGCATTTCCGGGGACGTTTTAATTCATGTACTCCCTCCAGCTTTCCATCATTCCGGACAGGCCTGTGACCCATTGACAAGAGCAGCAGAGTCTGCTTGTAGAAAGTGGCCCGGAGCTGGATGTTGACAAGCTTTGGCACACAGTTGGCCACGACATCTGGGGCCACACTACTTGTATTTTTTCCCTGTAGTCAAGGAATAATCCATTTCTGGATGGGCAGACACATTCTGATACCTCATCTGTACCTTTTTTCAGTAAAGCCTACTAGGAACTTGTTTTCTGTGACAACAAGATGCGTTGCAAATTACTCTAAAGATGATATTGATTTTACTGCAAATAATAAGTCCAGCCGCAGGAGAACCATAAAACTTCAAGTTGTTGCTTCAGTGAGTATTACCGTGTAATGTCAGTAGCTTTGGTTTTTATTATTTTGTGATTAAAGTTTTTATTGATTTCCCTGCAGGGTAGAATATATCAATACCTTTGGTTTCAAAGGAGCATTCAGGAACAAGAAAACATAAAAGGACTCAACTACAGAAAACTGGGGATTTATTTTAAAATTTAAGAAACTGCCACTGGAAATCTCCAAGGTATGTCTTTGGAACTAATTTTGGATGTGGCCACTCAGCCTTGTGCCAGGAGCTAATCCCTCCAGTTCATGGGCTTATGAAGTTTGGTTGAGAAATGCTTAGCTGGTAGCTATAACAGCTAATACTCTTTCGCAGAAGCTGGTACACCAGCAAGTGAATCACACCCCCACTTTACCATAAATCATGCATCTCCTTCCTCTTCACCAGAAAGGAGTGGCCTGATGGGGCCCATGTATGGAGGCCCTGTGGGCAGCTATGTATGAATAAGAGAGCTGGTCCTTTGCAGAAATGCTGCATCCTTGAGAAACAGAGACTGTATCTCCAACTCAGGATGGACCCCACCATCACTCTGCAGGATCTACAAAACTATACAGGAAGTGCATGGTTTCCCTTAGTCCTAGGAAGGGCCCACAACGCTCCAAGCCATCCAGTTTCCTGCATGATCTTCTCCTCCCCTTCAGATTGGGGCCCAGACAGGGTGCCTTCCCTTTTGTGGGATGGGCATGGTAGACATTCTCTTGAGACCAAACTACTTCCCGTTACACAGATCAACAGGTTGTGTATCCTTGTCATTGTCATCATGTTCATTTGTGTCCCCATGGGGACAGGTCCGTGAACCTCAGGGATTACCTCACGGCACAAGGGTGAGTGGCCACATCCAAAATTAGTTCCACAGACATACTTGGAGATTTCCAGTGGCAGTTTCTTAAAATTTAAAATAAAGCCCCAGTTTTCTGTAGTTGAGTCCTTTTTTGTTTTCTTGTTCCTGAATGCTCCTTTGAAACCAAAGGACACTCTTTGCGACCCCATGGACTGTAACCCATCATGTTCCTCTGTCCATGGGACTCTCCAGGCAAGAAAACTGGAATGGGTTGTCATGCCCTCCTTCTGGGGATCTTCCTGACCCAGGGTTCAAACCCACATCTCTTGCATCTCCTGCATTGTCAGGCAGATTCTTTACCACTGAACCACCAGGGAATTCCCTTTATGTATCCTTAACACTCACAACTAAGATGCATATTTCACCAATGACATTTTATCCTATCCTCCCTACAGCTCCAATGTTCTGAGTTTTGTCCCACCAAGTAGCAGACTAGGACGTGGAGGGATGTGAAAGGCGTGTTTTGTCACCTACAGTTGGCAGAGTGGCAGAGCTAAAAATTACACATAGCTCTCTTGGCTACTGACCCATTCTACCACTGGAAGATGACTTCAGTCAACTTACTTCTTGCTTGTTGACACTGGTGGTTTGGTTTGATAGTGGTTTGGTTGGTTTTTTTTTTTTTTTTTTTCTGTCTGAGTTGACTGGTCATTCTGGTGTAGAAGAACCAGGGGGCCTGGTCTGCCCTGCACGCTGGTCCACATGCAGCCTCGTTATTTCCAGCAACTGGAGGTGCCATACCTTGGAGTAGGGCCTTTTTGTAGAGACTTGGGGCATCCTTTGGAACTGGAGAAATGAACCCAGGCTCAAAGGCATCAGCCTGGTAGATTTTGCAAGCTCACCCAACAGTCATCTGTCTGCAGCCAGAAAGACAGAACAGTCTTCCCCCTCTCTTCTTCCTCCTTAAAAACACGTTCCCCTTTGTTTGAAATTCCAACCAATTTCTAAAAGAATAAGGCAGAATGATCTCTGTAGCAGACAACCCTAAGAGTATAATTGACTGCACTGCAGCCGTGGAGAGTGCCAGGAAATGGGGTGAGATGGCTATTCATCAATAAAAACAGTATTAGAAAGAAGGCCCTGCCCTCTGGCTAGTTCCTCCCCTATCCTGCTTCATCCTGCTTCAAGAAAAGCAAAGAGAAGCGAAAACCTCAGCGTAAGTTAAAGAGGAAGGAAGTTCACTTTTGATTCTCACTGCTAGAAATCCAATCCATATTCAGATTCTCGTGGGATCTGTTGCTTTTTGAACATTCATGTTCCCAGGGTAAGGTCCACAGTGAGCGGAGGCTCCCTAAGTAGCCTCAGGGCTTTGCCTCCAAGAATACGCCCCTCTCAGGGCTGAGGTCAGAGCCACTCTTATGGAGAGGCACAGCCTAGTTGTCTAGAGTGAAAGGAAAGAGGCCAAAAACACAGCGACTTGAGAAACGGGGTGACTGAGAATATTTGTCTACTCTGTGGGGTTGAAGTTCCCATAGGAAGGACCCCTTTAGATTAAGATGTTGTTGATACTACAGGAAAACGTTAAATGGTTGAGATACCACCTGAAGTTACCATTGTCAGTCAACTCTGAATGCCTGTTTAATGAACTGATCACATCAAGTCTTCATTTTCCCCAGAAGTCCCCTGAGGAATTGACACAAGGCAGGTAAAAGAGAAATGGTCTGGAACCTCTGCTTGTAATTAGGGGTCCTCTGCTGACTGAAATCAGGGGCAGGAAAAGAGGACGTGCCAAAGGGAGCCAGGAAAGGGGTCCAAGGTCCAAGGCACACAGTCACAGTTCAGCTCCAGCAAATCCTCTGTTGGGTAAATTTGGATTTCCCTAACTGGGTTAAACTGGTCTTGTTACTTGTGGCTGTTGCAAAATCCTTGGGCTTTTCTCAAAATACCCTAAGAATAAGCCAAAGAAAGGGCAGAGGGTGGTGTTGCTGGGACAACTGCCAAGACAAAGACACTTTCAGATTTCTGGAGACAAGAGGCCATGTGAAAGGAATTTTCCCTTTATACACACACACTCATACACACTCACACATGCACTCACATACACTGAAATGCCCATGGAGGGTGGTGTGGCTGGCAGAAATTTGATTAATTCGCTGAGCAGCATCAACTTTAAAACAATTTCAAATGTAGCAAGAGAAAACATGGCTGGGACACAATCTTAAAATGAGCACAGGAATTAGAGGCAGAGCCATTTGGAAAGTGAATCCAGACCATCTGGAGCTGAAGACAGGAAGTCAATGGAGCTGCAAGCGTCTGGGATGCTGAGTGTCCTTCTAGGGGAGGGGGTGCAGGGCTGGAAGGGGACCCGTCCACAGGTCTGGGGGCAGGGCCAGTGGCCTTCTATCCAGGTGGCGGCACCCAGGGCTGGGAGGTCAGCAGAACAGCCTGTAGGCTCCCCAAGGACAATAGGAGACACCAGCCCTGGGGTTGCTGGCTCCTCTGTCTGCTTCTGACCCACATATTGGATGCCAAGGCTCCCTGGACAGGACATGGGTGAGACTCCGTGGAGGATAGTTCAGGGATTTGAGAGGAAGCCCTGGCAACAATAGGAAGACGGGAGGGTGGGAGGAGAGGAAAGGTTTGTTTGCTGAATGTTGATCTACTAAAGGTCACTGAGACATATTTGCAAAGTCCTTTGCATACAAGGAACTTCAGAGGACAAGGGGGAGCTGGAAATGCTCAGAGCTGAAAGGTCCCCTAGATCCCCGCCTCCCCAGTACACCCCTGACCCTCCCTTCTCCTAGTCAGCCTCTCCCCAGTACTAGATGATGCTAAGGCACAGTCTATGATTTCTTAGCTCAGGCTGGGCAGCAAGAAATTGAGTCCCAATTTTCCCCAAAGCCTCTAAATGATGCCCTGACTAGTTACCTCTGTGTCCTCATCTGCAAATTCGACACAGCTTGTTTACAGAACATTTAAATCACTTAGCACCTTACTCCACACTTGATAACGCCCTCAATCAGTGTAGCCCTTCTGTTTTGTTACCAGTATTACTATGTATTCCAATCATTTCCATTTTCCTTTGTTATAAATAACACTGCAGTGAATGTCTTCATATGTAAACTGTCTGGATCTCTGATTATTTCTCTAGTGTAAATTTCTAAAAGCAGTAAATGAAGTCAAAGGATAGAAACTTTTTAGAGGTGTTTGATAACCTGTGTCAGATGATTTCCCATCCTGAGTGTACCCACATCTCTCTGCGCTGTCCTGGAACAGGAATGCAGGTAGAACAACCTTGACGATCCCATGTCATGCCCTTTAAGTCCATTCCATCAGTCCTTATTTACTGTGTGTTGGGTATGCTTCTGGGCTCTTGAGATAATAGCCATGAACAACAACAGAGTTTCCTGTCTTCAAGGTACTCAGTTCCTGTGGGAAGATGGACAAAAATAAATAAATACATTCACAGTATATTATTGGCGAAACCATGAAGAAAATAAAGCAGCATTAGAGCTTGCTGGCTGATGCTATTTTAAAATTTTATTTTTATTTATTTTTCGGCTACACCACAAGGCATGTAGGATCTTAGTTCCTTGACCAGGGAGGGGATTGAACCTGTGCTCCCAGCAATGGAAGTGCAGATTCTTAACCACTGGACTGCCAGGGAAGTCCCAGGCTGACATTGTTTTGGACTGGATCTATCTATCTAGTTTAGATAGGAAATGACACCTGAGCCTGGAACAGGGTGAAAAGAAGCCTTATGAAGATGCAAGGAAACAAGGCAGCAGGGGGCCAGGTACAAGGGCCCTGAGGTTGTCCTTGCCCCCCATCAATATGAGGGCTGGGCAGGTGGCTGGTATGAGCAGGGCAGTGAGAGGGGCTGGGGAGAGTGTGTGCTTGGAGCTGCAGAAGGTGGGTAGCAGGTGATAGGCTGCTGTTCTTATGAGGAAGGGAACCTGGAAATTTCTAAGCAGGGAAGAGACTCCAGGCTGGTGAAGCTCACTCAGCCTATCCTGCTAGATGGATCTTGAGTGAGTGAGTGAATGAAGTCACTCAGTCGTGTCTACTCTTGCGACCCCGTGGACTGTAGCTCCCCAGGCTCTTCCATCCATGGGATTCTCCAGGCAAGAATACTGGAGTGGGTTGCCATTTTGAGACTAAAGGGCCCCCAGTTAAGGCATCACCTGTACGTGCATGCTAAGTCTCTTTAGTCATGCCCGACTTTTTGCAGACCTATGGACTGTAGCCTGCCAGGCTCCTCTGTCTCTATGGGATTCTCCAGGCAAGAATACTGGAGAATACCATGCCTTCCTCCAGGGGATCTTCCATCACCTAGGGATCAAACCCATGTCTCTTACATCTCCTGCATTAGCAGGTGGGTTCTTTACCACTGGTACCACCTGGGAAGCCCAACCTACTTGGTGCTAATTTGATAGATGAGAAAATATTTCTTCTTTTAATCTGCGTAACTTGTGAGGCTGCCTTTTCTATATTCTTTTTGAGCATCTACATTTAGCTTTCTTGAACTTCACCCTCCTGCAGGACCACTCCTGCTGGGCCATCCGGGATGTATCAGCTCCTGCCTTTAACAGGGACTTCAAGACAGCACCCAGAAATCTCCATCCGGTTTCGAGTGTGTGTAAGTCTCCATGTTGGAGGCATTTGGAAGAGTTTCGTGGTTCTGTTTCTGGCTCCTCTCACTGTTTCCTAACAGCCTACATTTAAAAATATGTCCTTTATTAAGCTGTGATTGCGCAGATGAGGGGATGGGATGAGTTTGGATGTATTAAGCCGAAAATTCGGGCTGGATAAATATTACATTGGGATTTACTCTTTTATTAGGTTTTTAATCATTCTGTGAATGCTTTTTCAAGAACTGCTGGCATCTCAGCAGAATCATTCAGTATCATACTCTTTAACTGCTAAAAACTACTAGATAAATGAAATCTTTAAAATAACTAAATGAGAGCGTGCATTTGTTATGCGACATCACACAACCGTTCTATCAGCACACCTTCCTAATGGCTTCTTTATGCAAACATTATCGTCTTTGTGCTATTTTCTACTTCTGCTGTTTCCAGTACATTTATTTCAATGAGGGTGGCTGAAAAGCCGCTAAAGGAATTGGAGAGGCTGGCCTTCTTCCTCTTGCTTCAGGATGTGTATTTACTTGACGAACTTGCTTAAATGACCAGCTGAAACCATGAAGGGTCCCTCCATGCTTAAAGTATGCACTTCATACATTGGCAGAAAGTGCCAAGTGTATGCAACCCATTTAGGAGCTTCAGATTCTTATAGAACTATTTCATTAAAGACATTGAACTGGGGTTTAGATTAAATCTGCTCTTGGGAAGAGTTTACCTTCAGATCCATGTATAGATTTAGTACGGTGGTCAAGGGTAAGGATGCTCAATGGATGCCCCTCCAGAGTGAAGGCTGAAGGATTTTCCCCCTCTGGATTCTGTCTTCTGTTTCCTCTGTGAGGATGAGCTTAGGGAGGACTGATTAGAGGTGTCCCTTTGGGACTCCTCACATCCAGCCCCTTTTCATTTTGTTTAGGGTTCACCAGGTGCTGCTTCATAAAATCTTATACATGACGGACCTTCAGCCTTGGTGCATCCTGCTTCAGTATCTTTACTGGAGTCTGACACTGGAAAAGGCATCGAACATGGTCCTCGTGCCGCTTTAATGTGCTCTTTCTGCACCATGTACATAAAGACACGGCCACTAGGACTGTGTGGTGTGACAAGAGGCCACTGGATCTGACGGTGCTGACGCTGAGCCTTTGGAAGAAACCCAAGCCCCTGGAAAGTCAACCCATTATCACGATGCACAGAAGTTGATTGCCTTAGTGTAGAAGCTCTAATGAGGTTTTTTTTTCATGTCTAACACCATTTACCCGAACAGCAAATTCCCACTAATAGCATCTCTCACTTCTGGGAGGCAGGATGACAAAGAGGTTAGGAGCCAGGGCCCTGCCAGCCTGGAGATGAAGATGCAGAGGACTGTTCAGATGCTCAAACTCTAATCAACTAAGTATTGTCCTGTAAGCAACATTTCCACAGAGATCTAAAGAGATTAGAGAGATAAAATATCCTAATTACACATACTCTATAATAATGCATAACAGACATACTTTTAATTCATGTTATAAATATTAGCTGAAATTCCTTCTATATCATAAATATGCTAAATAATAAATAAAATATGAATAAATCTGAATGTTAAAGGAGTATTATATATCCTTATATATTGACATATATATTCCCATAATATATATATATATATAAAGAATTATTCATACTTTATTGCTTGCACTTTTTTTGTCATGGTTGTCTTTACCCACCAGCTTGTTTAGATAAAGCATCTACCTCTGTCAAAGAATGAAAATCACCTAATCTTTCCTGTAAAAGGTGAGATTTCTCACATTCCAAAATTCTTATATAATGCCAACTGTCTCCATTAATCCCATGGTTAATAAAGGTGTACTGAGGACTGATGCTGAAGCTGAAGCTCCAATACTTTGGCCACCTGATGCAAAGAGCCGATTCATTGGAAAAAACCTGATGCTGGGAAAGGTTGAAGGCAAGAGGCGAAGGGGGCAACAGAGGATGAGATGGTTAGATGGCATCACTGACTCAATAGACATGAGTCTGAGCAAACTCTGGGAGATAGTGAAGGAAAGGCAAGCCTGGAATACTGCGGTCCATGGGGTTGCAAAGAAGTCAGACACAACTTAGTGACTGAACAACAACTCTTACACAAGCAGTAAGTTGACTTTGGATATGGAATGGTAAACAGATTTTACTCCTGAATTCAGTAACAACGTTTTCTTACTGAGCCTCAGTGGACTTTGATTTCTGGTGAGACCCTTATGCTTGGAATAATGGTTTTGAGTAAGTATGGAAGGAGTTTATAAGAATGCCACTTGCTGATAATGAATGTTGTAACTTTTTTTTAAGTTTCAGAAACACACAGACAACATCAATCTAAACCAGGGCTTGGCACACTGTGTCCCCACTACTTGTTTCTGTAAATAAAGTTTTATTGGAACATAGCCACACCCTTCAGTTACATAAATAATGCCCTCAAAGACTAAAAATATTTACTAACATATCCTTTAGGAAAAACATTTGCTGACACCTGGGCTAAATTGCGCTGGGTAAAATAAGATCAAGGTCAACCACAAAAATAAAAAGTAAATAAATCACTTTTATTTTGGGACTTGGAAAGGAAATAGAGTTTAAAAACTATAGTCTCCACCACATTCAGATTTCTGCCCACAATTGTGGGACAGCTGTTCCCCTGTTAAATTCGTATTCAACATGCCTGCCTGAGCCAGCCCACATTCATCATTTCACTTCCCTTAGAACCCCTTGGAGTCATCTGTGCAGACTGTAGAGGGACCCCAGTGTGGGTGGGATGGGTCACCAGGAACCAAGAACATGGAACCCTGTGGGTTCTCTGCTGAGGCAGAATCATGAAGTCTTTCCTATTTCTATTTCCCAAATCTCAATTACCTCCCAGCAGGGCACCTCTTGCATTTCCTGAAAACTGCTGCCTTCACTTGCAGCCTAAAGAACTGTTCCATTTTGAAAAGCTGGAAGAACTGAAATTTAAAGTGTTCTTTAGCCCGTGGAGTTTGAACTTCAGCACACCATGCTCTCCCATGGGAACCATCTCTAGATTAAATTCGACCTTGATTGACAGTAAGGAAAGCCTGGCATTGTGACAAGAGGTAGAACTGAAACATTGGGACAAATGCTCCATTATGGGTTGGCTGTGTGAATCTGAATTGGTCACTGTTGAACCTCTGTTCGCTCATCTCTCCCTGTTTCTTAACCTGGAATAGTCATGCCTAATTTATCTACCTCACTCAAATCATTGCCAGGATAAAACGAGATGGTAATCATATTTTTTTGTGCAATAAGCGCCATTTAAGAGCGACCTCGCCTGCCCGCGACCGCGCCATTTAAGAGCGCCCTCGCCTGCCCGCGACCGGCGCGCCATTTAAGAGCGCCCCCGGCTGCGTCGCGCACTAGGCGCGGCCGAGAGGAGCTACCCCACGACCGAGGTCAGGAAGGGCGGCGGTGAGGAGAGACCCCTCGTCCAAGGTAGGTGCGATGGCTGTGCTTCGCTGGATGGGAGCAGCCAGGAGCAGCCGGGATGAGATACCCCACGCCCAAGGTAGGAACCCAAGTAAGACAGTGGTCTTGAAGAGGGCATCAGAGGGCAAATACACTAACCATTCTCACAGATACTAGTCAATCTACCACACAGCCACCCCTTGTCACTCATTTGCCATGCCCGAGGGGCAACCTGGGATGGGCAGGTCATGATGGAGAGATATGACAGGGTGTGGTCGGCTGGAGAGGGAATGCAACCACTTCAGTTTCTTGCCTTGAGAACCCCATGAACAGTATGAAAAGACAAAATGATAGGATACTGAAGGAACTCCCAGGTCAGTGGGGCCCAATATGCTACTGGAGATCAGTGGAGAAAGAACTCCAGAAAGAATGAAAGGATGGAGCCAAACAAAAAGAATACCCAGCTGTGGATGTGTCTGGTGATGAAGCAAAGTCCGATGCTGTAAAGAACAATATTGCATAGGAACCTGGAATGTCAGGTCCATGAATCAAGGCAAATTGGAAATGGTCAAACAAGAGATGGCAGAGTGAATGTTGACATTCTGGAATAGTGAACTAGATGGACTGGAATGGGTGAATTTAACTCGGATGACCATTATATCTACTACTGTGGGCAGGAATCCCTCAGAAGAAATGGAGTGGCCATCATGGTCAACAAAAGAGTCCGAAATGCAGTACTTGGATGCAATCTCAAAATGACAGAATGATTTCTGTTCGTTTCCAAGGCAAACCATTCATGTCACAGTAATCCAAATCTATCCCCAACCAGTAACGCCGAAGAAGCTGAAGTTGAACGGTTCTATGAAGACCTACAAGACCTTTTAGAACTAACACCCAAAAAAGATGTCCTTTTCATTATAGGGGACTGGAATGCAAAAGTAGGAAGTCAAGAAACACCTGGAGTAACAGGCAAATTTGGCCTTGGAACACGGAATGAAGCAGGGCAAAGACTAATAGAGTTTTGCAAGAAAATGCACTGGTCATACAAATACCCTCTTCCAACAACACAAGAGACTCTATCATGCATCACAGATGTCACACCATAGATCGATTACATTCTTTGCAGCCAAGATGGAGAGCTCTATACAATCCAAAAAAGACAGGAGCTGACTGCGGCTCAGACAGAACTCCTTATTGCCAATTCAGACTGATGAGAAAGTAGGGAACTACTCGGATGACCTAAATCAATCCCTTATGATTATACAGTGGAAGTGAGAAAAGATTTAAGGGCCTAGATCTGATAGTGGTGCCTGATGAACTATGGAATGAGGTTCGTGACATTGTACAGGAGACAGGATCAAGACCATCCCCATGGAAAAGAAATGCAAAAAGCAAAATGACTGTCTGGGGAGGCCTTACAAATAGCTGTGAAGAAGAGAAGCGAAAGCAAAGGAGAAAGGAAAGATATAACATCTAATGCAGAGTTCCAAAAATAGCAAGAGAGATGGCCTTCTTCAGTGATCAATGCAAAGAAAAGGGAAAAAACAGAATGGGAAAGACTAGGATCTCTTCAGTCGGACAAAGGCATTCATCAAAGTGGGCACAGGACAGAGATGTGTGGACCTAACAGAAGCAGAAGAATAGAGAGGTGGCAGAATACACAGAAGAACTGTACAGGCTCAGACAGAAATCATGATGATGTGATACTGACTAGGCAGACATCTGATGTGAAGTCAATGCCTTAGAAAGCATCACTACGAACAAACTAGTGGGGTGATGAATTCCGGGAGCATCCAGTCCTGAAGATGATGCTGTGGTGCTCACTCATCAGCAATTGCTCACGGCAAAGGAGGTCAGTCTCCAATCCCAAAGAACATCAAGTGCTCAACACCGAACAATTCACTCATCTCCGCTAGGCTCTTCCCAGGCTTCACCGGCTTCCTGGCCTGTTAGGGCGGGAAAGAGACCAACATCTACTGATCGCAGGCAGCATCCTCTTTTCACCTTTACGGTGATACTATCTGGAGATGAACGCACTGACTCTCCTGGGGTTCAAGACTTTCAAGGTCGTCAGCTGCATGTCACATATACTTATCAGAGTCATCATGGCTACGAGAAAAGTTGAATAATGCTGGGATCTAGATCAGCACCATGCAGAAAGTGAAGAGGGGCTACCTCTTGATGAGGTGAGTGGAGAGTGAGGTTGGCTACTCAACATTCACGTCTCATCTGTCCCATCACTGCAGGTAGTGGGGAAAGTGAACAGTGTCAGACTTTTGTTTTCTCTCAAATACTCAGTGGTGACTAGTCAAGACGCTTGCTCCGGAGGGAGACAACTAGATAGCAATTCAACAGAGAATTAGGTCGCCTAGTCACATGTCCTTGTCATGGGAGTGAGAGCTGACGTGAGAAGGCGAGCGCCGAGAGCTCTGGGGTGGGGATCGGTCCCTACTGGGCATGCATCTCTATCGGTCGCTGATCAATTTTCCACCTCATGCGAAGAGTGACTCATTGAGGACTCTGATGCTGGGAGGATTGAGGGCAGGAGGAGAAGGGGACGACCGAGGATGAGATGGCTGGATGGCATCATTACTCGATGGATGCGAATCTGGTGACCTCCGGGAGCTGGTAATGGACAGGAGGCCTGGCCTCGCTGGGGTCGCAAAGTCGGACACACTGAGCGACTGATCTGATCTGATCTGATCTGACCAGGGACCAAACATATTTGATCTGAGGAACCATATAGAAAAGTCTTGCTTGATATTAATTTGGGATGATTCAAGATGCTAGATATGCTGGGACCTCCAGGGACCACCTACGTGGGGCAGGAATAAATATGGGTAAGCAGTGCCAGGGGCTGGAAAGTCATCCCCAATGCAGGCTGGGCCCTCCAGAGAAGTCAGTCGCATGCTCCATGAACACAGGTCATTCTCAGTGGGTCAATGTCTGGATGGGAGCAGAACCACCCCCTCCCAGAGGAGCCCAGTGTTGAGAGCTGAGAACTCTGCCTTCAGAGTCAGGGCGAGGCTCAATATCAAACCAAAGTGAAGTGAACAATGCCTGGAGGTTCCTTACTACAGGCAATGGAAGAGGAGGGACCAACGTGGCAGAAAGCAGGGGAAACAGGGAAACTAGTTAGAGAGTCATCCCGGCACCCAGGACTGTACCACAGCAAAACCAGTTTCAAACCACATCCCCTGGTGATCGGAGGCAACCGACAGGTTCCTGCCTTCACTGAAGGGTCCAGAGCTGTCTTGCCTGAGATGCCTGAGCTGAAATCTCCTCACCCAAATACAAGTCCAGCACTGGCTAACCCTAGTATGGAATATTTCAACATTTTTAGTCTTTTTTTTTTTTTTGTCAGAAAACATTGAATAAAAATAAATCTCCTGGGAGAGAACACATTAAACTATTAATAGCCATTCTTGCTTTTTACTGATTTTACTTCATTGGGTTCATTCCTGCCATGGCTATAACTGTGAGGATATGAAAGAAAGAATGTTGTTGTTTAGTCTCTTCAGCCGTGTCTGACTCTTGCGCGACCCCATGGACTATAACCTGCCAGGCTCCTCTAACCATGGGATTTCCCAGGTGAGAATACCAGAATGGGTTACCATTCTTTCTCCAGGAGATGTCCCCTACCCAAGGGAGATTGACCCCACATTTCCTGCATTGCAGGCAGATTCTTTACCACTGAGCCATTGGGGAAGCCAAAATAAAGGATAGGGGCCTTAAAAACCACTGATGACAAACCATCTATTTACATCTCATGACTTGTCTCAGGGAAAGGCCACCGGGAACAGGTGTGTTCGGCTGCTACCAGTGACCATAATACACAAAAGAGGGTGCTTCCCAGAGGGGCAGCTAATTGCAAATGCTCTACCTGGAGGTGACATCTTTTTCTAAACCTCCCAAAGGCATCCTACGAGCTTGATAATAGCCATGAAGCAGGATGGTCACGGGCTCTATTGAATGGCTCAGGCCAGGTGCTTTGACTGCAAGGTCAGAAAACTTGGCGGAATTCTGGTTCTTCCAGGGTCCCTCTGCAGATAGTCAGGATTAGGAGAGGAGATTCTTTATCTTTCACTGCCTTGATTTCTTGAGGAAAGGATACTAAGGCTGTCAGAGGTGAGATCAGTCAGAATTGGCCAGCCACTTTCAAAAATCATCTTGCTTTCTCTGAAAGTCTCCAAGTGATAATAAGCATCTCTCAGGATTGCGACTTCGAGAATGAATTTTCAGCTCCCCAGTGATGGATAAAACACCATCAGAAAGTGTGACTGTGCCCTGCACGTCCAACTCTGTCAGAGGGAAATGGATCACACTCACACAGAAGAAAAAAAATCACAGAGCAGACACCCTGGCATGTACTGCACTCATAACCCAGGAACACCCTCCACCAAATTTTGGTTATCTGCAAACAGTGCACAGGGCTAATTTTCTGCTGAAAGGCAGCATGCCTGTACTAAACTGGCTTTATTAACTCAATTGGAAAAAATGATTTTGTAATTTGCATGGGGTTTAAGAGTGTAATTAATACAATTCATAAAATGCCAATGGCACTTTGCAGACATTAGCCCCACAGGGGATTGTGCAGTAGTTTGCTTTGGAAAGAATCCTTAGGTCTGCAATTCCAAGGATTAACATCAGATCAGATCAGATCAGTCGCTCAGTCGTGTCCGACTCTTCGACCCCAGACCGCAGCACGCCGGCCTCCCGTCCATCCCAGCTCCCGGGTCACTCAACTCGCATCCATCGGTGGGCTCACACCCTCGTCTCCCCTCCTCCCCCTCATCCTCCACATCATCTTCTCCAATAGTCAACCTTCGGGTGGCAATACTGGAGTTCAGCTGCATCTCCTCAATCAGGATTGATCTCCGACGTGTCTCCGTCGGGACTCTCATCTTCTCCACACCACAGTCACATCATCTTGCGCTCGCCTTCTTCTCCACTCTCACATCCATACATGACACAGGAAAGACCATGCCTTGACAGGATTAACATAGCCCTGTCTTTTTTGCTGGGCCACTCTGATCTTTCTCCACATTTAACTAGATTTGTCTCTCCCAGATCGTCCTGCTCTCCAGAAGTAGATGCTTTTGTTTGGATGGAAATAAAAGAATGATTTAAGATTGGTGTTCAGGGGTAGAGGCAGAAAGAAGTGATAACTCTGTACACTGCATTTATCATCCAGTTTCCCTGTTTTGTGTCCGTGTCTTAAGAGTTAAGTTGAGAGGAAGGGCTAGGTTTTCCTTGCCCACAGAGAACCTGGCTTTTAAACAGTGTAGGTTCAACCAGGGACTACCCGGAATTTGGGGAGAAGGCTGAGTGATAAGGAATCGGTCTGCCAACGCAGGAGACACGGGACACACAGGTTCGATTCCTGGGTCAGGAAGATCCCCTGGAGAAGGAAATGGCTACGCACTCCAGTGTTGTTGCCTGCCCATGGACAGAGGAGCCTGGCGGGCTATATTCATGAGGTCGCAAAGAGTTGGACACGACTGCGTGACTGAACAACAACAAAGGAGCAGTTAGACGAAGACTGTGGGGTCTGAGAATGAAAAGAGGCGGATGTGATGGCTGCTGGCAGGTGAGGAGAGGGGAGGTTTGTACAGGGATCTTTTTGTTGAGAAGTCTCACTTGGATGAGGAGAAAATGTAAATCTGTTTCTATCCTTTTTTTAAAAAAAACATTGTGTGAAATTCTGGAACTGAGAGCATGATGTAACCTCCAAGGTGAGGAGAGGGTGGACAAAGGTGGCATTGCCAGGCAGAGGGTCATGCGAAAGGGAACACAGACTTTAAGGGCAACAAGGGGCACTGAAGGACGACCTGATCGAGTACAAGTTACCTGAAGACCTCTCTGGAACCCTGAATTCGAGTAGCTGAAAGAGAGGAAAGTGCGACTGGGCAAGGTGATTAGGCAGGAGAGCTGGCAGGATTGGCATGGGGAAGATTTAGAGCAGGAAAGGAGTGGAGATTGATGTCCAGGTTCCTGGATTGAGAACTGGATTGGCGACGATGATCATTACTGAGATAAAGATTGAAGAAGGAGAGTAAGGTTCCCAGTTGGGAGGGAGATTTGGGAGTCAAACTCTTGGCCTAGGGAAGGCTAATCGTGGGGCTGGGCAGTGGAGACAATGTCTTTCAGGACCTTCACAGTCTCTCTCTTTGGACCCTACCAGAGTTCCAGAAATTTCTGTATTATTTCTTCTGAGGGATTACAACACCAACATTCACGTTAAAATAGAAACACTCCTTTGGAAGGAGACCTGCTTTACCATGACCAACCTTAAATGAGTTAGTTTGAGCTAGGTTATCAGCTTGGCCTTCTGTCATTGGAACCCCTGGCATTGGAAGGAAGGCGGGTGATATCCAGAGGTCATGGGTCTTGCTGATGAAGGCAGGTGAGAACACATTAGGAAGCTAAGGGGGCATTAGAGAGGCATGGCTGGAAGAACCTGACAAGCATGAGCTTGAAGGAAAACATCCCCTAAACAGTGAATGCTTTATTTCTCTCCTGCTCAGCCTATGGGGGAGGACAGGGCCCTGAGCTGGGCTTTATTGGTGCAGAGATTTTTAAAATAGCCACTCTCACAGTTTAACGTGTCCTCTGGCAAAGTTGCCCTAACTTGTGATAAGAGGGAAAACAAGAAACAACGCATGGAGAGTGGGCTTTCCCTACGAAGAGCATGAGAATGCGTCACCCCCAGATCTACCACTTTGATGTAAGGGTGATTTTGACCTGAAGAAGTAGCAAGCACTCTGCTCTCTGACCTCTGCCTAAAAGTGGGACATAAATTTCTCTTTGAGAAAGTCTCCTTCCCTCCAATCCCCCACCCCACCCAAGGAGGGGGAAAAACTACCACTATCCCAGGAGACATAAAGTCAGCACATAGATGGGTCTACACCAAAGAACCGTATTAACAAAATCCTTATCTTCTGTTAGTTTCCCATATATTTACTTTCCCGCAATTTACTGCTCCTAGAATCCAATTCCCTTTTCCTTTCCCCTGTCACTTCTCCATGAATCTATTGCCCTTTGTGAAAATGACATATAAGCCCCTAGGTCTAACTCCTTTTTTCAAGCTTCACTTCTTTTTTTATGATGGCTTCCAGCATGTGACATTAAAATATTAACATCAAATAAGATTTTTATGCCTTTTCTCCTGTGACTCTGTCTTTTGTAAGTTTAATTTGTGGGCCCTAGGCACTAAATGTAAGAGGATGAAGGAAAAGTTTTTTCCCTCTCCTACACTTACAAGAGCTACACATATTGTTGGGCTAAAGAACATTGTGGTAAAGAATACTTCTGTCAGTGAAGGAGACAAAAGAGATGCAGTTCAATCCCTGGGTCAGGAAGATTCCCTGGAGGAGGGCATGGCCACCCACTCCAGTACTGCCTGGAGAATCCCATGGACAGAGGAACCTGGTGGACGGTCCATAGGGTCACAAAGACTCGGACATGACTGAAGTGACTGAGCACACATGCAAAGGGCATTTCAACAGGAGAAATACCCTATTTTCTTCACGTTTCTATGTACTGACTTTTTAAAAAAGCCTTCTCTTTTTTTATTTCAAATTTAGTAATTTGCCTTGAGTTGAAAGAAAAAATAAAAGTAACTCTTAAGACTCTAACAGTTTATTATTAGTACTATGATTTATCACAGGATTATAAAGTGTCTAGAACCTGAAGAAAACTGAAACTTAAACCTGAGTTTATTTTTGTGGCTGAGTAGGTAATAATTAGCCACACCACTAAATCATGAATGATTACTCATCTTCTTTTCTCTAACATTTTTCCAGCATCTTCTAGAACTTTTTTTAGAACAAACCCATTTGCTCAAGTGCTCCTGGCTTTTCTGGCTCTATGACTCACATGCTCACAAGTTCACCTCTGATTTTAGCCACCTGGATGGACAGGCAGTAAGGCTTTCACTCACTTCCTGCCAGTAACCTTCACTTCAAGCATAAGCTTCCTTGTTCCTTTTTGTCCCCTGTGTTCCTCCAACGCCTGCTGGGAGTCTCTGCTGGTACACACGGACAGCCTGGGGTTCACATCCCCTACCATCATCCTCAACCAAAGGTGAGTGGGCAGTGACAGATGTATGCTGCTGCCTCCAGGCCTTTGGCACTTGCCTGATAGCTCAGTAAAGAATCATCTGCAGTGCAGGAGACCCCGGTTCGATCCCTGGGTTGGGAAGATCCGCCAGAGAAGGGATAGGCTTCCCACTCCAGTATTTTGGCCTGGAGAATTCTAGGACTATACAGTCTATGGGGTCGCAAAGAGTTAGACAACACTGACCAACCTAGACAGCATATTAAAAAGCAGAGACATTACTGTGTCAACAAAGGTCAAGGCTTTGTCATAGTCAAGGCTCTGGTTTTTCCAGTAGTCATGTATGGATATGAGAGTTGGACTATAAAGAAAGCTGAGTGCCAAAGAATTGATGCTTTTGAACTGTAGTATTGGAGAAGACTCTTGAGAGTCCCTTGGACTGCAAGGAGATTCAACCAGTCCATCCTAAAGGAGATCAGTCCTGGGTGTTCATTGGAAGGACTGATGTTGAAGCTGAAACTCCAATACTTAGGCCACCTGATGCAAAGAGCTGACTCATTGGAAAAGACCCTGATGCTGGGAAAGATTGAGGACAGGAGGAGAAGGGGACAACAGAGGATGAGATTGTTGGATGGCATCACTGACTCAATGGACATGAGTTTGAGTAAACTCCAGGAGTTGGTGATGGACAGGGAGGACTGGCGTGCTGTGGTTCATGGAGTCACAAGGAGTCGAATACGACTGAGCGACTGAACTGAACTGAACTGAGCAACTTTCTCTTCACTTCACTGGCCCTTTGGGTGGATGATTCTGGGAGATGAGTTCTCAAGGATTCAACACCACTTCAGAAGTGGATGAAACATGTTGCCCACCATATCAGTAAACAAAAGCGGCTGTGGTCATCAAGCCATCAGATGCTGCAGCCATCCCTGATTGTGCACCCTGAGGGGATTCAGGATGGGAAAAAAGCAGGGTGCTGAACCTAGATAGCTAAGGTGTCTGTCAAAGAAGTGATTTCAATGAGCCCAGACTCTTACATCTTCCTATATGCAGAAAAGTGCTTAAGGATTGAGGTTTCTGTGTGTGTGTGTGTGTGTGTTTTTAATTGATAGTAATCTTTTGATTGGGGGCTTCCCAGGTGGCTCAGATGGTAAAGAATTTGTCTGCAATGCAGGAGGCCCAGGTGCCATCCCTGGTTTGGAAAGATTCCCTGGAGAAGGAAATGGCAACCCATTCCAGTATTCTTGCCTAAAGAATTCCAAGGACAGAGGAGCCTGGCGGGCTACAGTCCATGGTGTTGAGCAGTTTTTGTTGCAAAAACTACTATATATCCTGACTCCTCCCTTAGCTCTTCAGAGCAGTCCCTCAGAGCAGTCTTGAGTTCTCAGAAAATCCACTAAATAAAACATACTTCTCAACTTGTAGCATGTGCATTTTTTTTTTTCCATTTCCTACTTCTGCTTTCCTCCTGCTCCTTGATAACCTCCCAAATAAACTGCCTGGACAAAGTCCTTGTCTTAGGCTCTGCTCTCAAGAGAATCAAGCTGAATCACATTGTGAAAAGTGTACAAGACTCATTCATATTCAGCAAACCTAGGGTCCAGCTGCTCATCACTATCACGAGAAAGTCACTTAATCCCATGGAGCTCTTGTTTCCATGTCTGTAAAGTGAAGGCTTCAGACTAATCGTTTTGGTTCTCATTCTTTCACAAATTCGGTTACTCACTCATTTTTCATTCACACAGTCACGTCTTCTTTCATTCACTCATTTTTATTCTTCCTCCATCTATCCATCTACTGTTTCTGTCATTCACTCACTTTTATTAATTCATCCATCCATTTTTAAAATTCATTTCCTTCTATTCTTCTTATGTATTTCTTTATTTACTCATTCATCCATTGATTTTAAAGCATCACTATTTTATTCCTCTATTCATTTTCATCCATCCATTAATTTTTTAATCGATTTATTCATCTAGTGCTTCACACATTGCTTCTTTAGGCTGTAACTTTGTCTTAAAGTTTGTTTTACTCTCCTACCCTTCTATCTTTCCATCCTTCTTTATCTCTTTCTTATTCTTTCTCCCTTCTTTCTTCAACTACTGGTTACTGAGAATCTCCTAGAGAACCAGTCAGTAATCTATCATTATTTACAATAACTCCTCATGGAATTGCTTCTGTGACACATTACAAGAGGTATGTGAGGGTATATATACAGGGTGCTTTCCACACACTATAAATGGGTAAAATAAAAGTTATAGTTTACCCACTATAAATGGGTAAAATAAAATAAATGTATTCGAGTAGCATCGTGTCTTTCTAATAGAGATCCATGCTGTTTAATCATTTTTTGTTATTTGTGAAGGTCATAAGAGGTCTCATGTTAGCCAATGAGGAAATGAAATTATTTCTGGTCGTTCCTAAGCCATATAAAAATAATTCAACAGCTTTATGGGAAATTATACTCATATCATCTAAATGTTTATAAATTCAAAAACCAGATGAGTACCCAACATAAAATGCAAAGTAGAATGTAATTGGACTCATGCTTTCTCCCAGGAGAAAGGATCATTATCAAATGTACCTATTTACTAAGCTTCATGCAAAAAGTATGAATCCCTAAATATTTTTGTGAGCATATATTTACAATTAAAAACATGTTGATATATATAATACAGTGCTGAAAACAAATTTCTTCAGAGCTGAGCATTTTAATCAACAGGCTTATATCATAAAGGTTATTCAAGTTATTGAATTGGTAAATTAGCAACTGAAGTTTTGAAATACACATGCACCAGCACACATTCTCCGCATTGCATTACACACCTACAGACAAAATCCACAAACTTTAAAGAGTCAGGTATGACTCTTTTAAAATTAAATGTAAAAATCTAATGTATTGTCAGCAATTAGAGAAAGCCTAAATAACTAGACACAAAGGAGTCATATATTAAAAGGTTAATATTACAGACTTAAATTCTTCCCAAAATTGTTCTATAGTGTAATATAACTCTAGTTGAAATATCAATAGTTTTTTTTTTCCTCTTTTTTTGTGGAATTTGTGTGGAAAAGCAAAGGCAAACAGGTATAGTCAAGGTATTCTTGAAGAAGATAATGATGAAGGAGGAGGAGAAAGAGGACTTGCTGTATTAAGGCTCCTTGGAAACTCAAGCACAGGGCACCATGGTATTGGTGCAAAGATAAGAATGTAGATTAGTGAAATAGAATAGAAACTCCAGAGACAGCCCCTTATACAGAGAGACTTGCTGTATAGCAAGAGGCAACCCTGCACAGTCATGGAGAAAGGGTTCGGTTCAGTTCATTTTAGTTGCTCAGTCAGGTCCAACTTTTTGAGACCCCATAGACTGCAGCATACCAGGCCTCCCTGTCCATCACCAACACCCAAAGTTTATTCAAACTAAACACACCTATGTCCATTGAGTCAGTGATGACACTCTCATCCTCTGTGCGGTCCCCTTTTCCTTCTGCCTTCAATCTATCCCAGCATCAGAGTCTTTACCAATGAGTCAGTTCTCTGCATCAGGTGGCCAAAGTATTGGAGTTTCAGTTTCAGCATCTGTCCTTCCAATGAATATTCAGGACTGATTTCCTTTAGGATGGACTGGTTGGATCTCCTTGCAATCCAAGGGACTCTCAAGAGTCTTCTCCAACACCACAGTTCAAAAGCATCAATTGTTTTGTGCTCAGCTTTCTTTATAGACCAACTCTCACATCCATACATGGCTACTGGAAAAACCATAACTTTGACTAGATGGACCTTTGTTGGCAAAGTAATGTCTCTGCTTTTTAATATGCTGTCTAGGTTGGTCATAAGTTTTCTTCCAAGGAGCAAGCGTCTTTTAATTTCATGGCTGCAATCACCATCTACAGTGATTTTGGAGCTCCCCAAAATAAAGTCTGTCACTGTTTCCATTGCTTACCCCTCTATTTGCTGTGAAGTGATGGGACCAGATGTCGTGATCTTAGTTTTCTGAATGTTGAGTTTTAAGCCAACTTTTTCACTCTCCTATTTCACTTTCAAGAGGCTCTTTAGCTCTTCTTTGTTTCCTGCATGTCTGAGGCTATTGATATTTCTCCTGGAAATCTTGATTCTAGCTTGTGCTTCATCCAGCCAAGCATTTCTCATGATGTACTCTGCATAGAAGTTAAATAAGCAGGGTGACAGTATACAGCCTTGACATACTCCTTTCCTAATTTGGAACCAGTCTGTTGCTCCATGTCCAGTTTTAACTGTTGCTTCTTGATCTGCATACAGATTTCTCAGAAGACAGGTCAGGTGATCTGGTATTCTCATCTCTTTAAGAATTTTCCATAGTTTGTTGTGATCCACATCAAAGGCTTTGGCATACTCAATAAGGCAGAAGTAGATGTTTTCTGGAACTCTTGCTTTTTCGATAATCCAACAGGTGTTGCCAATTTAATCTCTGGAGAAAGGGTAGTCTTATTAATTAAAAACTCTGAAACAAACAAATATCTCTATTGGAAAAAAATCAGTCCCAAGTGGAGTCTCGACCAAAGTGTGAAAGCCAGAACAGTAGAATTTTTAGAAGCTATCTTAGGAGGTTATATGGAAGTATATTTTTATGACCTTAAGGTATGAAATTATTTTTTTAATAATACAGGAAAACACTAATTCGATAGAAAAGGATTAATGAATTACTCATCAAAGGGCACATTTAAGACTGTGAAAAGCACACAAAATAGGAAAAAATTGTAACTATGTTGATTGCCAATCCTTCTGAAAACCATGACAGTTTTTTTTGTGTTTTTTTAAGTAAATGTCCTGGATAAAATATTTCAGCTCTCTCTGAAAGCAGGATTCCTTGGTAATTCATATACTTCTAAGATTTCCCTAAGTATTTTCTGGAAGTGCTTTTCTTCTTGGAAGATTCTAGAAGTTGAAAGTCATACCTCAATCTATATTTTCTTCCTTTCTTCGATTTATCTCTTTCTTCTTTTCTTACAGAGGAGAATGGCAGAGGACTTTCAAGTCCTTCAGCAGCTGTATACCTCCTTAGAGAGATACTTACAGGCACACAGTCTTTGGAGTTCAACAAAGAATCTGCCATAAAAATATATATATATATATATATATATATATATTTTTTGCTTTCTCATCTCATCAAGGTTGCAAGGTCTGAAGTGGGTTAGTCAGAAGAGGGGAAATTTACTGACTGTTCCTTTGATGATGTAATTTTTATGAAAGCTAATACACCTGATAGCTCATCAGATGCCCAGAGCCCTGTGTTCACAAATGGGTGATTGGGTGACATGCCTTCACTGTAATTTTGTTTTTATAAAACCAGACTGCACAGCCGCCATCTTTTGTTTCTGCACATCTGCACGTGATAAATTATTTCTATTCCCTTTAATCCATTTTTTATTATTCTTCAAAAATATCTCATGCTTTTTGTCCCTGGCATTGTTGGAAATAAATCCCCACCAAGACTCTGCTCCGTTGTCGGGAGGCCAGTATCTCACAGCATGGCCGTTTCCTCAAGTTAATGAATTAGTAAATTAGCAAGTGGTGAGTTGAAATTAGATAATTGCCTTAACTTAAAAATCTCCATATCCATGAAGCCCATTAACTGAAAAAAAAAATATTTATTGTCACTGATATCTTCACACACTGGGTGTTTCTGGGCTTTTCTGCTGACCTCTTAAAGGGAAACAGGAGAGGGGCTGGGATGTCTGATTCTCTGCTTATACCAGCTCTGACTATATCAGCAGCAGCCCCCTTTAGGGGCTTCAGATAACCTTCCACCTGCAGCTAATAGATTCTTATTTCATCTCCACACTGGTGGTTATTATAGCAAAGACTCGGCTAATTTCCTGCTTTCCAATAGCCAGGTTTTTACTCAAATACCCTGAGGAATGAAATGGATGTTTGTCATTTTTGCCCATGATGGAGAGAAAATTCTCAAACTGCATGACAAATAAATAATAATATTGATGCTGATACAAAACTTCTCTAGTCACTCTCCAAGGCTTAATGAATTAAACCTCACAAACATCTTGTCACCTTGGAAGTTCAGTTCAGTTCAGTTCAGTCGCTCCATCATATCTGACTCTGCGACTCCATTGACTATAGGCTTCCCTGTCCAAAATTCTCAAACTGCATGACAAATAAATAATAATATTGATGCTGATACAAAACTTCTCTAGTCACTCTCCAACTCTTAATGAATTAAACCTCACAAACATCTTGTCACCTTGGAAGTTCAGTTCAGTTCAGTCACTCAGTCATGTCTGACTCTTTGCAACTCCATTGACCAGGCCTCCCTGTCCATCATCAACTCCAGGAGCTTGCTCAAACTCATGTCCATTGCCTTGGTGATGCCATCCAACCATCTCATCCTCTGTCATCCCCTTCTCCTCCCTCCTTCACTCTTTTCCAGGGTCTTTTCTAATGAGTCAGTTCTTTGCATCAGGTGGCCAAAGTATTGGAGCTTCAGCATCCAATGAATATTTGGATTTTTTTTTATTTGGATTCCTTTCCAATGAATATTCAGGACTGACTCTCCTTTAGGATTGACTGGTTTGATCTCCTTGCAGTCCAAGGGACTCTCAAGAGTCTTCTCCAACACCACGGTTCAAAACATCATTTTTTCGGCACTCGGCTTTCTTTATGGTCCAACTCCCACATCCATTCATGACTACTAGAAAAACCATAGCTTTGACTAGATGAACCTTTGTTGGCAAAGTAATGTCTCTGCTTTTTAATATGCTGTCTAGGTTGGTCATAACTTTTCTTCCAAGGAGCAAGCGTCTTTTAATTTCATGTCTGCAGTCACCATCTGCAGTGATTTTGAAGCCCAATAAAATAAAGTCTGTCACTGTTTCCATTGTTTCCCCATCTATTTGTTGTGAAATAATGGGACCGGATGCCATGTTCTTAGTTTTCTGAATGTTGAGTTTTAAGCCAACTTTTTCACTCTCCTCTTTCACTTTCATCAAGAGGCTCTTTGGACATGTACTTGTAATTACTGGAAAGTTGAGGAAGGATCATTTGGATGAGAGGGAAACAATGGAATGCATTTTCAAAATGGTCAGAGGATGGAAAAGGTTCAGCTTTGTGATCTACGAGATTGATGATGACTATCCTAGAAAACTGGATACTTCTCTGAGGACACCATTCTCTCCAAAATAGATCTATCCTTCTGTCTAGAACATCATTCTCTGGAAGCCATGAGGCATTGATAGTTGTCCTCAAACTTCAGTGAATGAATAAACCTCCTGGAAACATTCTATGCATCCAGATTCTGGAGCTCTGCCTTTAGAGGGACTATTTGGGGAGTTGAGGCTTGAGCCTGGGATGTTGCATTTTCTTGAAACAACACCCTGATAAGTCTAATACAAGTGACCCCAAAACAAAGCAAATGTGATTGTCACTTCAAAGTTTTGAGCTGGTATCTCTGATCTTTCACCTTTGTGATGAAGAGCCAGAGCTTTCATCCTGTGGTAGGTCTGAGGTTGATCAAAATGTCCCCTTTTGTCCCCAAAGCTGATCCTCTGGAAGACGCTGTCCAGTGCTTTGGAAAAGGTCTGCCATCCGCATAAATTTCAGTTTAGCTGAAATGATATTAGGTGACTGTTTTCCAATTCACCAAGAATGAAATTTCAGACTGCAGACCTGATCCGAGTTCAGCTCACTGGGTGGTGATTGCCATGTGCCTGGCATGTTCTGACACGCAGCCTTGACCCATGCTCAGAGCTGACAGGCTGCCTGGTGACACAGAAGATACCTATCTGATAAAAGACAAAGGGGGCATTTAAGGAATGGAGATGCAAGAGAGTGTGTGTCCCACAAAGTCTGGTGACCTGGGTCCGAAAGGCCCCTTCTGCCCTTTGCTTGGCAGACTCATGTATGAAGCAAAGTGAAAAACAAAATGGCCAATCAAATCTGAGTTGCTTTTCACGGCCCTCTTGTGAATGTTTCTTTATGGAATAGACCCAGATTAGATGGTTCAAGTCCATTTGGATATGAAAACACACAAGGTGATGCTTGGTGCATTGCATCAATGAATGTGTGTGTGTGTATCTTTGTGTATGCATGTATTTGTATGTGTGTAATGTGTATATGCGTATCTCTGTGTGTGTATGTGTGTACATTGTTTTGTGTATGTGTGTACATGTCTCTTTATGTGTGTGTATGTGTGTCTGCATGTATGTGTGTATACTGAAAGTGTACACGTTTATGTGTGTGTAACTATGTGTATCTGTGTGTGTACATTGTGTATGCATTTACAAGTCCCTGTATGTACATGTGCATCTTGTATATGTATATATATGTGTGTGTACATGTGTCTGTGTGTTTGTGTGTATTGGGGATGGGACTTCAAATGCTCTGTGTATAACACATAACAAAACTTTACTGACTCCTGTTTGATCCAAGATTTTTTTCTGTAAATTGAAATTGAGTTATATAACCTATTTCTTTTGTCAGTTTCAGTGGTATTATTAATCTTAAAAGGATACCAGTGAAGATAAAAATAGACAAGTGAATATGTGTATATACACAGTATACTCTCTCACAGAGATAATGAGGTTTATATTGCTGTTTATTCTTCTGTGAGCATTTATTGATATTCTTTATTTCAACATTCAAGAAGTATTTTCTATATGGCTTGTTGCAGGGTAATCATTCCCTAATTTTAAAAAAATCCATGTTGATTTGGTAAATTACAATAAGCTCTCTTTTGCAGAATAAAATTGTTATAGTCAGCTATTTTGAAATTATAGGCTTTTTATTTTTAGCAATTTCTTGACATGTTCCCATGTATTCAGTCAATAAACTAGAATCTCTTTAACTAGCATCCTCAGATATACCTCTCAGGTCCTCTGTATTTCTTTCTCAGTCTGTATTAGTTTTTTAAAAATCCTCAAGAAAGATAAGCTTGAATTATGTCATAGGAAAAGGATTCTCTAGCTGTTGTAGCAGAGAAAAACTGTGGAGCAGGAACCACCCCCAGGGCTACCACCCAGTGGTTCTTCCCCTTTCACATTTCTGCAGTCCTCCTCCACCTACTCTGGACCTGTGCATCAGGCCTTGACTGAACAGGTGTAAACCGTTTCCCAAGCATGCCAGGGAAATGTGGCTTCACCAATCTATGTCATGGTTCCCGCCACTCCCTTCACCTATGATAGCTTTCTTCTTTCTTATCCTACATGGCTGCTTGTCATTCAAATTCAGTTCAAGAGTCCTGATGGATGCAGGAATGAGTGAGTCCAAAGTGAGGTATCGATGAGGAAGCCAAAGCTATGCAGTCCAAAAGGAGCGGCACCATGAAATCTGATCATCTCATGTTATTTCTATGAAGAGTGGCTATGTACTAAGTTACCAAGCTCTACCTTCAGCTACATGGTGAATTGAGTTAACTGAATTTTGCAGCAGACCCATTTGAAAGATGTGTAATTGAGGTGGGAAGACAGGTGGTGGTGGTGTAGTTGCTCAGTCGTGTCCGACTCTTGTGACCCCATGGACTGTAGCCCACCAGGCTTCTCTGTCCATAGGACTTTCCAGGCAAGAATACTGGAGCAGGTGGCAAGAATACTGGGAATGTATCCAATTTCCAGCTACCTTTGCCACACACCACAAAACACAAGTGATACATAGTGCTTCCTTGAGTTTTTTCTAGACTTTGTATTTCTGTAGTTCTGGGTTTTGCACATTGTAAATAGTTAATGCGTATTTGTTGGAGAACAAATGAGTGGATGGATGCATGCATGCATGCATGCATGAATGGATAAAGGCCCTGATGTTGTCACGCATCTCTCAGGAGGAACTTGATTCTATTTCCCAAACATGGACACTTGTATCATAGTAACAACATTGGAATTAAATTAAGATCTCTCCATTATTTGCATCTTTCCTCGCGTCGACTGAGTGCATCATGTTCAGGTTTTTTAATAGATGGATTGTTTATAGCAGGGCTTCTTCCATTGGCTCACCCCAGATGTATCTTCATGTTTACAGTCTGCATTCTCCTGGGGAAAAGGTAGTGGTGGGAACCACTTTTTTTTTTTTTTTTTTTACTTTGAATGTTCTTAGGCAGAAAGCAGAGATGTGAGTTTAAGGGCACATTATTTATTCCTGCTTCTCAGGGGAAGGAGGACAGCAGTGTGTTTGTGAATGTAATATAAGGTGAATTAAGGTATGAGAAGCTTTTTATCATAGATAGTCTTGCTACAGATGTTGCCAGCGCCTGCTGAGGATGAGCTGTCTTTGAGAAACATCTCCCCAGCTCACCTGTTTAGAGTTTCTCTTTGCACTGCTATTCTAAACTCTGTCTCCCAAGGGGTTCTCCTTTAGAGCTAAGCTTTGCTCTGTGATGAAACTTGGCAAACAAAACCTCAACTTGGGAACACTCTCTTCCCTCTGTGTCTGCATTTCCCCTACTCCCTATTTATTATCTTCTTCCCAGAATGACTCACCAGCATTTAATTGGGTACACTTCTTGCAAAACCAAAAAAGAAAAAAGCAATGAAATCTTGCTCCCCTCCTTCATTTTAGACTTCTTCTAATTAAAGAAATGTTTTGATTACTCTCCCCACTCACCAACCCCTCAAAAGAAAAGAAGAGTTTAAAATAAGGGATGACATCCAAATATTCTGAAATAAATTCCCCTTGGTGAGCTCAGAGTTGAAAGATGGTCAAATCCTGTCCTAGTATCATGCAAAAGTCTTTTATAAGTCCTTTAATTTTTCAGATTGAGTTGTTGAACAGCTTCTTAAAATGCTCAGGTCCTGCAATCACTGGCTCCCTCCCTCCATGGGCTTTATTTTTTTAATGTTTGAGTATGGTTGATTGGATGTTCATTGGAAGAACTGATGCTGAAGCTGAAACTCCAGTAATTTGGCCACCTCACGTGAAGAGTTGACTCATTGGAAAAGACCCTGATGCTGAGAGGGATTGGGGGCAGGAGGAGAAGGGCATGACAGAGGATGAGATGGCTGGATGGCATCACTGACTCGATGGACGTGAGTCTGGGTGAACTCCGGGAGATGGTGATGGACAGGGAGGCCTGGCGTGCTGCGATTCATGGGGTCTCAAAGGGTCAGACACAACTGAGCCAACTGAACTGAACTGAACTGATAGCTGATTTACAACATCTTCTGTACAGCAAAGAGAATGTTATATATAGATAGATCTCCAGTCTTTTTTAGATTGTTTTCCTGTATAGGCCATTACAGAGTATTGCGTAGAGTTCCCTGTGCTATACAGTAGGTCCTTATTAGTTATATTTTATATATTTGTTGTTGTTGTGCAGTCGCTAAATCATGTCTGACTGCAGTCCCATGGACTGCAGCATACCAGGCTCCTCTGTGCTTCACTATCTCCCAGAGTTTGCTCAAGTTCATGTCCATTGAGTTGGTGATGTTATCTAACCATCTCATTCTTTGCCACCCTCTTCTTCTATCGCCTTCAGTCTTTCCCAGCATCAGGGTCTTTTCCAATGAGTCAGCTCTTTGCATCGGGTAGCCAAAGTATTGGAGCTTCAGATTTGCATCAGCTCTTCTAATAAATATTCAGGACTGATTTTATATATGGTAGTTTATATATGTTAATACCAGTCTCCCAATTTATCCATCCCTTTCTTTCCTCCCCTACTAACCATAAGTCTGTGTTCTACATCTGTGACTGTATTTCTATTTTGTAAATAAGGTCATTTGTGCCAAGTTTATAGATTCTACATATAAGCAGTATCATATGAAAGAAGAGTAAACAGAACCCAAAGTTATTAGAAGGAGGCAGAAATCAGTGTGGCCTTAGGCTGGTCTTAAACTGTCTCTTGTTCTCCTCCTCAGCCTCTCTCTCTTCTGATCAGTCCCCTTCGGACCACAGAGTATGATTCTTAAGGAAATAGGTTCCCTTGGGAAATTCCCCAAACTTTCATGCCTCAGTCTTCTCATCAATGGATGATTGATGCAATGGGTCAAAACAGGCGAAACCTCAGCACAGTGCTTGGGGGCACAGTCAGACCCTAAGTGCTGCTCCTTGTGCCCTTATGACTGAGAACTGAATTCTCTCTTTTTTTACCTGCTCCCTGATTCTTGGTGTTCCCCAGAGTCCTATCTGTATCCACTGTATTTTACTTTATTTTATTTTATATTTGCCAGACCATGCAACTTGCAGGATCTTAGTTTCCCAACCAGGGGAGCCCTTGGCAGTGAAAGTGGGGAGTCCTAACCATTGAACCACCAGAGAAGTCCCCTCTGTTCAATATTTTTAAATATCACTGGAGATGACGTAAATTATGATAAGGCATGTTAACATGCACCCTCCCTCCATAGATGGTGCTATACTTGATGTCATCAAATCCACAGACCCTCCCAAAGGCTCTGTATTGGGCAGCTCAGCTTCCCTAGTTCCGATTTCCTTCTCTGTAACATGGGGATGATATTACTATCTAGCTGAGAAAGGCTTTTTGTATAAATTTAATGACCTAATACAAAAAAAAGCCCTTATCATATGGGTACCAGAATTATCCCCAAGTGGTTTAAGAAGCAATGAAGCACAGGAAGGTGAAGTCTTTTCCCATGGTTACAGAATGGGAAAACAAGGGCTTTCAGGTCCAGCCAGGCTAAGTCCACGTTCACATCAGCAGCAAGGAATAACTTGAGCAGCATCTAGTTTGCAGAGGCAGGAAAACAATCAAGAAGTTGTAAATGGATGAGCTTTTGAAATCAGCCCCATGATGTCCTCAAATGCTAATAAAAACGTTACCCTGGCCCTAACTGCACGCTGCAGCCAGGCATGTTTGCTCGGGTCCACACAGGCGGGAAATCAAACCGGGCAGCCCTTGACAGACAGCAAGACCATTCCATCATTTTCTAACCCAGCGAAATGTGAAGAAGCAGCAAATAGACTAGATATTCTTCAGGCATCCCTCTCCCGTCTGGGCATCGGGTTCACACTGACTTCAAAGGAAGCAACTGCTGAACTGGAGTGAAGGGAAACCAGACCCAGAAGAACTGGGCTAGAAGAGCATAAATAATGACAAGGCGCGGAGTCTGGGGAAATCGGCTTGAATAATCAGCAGTGCATTTCAGCAATATACATGATTAAGTTTTCCTTGTAAAGTGAGATTTTCTTTTATCTCACAAGTGTCTCCTTAAACAATGTTTTTAATTAGAACCCTTGTTTTCTTCTTACTTCTTTATTAGGGAAGTTCTACACTTAGCCTGACATTCGAATGTTCTCAGAAATAAACAGTTTCCATAAAAGCAAAATTTCTTCATAAGATCATTACTATTATGTTGTATGGGAAATGGAATAGCCCCTCTGGGAATCGGATGCTGTCAAGAGTCTATTTCGGTAACATGTGATGCTCTCCAGTTAGTTCACCCTGTCTCCATTTGCTGCTATGTTGCAGGAAACCAGAGGAGACCATTCAATCCTATGATTAAAATCAAAGGCATCTTCTTGCATGAACAGATAAATTATCTTTTAAAAAAATGGAGCCCTTTTTGAACAGTAGAATCTCCTGGTGCTTGTTGGTTGAACCCGGTGGTCAAAATCAGCCATCACAGTGGAGGGAGAAACATCACTTCCAAAACAAAAAAACTCCCACTCTCTTTAAAAAAATAATTTTATGTATTTATTTATATTGGTTATGTTGGGTCTTTGTTGGTTCGTGGGTTTTCCCTCTCTTTGTGGAGAGCCGGAGCTACCCTCTGGTTGGAGGTGCGTGGTGTCTCATTGCCGTGGCTTCTCTTGTAGCAGAGCACGGGCTCCAGGGCGTGTGGATTTCAGTAGTCACAGCACACAGGCTCAGTAGTCGTGTCGCACCGGCTTAGTTTCCCTGAGGTGTGTGGGATCTTCCTGGACCAGGGATCGAACTCATGTGTCCTGCACTGACAGGAGGATTCTCTACCACTGAGCCACCAGGGAATCCCCTCTCACTCTTTAAAATGGGATTCCAACTTTTATTTTTCTTTTTGCTTTCATTTGAGGATTTGGAAGAATGAGGAGAGAATCTATCAAGATGAGATAGACGCCCTTTCCATCTCACAGAATTTCAGATCTCAGTGGTGTCATGTAGAATCTCTTCTTTCCCAGGGGTCCCCCAAAACCCCTGACTCTCTGCAAAGGCCATGCTAGGCCTCCAGGTTGACCCACTTGCCACCCTCCTCAATGACTCATGTGTAGTATAACATCCGAGTGTGAATGTAAGCATTTTCATATGAAAAGGATTGATTTTTGCCACTGACATGGGATTCTAATGATTGGAAACAATATATTGATTTTTTTTTTTTAATTAAAGCTATCTTCCCACTCATAATGGAAGGTCTTGCCCTTTGTGAAATGTATATCCATAGTCCTTGGGTGATGTCTGCAATTACAAGTCCCAGTGGCTAGCATCACATTTGGAGAGGAGGGAGGATAATAGAAGGGAAATTATTCTCACTTCCTGCTTGGTAACAGGCTTTTAGTGTTGGTCAAAGGTGGCTGATGGAAGGCTGGATGGATGGTGAAGTGTCTTGGCCCCAAGGCACAGCCCCAGACAGACAAATTCCCCAGGGCTTCAGGGCTGCTCCTAATTTATGGGCTTAGAATTCTCTTAATCCTTGTCCTGCTCCTGAAGGCATCTGGAAGTGGCCAATAAAGACACTCCACTTTGAGAAAATGGTTTCAATTTAGTCCCGTTTGGTCAAAGTGTCCTTTCTCATCAGAGATACCACTCAAATGCTGTCACCGGGATCCCGTCCGCAGGTGGCAAAGACCAGCATCTAGTTCTGACCAGGCTGCTTCAAGACAGGCCATGAAATGAGGAGCTGGTGTAGACAGACCTGGGGCCCATGTCACCCTCCACTCCTCTCAGCCCCCACCTCGCTCCCTCTCACCTCATACATGCATCCAGATCTCAACTGGTCAAGACCTCCCAGGACACTGGAGCAGATCTGAGTTAAGTCCTTTGTTTCATACCTGAGGACACAAGGGGATTAAATCACTCATGCTTGTTGCTGGCAGACCTCGGCCAGTGGGAGTTCTTTTGTGCTCAGTCCAGCGCCCTTTTTCTGATACTGCCTCCCTCCAAGCCTCAAATACCGCAGGTTTCTCCCCAGGTCTCTTGGTGACTTACACAGCAGTCCATAGCGGTTCTTCCAGGGGGCTCCTTATGTTGACCACTGATCCTTCCCATCCCTGGCTCAGCTTCTCTCGTTCTCCCTTCCCACCCCCAACCTGCAGGTTCAGACCTATGCATCCTCCCACCTACCCACCATCCCTCTCTCAGCATCCTGGCTAGTAGATTTCCCCTGCCCAACAGATCCCCTCACTTATTCCTCTTTCCTTCCACATTTGTCTACACTTAGCTGTACGTAATGTACATGGAAGGGTGTATAAGACCCAGTGCTAACCCTGACTGCCACATTATAACTTGAATGCCCTTTGCGTATGACATTTTTCACCAGCAGTGGGGAGATCATATACACTTATCTCTTGGGCTGTTGGGAAGATCAGCTCAAATCTTGTTTATGAAAATATATGGAAACTAAGAAATACCCAAAGCATAGCCTGGCCAGCTAATGTGAGAACCCAAGGCAAGATAATAGGTGTGAGGGAATCAGGTTTTATCCCTTCTTACTGCAGAGTTTGCCCTGGAAGCATCATCTGAAGGAAAGTTCCTGCTCGGTGGGTGACTCTAACTGAGGTATGGCAGGCATTGGTGGAGGACTTGAGGAGATAATGTTCCATGCAATGATTCTAAGCTCTAGAAAGTTCCATTTTGAGCCCTTTTGTTCTACCATACTTAAGGTAGGTGTTGCCATAAGAGAAACAAAAAGGGAGAAGGACATTAGCTTGAAGATTCACATTCCAGAGGAGGACAAAATTTTTGTAAAGTAAAAATGTGATCACTGCAAAGGACAGAGGTGGAGCCATAATCGTTCATGTGACCCATGAGGTGTGGGACCAGGTACCCTTTTCATCTCCAGGCTTAACAATTACAGGTGACTGAAAACTCTTTTGCTCTAAGTATTGCCTCAAAGACAGATCCCTCAGTAGCCAAGAACATGGCCAGCGTATAAAGAGGCTCTTACAATCTCAGAAAATACATCTGAGAGTTAAATCACTTGTAAGGTATTTCTCTGGTATAGCTGGGTTTGCTATTTTATTTCCTTACTTGGTTAGATTATGAGAGATACGTTGATAGAGCAAAGAGTCTTGGTTCAAAAAACCCAGATAGGTGCAGAGGATTAAAAGGTATAAACTACTATGTATAAAATAAATAAGCTATAAGGATATACTTACAAAACAGAGAATATAGCTATATGTTTATAGTAACTATGTTATTGTTGTTGCTTAGTCACTAAGTCATGCCTAAGCCTTTTGAGACCTCATGAACTGTAGCCCACCAGTCTCCCCAGTCCATGGGATTTCCAAGGCAAAAATGCTGGAGTGGGTTGCAATTTCCTTCTCCAGGGAATCTTCCCAACCCAGGTATCAAACCCATGTCTCTGTATTGTAGGTGGATTCTTTACCACTGAGCCACCAGGGAAGACCATAGTAACTATAAATAAAGTATAACTTTTAAATATTATGACTCACTATGTTTTACATCAATCACATGTAATATCATACATCAACGATACTTCAATAAAAAATTTAAAAAATTAAAAAAAAAAAAAAAAGGATGATTCCTGTTGCTAATGCCCTCTCAAGCAAGGCAAGCTCCAAGCCTCTGTGGAGGAAAGTGGTTCGTTGCTCAGTCATTAGTCACTCTTTGCAACCCCATGGATTATAGCCCATAAGGTCCCTCTGTCCATGAAATTCTTCAGGCAAGAATATTGGAGTGGGTTGCCATGCTCTTCTCCAGAGGATCTTTCTGACCCAAGGATCAAACCTGGGGTCTCCTGAATTGCAGGCAGCTTCTTTACCATCTGAGCCCCCAGGGAAGCCCTCTATGGAGAGGAATAACAATTAGCTAGACTAAAAGCTGTCTTTTCTGGCTCTTCAGCATCTCCAGCCAACTCTGGAGGCTTCCTGGAAATGAGCTTTGCTGTCCCTCATTCAGTGGGCATCAGACAGATAATGGAGTAATTGAGGGCCTTCAAAGCTTTAGTTTATTTGTGGAAATGGCCAGCATGCCCTCAAGGACCCCTGAAGAGGTAGCAAGTCAAAGTATCTCCACGAATACACAGGCTCAGTGAGTCCTGGGGTCCACTGTTGATACCCATCCATATATCATCACTCTGTGCCCACTGTACAAATCTGCCAAACCCCACTCTAGTTCCTCTTCAAAAAATGCCCAAACTGAAGAGTTTCTTCCTCTTTACTATTCCTGTGTTTCTGTGTGTCTTGCTGACTGAGACATGTATTTTTTTGCTGACAAAAATGTGTTTGCCTAATTTTTACTTATTCAATAAATTCTTTTTCTACTAACAAAGCATAAGAAACATAGAATCGCAGACAGCACCTCTTTTAAGGCCAAGTTTCTATTCATATTACTTAACCCAATAGGATTTCCCTACTTTGGAAAATCTTTCCTCGGATCGATACTGACACAGGCTGGGACACGGGACCCTTTGTTGCAATGCTTGCACCTGGACAAAGGTCTCCTTGGGCAACAAAATACAAAGAAACCATAAGGTACTAAGAATAACTGCAGGGGAGAAATTATTCTCCCTCCATCTTCCCTGATCAGATAGAAGATTCACCAATGCCTCTGTAAGTGAGCCCCCTAACAAAGAGACCAGGAATTCTGCTAATTGCAATTTGGTTCCATGAGTTACTCTACTTCAGAATACAAGGAACTTGGATTCGCTTTTTTTTTTTTATTGGACATTATTGCCTAAGATGACGTTAATGAAACTATTTATCTATTTATTATAAAATATTGGCTATATTTCCTGTACTGTACAATATATCTTTGTAGCTTATTTTATACATGGTAGTTTTGTTTTGCTTTTACTTTTTTTTAAATTTTGAATTTATTTATTTTTAAATTGAAGGATAATGGGCTTCCCAGGTGGCACTAGTGGTAAAGAAACTGCCTGTCCATGGAGTAGATGCTGGGGATGCAGGTTTGATCCCTGGGTCTGGAAGATCCCCTGGAGAAGGAGATGGCAACTCATTCCAGTATTCTTGCCTGGAAAATTCCATGGACAGAGGAGCTTGGATTAGCTTTTAAAGGAGAATCTTTAGATTGTTCTGAGTTTTAAACTGATAGGCAAATCAAGTGGAAACTTAAAATTCCCTTGAACTACTGCCAAATGTGACACAAGCTAGAGAGTGGTGATGGCTTGTGGGAAGCTGAGACGAATGTCTCTTACAATGTTAGAAAGACAACACACATTATCACTCTCTTTCAACACACAATGACTCCATTGTTTCCCCATTTATTTGCCAGGAAGTGATGGGGCCGGATGCCATGATCTTAGTTTTTTTAATGTTGAATTTTAAGCTGACTTTTTCACTCTCCTCTTTCACTTTCATCAAAAGGCTCTTTAGTTCATCTTCACTTTCTGCCATAAGGATTGTGTCATCTGCATATCTGAGGTTATTGATATTTCTCCTGGCAATCTTGATTCCAGCTTGTGCCTCATCAGGTATGGTATTTTACATGATGTGCTTTGCACATAAGTTAAATAAGCAAGGTAACAATACACAGCCTTGATGCACTCCTTTCCCAATTTGAAACCAGTCTTTTGTTCCATGTCTGATTCTAACTATTGCCTCTTGGCCTGCATACAGATTTTTCAGGAGGCAGGTAAGGTGATCTGGTATTCCCATCTCTTTAGGAATTTCACATAGTTTGTTGTGATCCACACAGTCAAAGGCTTTAGTGTAGTCAATGAAGCACATGTTTTTCTGGAATTCTCTTGCTTTTTCTATGATCCAATGGTCGTTGGCAATTCGATCTCTGGTTCCTCTGCCTTTTCTAAATCCAATTTGAACATGAATTAAAAGACACTTGCTCCTTGGAAGAAAAGCTGTGAAAAACCTAGACAGCATATTAAAAATCAGAGACATTACTTTACTAACAAAGGTCCATATAGTCAGAACTATGGTTTTTCCAGTAGTCAGGTATGGTTGAGAGTCCCTTTAAGTGCAAGGAGATTCAACCAGTCAATCCTAAAGGAAATCAGTCCTGAATATTCACTGGAGGGATTGATGCTGATGCTGAAGCTGAATCTCCAATACTTTGCCCACCTGATGTGAAGAACTGACTCACTGAAAAAGACCCTGATGCTGGGAAAGATTGAAAGCAGGAGGAGAAGGGGACAACATCACCTTGGATGGCATCATCAACTCAATGGACATGAGTTTGAGCAAGCTCTGGGAGTTGGCGATGGACAAGGAAGCCTGAAGTGCTGCTGTCCGTGGGGTTGTATGACTAAGAAACTGAACTGAACTGAGATGAATGTTTCTTACAAGTGTTAGAAAGACAACCCACATTACCACTCTCCCACTCTCTTTCAACACACAACAGCTCCTTAGGTAGCCCCTGAGTCCCGCTGATCTAGACGTGGTTTTCTACACACTCATGTCTTGGTATAATCATGATAGACAAAAGCGGGAAAACTGGACATGTTGCAGAATGGGGAGTAACATTTTTGCTTGGTCACCATTCTGAAGATTGTACATAATGAGAAATTTGGATTCAGATCCTACATCCACATGGAAAAACAAAACAAAAACAAAAACAAACGTGTTCATGCAAAGAAGGAATTTTGAATAATTTTTCTAAGCATGAAAACTGAAGCTGGGAACCACAGGAGCTCAGTGGTGGGTGAAAGTTAGTAACTGTGGGAGGGGAGACCAATCCTGTACCTTCTGATCCTGGTGACCTCCGCAGAAAGTGAGTCACTTCTGGAGAGCAGCAGAGGCCATCTGTTAGTGTCTACTGTGTTCCTGCTAAAGGCTGGCGGGGCCGAAGTGAGCTTCTGATGTTTAATTCAAGCCCCGCGCAGCGCGATTTTCTGCTTATCTGAAAATGGTATCTGGTGGTGATTTAAAAGAGCTGCACAGGTGAGTGACTTTGCACATAGGAGTGACAGATGCCCTATGTTAAAAGAGAGTGACTTAGAGTAAAGCTGGAACTGGAAGGAAAGTCCCTTTGATTAGGTTTTCAAATTACTGAGGTCATCTCTTAGTTAAATTCTGACTCTCTTCCTTATAGAAACCTGAGTTTATGAATGGAAATAATGCTCTCAGGACTCAGGCTATGATAAACTGTGACTGCAGTGGAAAAAAAAAAAATCTTGCTTCGGTGTGAATGGACTAGAAGAAATGAACAAAAAGAATTTGTTTCTGGGGGAAGGCAGCTCTGATCTAGGGGTAGTGTTTTCTGAGCCTTTCAGAATAAGTGGTAACACATCATGTCATTTCTGCCAGGGCTTTTTCCTCAGGCAGAACCTAGTTTAGGGGGGAGATTTCAGAGAATAAAGCATCAACATCTCAAAGACCTAGATTCTAAACCGTGTATTAGATACTAGGATCTCAGTTTCCTACTCTGAAAAGGGAAAAATTGGACTACATCATTCCAGTGCAAATGGCCATATGTTTCTCTCAGTGATATGAATGAAGGCAGCATGATTTGGAACTTGTAAGATCTTTCACCACACCTTCAAAAGCATGCTAGATAGCAAAGAACCATTTGCTTAGAAATAGTGAAGGAGGTTAGCTACTGCGCCATTCTTTTGGCGAAGAGACAAGCCGTGAAAGGGAATGGTATTTATGAAATTGTACAAAAAAATGGGATCTGAGGTTTTACTTCTGCATTCAGTATGTTTGTATTATAGCCATTCTAAAATTAGGTTTCTCCCCAAAAGTGGTTTCTTACAGAAGGCATCTTGTTTGAATGGAGAATCGCATTGAATAACAATGAAGTGGTGAGATTTTGGCAGTGGTTTCTCTTCAGCTTCTGGTGGGCTAATCTTCAAGTGAGAATCTCCCCCATCTGCTGTGCTGAGTAGAAGGAATATAGACAAGAAATTAGGAAAAACCTCCCAAGTCAAGCAAAACCATTCTGGGTGCACCAGAATGGTGCTTTCTACGTCACTGGAGAAAATGTGGGCAGATTCTCAAAAGAGGAAGAACGACAGTCATCCTTGCAAGCATATGCTGTCTCAACAGGTTATTTCTTCTGCAGAAAGATTCCAAGAATATTAAGAAGCAATGGACTCAGAAATTCTATTTTCTCATTCTTCATTTCAGTGTAATCAGCTCAGGCAGACTGGTAAAAATGAAACATGTTTGGAGGACTGCAGGGTGAACGCAACCAGTAGAGCCCCGTCAGTCTACTATGCTCGGCTTAGATGTAGAAGCATTTTTGCCCAGCAGAGCTGGAATCTAAGCTGACAAGTCAAAACACTGGAGCTAAGTAAGAAAATCATTCTCAAGGTCCTTCTTGGAAGCTTCCATGTAAGCTGGGATTAATGAACTAAATGGAAAATTAATTCAACATGATTCTTCTCTCTTGCCTTTGAGCTGGTGCTACAGCCATATGCCAGGCTCATCTCTATTATTTTTGCAATTCTTTTCTGCACTTGGAATTTTTGTTTTGTTTTTACCATTTATATGAATGCCAGGGCTTCCCTGGTAGGCTCAGATAGAAAAGAGTAGGAGTAATGCAATGTAGGAGACCCAGGTTCGATCCCTGGGTTGGAAAGATCTGCTGGAAAAAGGAATGGCTACCCATTTCAGTATTCTTATCCGGAGAATCCCATAGACAGAGAAGTCTGGCAGGCTACAGTCCATGGGGTCACAAAGAATCAGACACGACCGAGCAACTAAGCACACACACATATGAATGCCTAGTATTTACTTCTAGTCAAGACTATAAATGTCTTGAGGAAAATTGCTGTCTTCCCTTCCTTTCACTCCTTTGAGCACAGAGATGGTGCTCTCATGCACACTCAATACACACTTAATGACTCCTCATCAGCACAGTCTGCCTTATCCTATTATCTTTCTCTAGCTCAGTGACTCCAAGATGTCAGTCACCTGACTGGGGCCACTCTAATTGAGGTTCCATTGATCTTCAGTGAAATGAGAAAAATGAAGGCAACATAGATAGCTTTTCATAAAACCAAATTTCTTCTGTTTAGAGGACTAGCATATTCTAAAATGATGCCTCGTTCCGACTCTGGTATTGAAATGTCCTTTATTTTATCAAAATAATCGGGATGATCGATGGTAACTACCTGCGTGTTATTTATTATTATTTTTCCACAAAATAAGAGTCTCGACAATCCTATGCTTTACTCCCATGTCAAATAACTAAATTTTATTTGTCTGTGAAACTCAAAAGCCTGGGAAGCCCTGCTTTAGAGGGCAGGGCTCCTGATTTTTGCTTCTTTGTTTAAAACCATGTATATGTCTTATGTAGCTTGGGTTGATTTTTCCAGTAACGGTCCCTCTTGCTGCTTCCAGATTCCTTCTTTTTGAGTAGTATCTGAGTCCAGTAAGTAGAAATCGACAGGATCTGCATCTCTGGGTCGCCCCTTCTGACAACGGGTTGGGCTGGGCTGTGTGGCTTGCTTGTGCTGGTGGAACAGCAATGCAGCTGGCATGCACAGCCACTGGAAAAGTCCTTGCACACTGAGCTTGCCCTGTAGCTACCCTTGGGGCCCTGCCTCTTCCAGGTTAAGGTGCCTAGGCTAGCCTGATGGTTGACGAGAGGCACGTGGCCTAGTGTCTGCCATTGTCCATATCCAGCTGGACAGGAGCCAGCACAGACACGTGACGGAGCCCAGCAGAGACCACCAGGGCCAGGCAGGAACGGCTCAGCAGAACACTGAGCTAATTAAGGGGTGACTTGCTGTTTAAGCCACTGTGTTTGGGGGCCGTTTATTACATGGCAGTAGATAACTGACACAAAGATGCAGTGTCAAGTCTTTAAAACATTGTGAAAGATAGCTGAGATTATCTTGGATGTATAGGATATGACAACATCTTTTGGCTAAAAGTGAATTTGGACTCTCAGATCTGTGTTCTTCAAGAGATACACATCTCTTTCTTTCTTTCTCTCTCTCTCTCTCTCAATAAGATCTTCTCCAGAACAGAAGCCCAGGGTAATGCCAGGATTTTAGGATCAACATCTTCTGAACAAATCCAATGCCTGTGATCCAGTCCAGCCTAGCAGCAGGAATGACCCAGGGTGTGATTTGGAGTGTTGTGGGGTTGCAGGGATGGGGGCTGCCTCTCTCGACATATCTCCTTGATGAATGCTTGAAATCTCAACCTCAGCAATTGGTTCTCTGGGCTGAAGTTGTACTCCCCATGAGGCCTTTTTAAGAATAAACATTTCTGGCTTGGTTAGTACACTGTCATCTCCTTCCTTGGAATGCACTTATCTGATAACTTGGTCACCAAGGGGTCAAAGTCAGAGTGAAAGTAAACAGCAAAAAGGAGAAGCAATGCTGAAAGAGGGGACAAGCCCCCAGCGACCAGTAACTCATCAATTAGGTGATGAGTCAGCTAATCTTCCTGGGGAGACGCCCAGCCAATAGTGGAATGGCTCCACCAAGGAGAGGAGCGATGGAATCTGCCTGGCTTTGGACTGTTGCCCTGGGGGCGGGGTGGTTGGATACAAGGACAAATCCATCACCTCCTAGTATATTCCCTCAAAAGGCCTCCTCTGCTTCTTCGTACCTTGAAGCAGCTTTTTTTTTCTTCAATACCCTCATGGGGTGCACATCAACCCTACTCTTGTCTACACTTTCCATCATCACACCCTGGATGTCTCTCTCTACTTTCCTTAGACTCTGAATGTCAAATGATTTTGCCAACACACAGAACTCCAGTGACAAAAGGGGACAGGCCGGTTGGATGCGTGGCTGGCTGCCGCCAGATTTCTTCTTTCTGAGCATTATCCGAGTTTAATGAGTTGAAACTCACCAGTATAATTAGCACAAGGCTTAAGATACTACTTTCTGTATGTAATTGAATTTAATTTACAGCTTGAACAATTGCATTTACATGTTCAACCAAATGTTTTTGTCTTTGTTGGGAAAAGTCTCCATCCATATTTATCTAAGAAAGCTTAGCAAGGCCAAGGAGGCTTTGTAAAGAGCTAGGGGTAATAGGGCTTCTCTTTGCATGAACTGCAAAGTATGTTTGTAAAATGCGATCCTTGGAAATTACCTAAAAGACTTTAGGCTTTCTGATGTGAGACACTTGCTAGCTTTCTAAATGTATAGCCTTAAGCCTTAAAAGAATGCTGCTCTGTTGCTGAATACAGCAACCTGAAGCCTCCTGGGGTGAAAAGTACTTAACATAATTAAACTGCTGACTATTCTTGGAGAGGGAAGGTGGGTTTTGTTTTAAGATTACAAGTGGCATTTCCAAGCACTTCGAGTGGAGGCCATCTTGATAGTCTAGGGTATCTTACATTCTGCCATCCTTGAATTGCCAGCATAGCAAATGAAAAGTGCTTGTAAGAGATAGTGTAATTCCATACACATGTTCCCCAGGGTACCCCCAGACATAGATGAAAGTATCTCTTCCCTTCCTCCTCCCATCCCTTCTTTTTAAGTGAAAGCAGAGCGTAAACAAGACAGTGTTTGCAAAACTGAGTTCTTCTTTCCCAGGAACTTGCAGTGAAGACTGAAGACCTATGATCTCATCCTCAAGCTTCCCAGCAAACATGGAGGACCTACAAGGCTTGGCCCAGCGTAACTGTTTGTCATTGGACTTCAGCCAAGACTTCTGTACTGTTGAACTTTCTGTTTTTGTCACTTTTTTCCTCACAATCATGTATAGAGAGACCCTCTTTCCAGAAAAATAATCTGTAGATTTCAGTGTTCCTTTATAATGTTACTTAAATAGTAAAACACTTTGCTTTGAAAAAAATCTACAAACAAAATAGACGCAAACCTATAAAGTCAGTGACATCCCAATGGTCAGCTTTAATTCAAAGGGATGACTGATCTTGTTCTGCAGAAACCACATCAGCTATGTCTCTGTAGGAAGCACAGCTGCCATGTTCTGCTCATGCATCCAAAGCTACAAAGGGAGCACGTGATGACACCGTCCTTGCCTCGCTTTACTGCACTGGAATCAAAGTGAATTTTTAATTTGTTAGCACTCTGAGCCATTGGTCTTTCATGAAGTGAGTGTCTATTTATGTATGACATCTGCCTCTGTTCTTCCTGTGCTGGCCCATGATGGTTAATATCATGATGCTCCAGCAGAGAATGAGATTGGGGGAGGGAGACCCTGTTGGTTGCCCAGGCCAGGGACAACTCCCTGGGAAGGTAGCCATACCTGAGTGAATATGCTGAGAGCTTTGGGTCTAGGGGCTCCTTGGTATCTTCAGAAGGGTGAGGGGTTTGGAGGGAATGATGGCAGACTTGCTCCCTCTTGGTTAAGGCAGCAGTCACAAGTGCACAACTGAAAACAGCCCATTGTATTGGTGGAGCCCCATCTATTCCCCATGACAGCAGAAGGCAGATGGCACTCTCAGAGTAGCTTCTCTGCTGCAGATGATACCTGGTTTACCCCTGAAGACCATTAGTGCTGATGGTCCCTGTAAAAGAATGATGCCCACTGACCCATGGTAACTCCGTGATCCACAGTCTTGGAAGATGGCATTCTCATCCTTCTGGAAACCCAATACCACTTCTCACACTGCACTGGTCCTCTCCTCTACAGTTTGGGTCCTCTCCTCTGCCTCATCTATGCCCACACTCCACACTCAATACTTACCCACTCCTTGGGGCTGAGTCTCTCAGTCACATATTTCAAATCCCCAGCAACCCCTCTAATCCACTCAGCAATTTTTATTATTTCATTTGTGCTGCTGGTTCAGCAACCAGGCCTTGAAGCCCTCAGACTCCCTCTGCATCAGTGGTCTTTTATCAATCCCTCACTTTAGCCATCTACCCAGGTTTCTGCTGTTGCTTTGCCATCACTCAGAACTCTTTTGCCTCTGAAAGTTTAACTTTCTGTATCTTACTCTCTAGTTGCAAACTTTTACCTTAACTCTCACCCTGATCCTTGACCACACGCACACATCTCTGCTTTAACTCATTCGTTCTAATGCTTTATCTTATCTTTCCATCCTTCCAGCCTAGACTACTTGGACCATTGCTTTAAGCACTTGGTTGCCAAAATTCTCAGTGTCTTTGATCTATTATTCTTCAGAGACATGTGCTCCATAAAATTCCAACTCCAAGTTAGCTTAACTGTTTGACTTCTATGTTTCCTTGTATCAAAAACCTCTCAGACTGGGTAATGCTGATTTATAACCTTGATTAGACTCAAAGATGCCCAGTAATCTTTATTTATCTTTCTTATTCCCCACAGTGCTTATTTCAAACCTAGTCTCTTCTCAAATCTTCTCCCTCTGCATGTCTTCTCATACTTTTAGAAGGGAGCTATGTTCCTATTTCACTCAGAAAATGGAATAATTTTCTAGAAACCCCTACCATTTTCTGCTACCCTACCTAAAACTGAGCTGCTCAGGCATCCCATTCTTTGCTTTTTGTTTCCCGATTTAATAGAAGAGAAGAATTTACCCAGTCCCTCCTCAGTCACACCGTGCAAATCCTAGCCTAGGGCTGACTTCTCCACGTCTGCCCTGGATCAGCTCTCTTGCTGCCTCTCAAGAGATGTTGATGTTTGTCTATTACCCCCTTGTCTTCTATAGTCTCAATACCTTTCTTTCTATTGGCCTCCTTCCATTAGCATTCAAGCACATTCAAGTTAATCCTATATTTAAATTTAAAAAATCTTCTACTCAATCTCATGTCCCTTTTTAGCTTTCACCCTATCTTTCTCCTCCTCTTCACAACTAGACCAATTGGAAGAACTGTGTACTCACCGTGTTTTCACTTGATCAATCACCTCCCGTTTGCTCCTTAACCCATGTACTTCTGGCTTCTACACCCATCCTTGTACCAAAACACTACTTGCACCATCCGTTTGTCCCTTGATCTAAGGCAGTCCTCATTCATTACCTTAACAATCCGTCTGCATGAGACCACTCTTACCTGCTCAACACTCAACCTTAGCTTCTGTGGCTCTGCTCTCCCCTGGTTTCCTTCCTACTTCTCTGGATGGTACTTCTCAGTCTAATCTAACTTCTATTTCTTTAACTTTGGGGGTTCTTGGGATTCTGTCTTGGGCCCTCTTCTCTTCTTACTTTAATATATTGTACAAGGCAGTCTCAACAACAACCATGGTTTCAAGTTGCTGAGGAACTTTGGAAGTAGCAAAGATGGACTTGAATCCTAGCCAGGGGATGCCATTCAGAGGTGAGTAATTTCAGCTCTGAGAACATTCTCAGACTCTGGGCCCAGACAGAGAGTTATACTTCAAGTGACCCACTCAGAGGCACTCTTCTAAAGCAAAGAGAAACTAGGGAGGCTTCTAAAGCAAAGAGAAACTAGGGAGGCTTTTGGTGATTATGAAAGGCTGAAATTATATATTAGAGACTTAGGGGGTCTAAAGTTGAGGTCTGTTTGTCTCATAGGACATTTATTTAGTTATGGGATGGCATGAGTGAGGTGACTTACAGCTTCTTAGACATTTCTGCAATGAATCAAAGGCTCTATGTCCCCTACTGTTGAATCTGGGCAAGCTAAGTGACTGCTTTGACAAGCAAAATGCTGCAGAAGTGATGCTGTAACAAATCCTAAGTCCAGGTTTTAAGAGATTTGCAGTTTCCATTTCCTGCCTGTTAGAACCTAGACTCCATGCTGTGAGAATACCCAAACAGCTCCATGGAGAGGTCCATGTGGAAAGGAATCTCAGCCAATAGCTCCCGCTAAGCTCCCAGATGACAAATATCACCAAATAGCCAGACATGTGTTAAGTTATCATGGAACCAGATCCTTTCAAACACAAGATCAAATCGTTCCAGGTGAGGCACTCTAGCAGATGCCCTATGAAACAGAGATGGGGCATCCCTATCAGGACTTACCCAAATGGTAGATTCACGATCAAAAGAAATGATTGTTGCTCTTTTAAGCAACTACCTTTGGGACTGGTTTGCAAAGCAGCAGTAGATAGCTGGGATGAGATAGATAGTTTGAAAACAGTTCCATGTGCTTCTCAAAAACACAGTGAAATTTTCCATAGTCTTAGAGGGTTTACGGAAGAAAGTTCTACTAGAGAGAGATGGCCTGCCTCAAACACCCTGATTGTCAATTTAAGTGATATCCAAAATGCCAACTCAAGCAGACTTCAAAGGACAAATTTTAATCTAATTGTTACATAAAAATGATTTTAAAGCTTTTTTTTTTTTTTTTGTGACTAAGATTACCAGCCACACAGAACTGGCCAAGGTGGTACAAAATTCCTAAGGCCTAAGTTGCATTTTGGAGAAGGCAATGGCATCCCACTCCAGTACTCTTGCCTGGAAAACCTTATGGACGGAGGAGCCTTGTAGGCTGCTGTCCATGGGGTCGCTAAGAGTCGGACATGACTGAGTGACTTCCCTTTCAAGATATGTACTGATGTACAAGATTTCAGAGCCATAGGGAAGAGTTGGAGAAGAGTTGAAGGGTGTTGGAGAGGAAAATAAGAGATATAATAACCAAGTCTAATACTTTTGAAGTACAAAATTTAATTCCCTGCAGTCTTCCAGGACTGAATAGACAGATATACGTCAGGCTCTTAATCAGAAATCTCAGAAGGGCCATTCCCCTCTTCCCCCCCCACCCCCCAAAAAAAGGCTGGATAAAAAATGAAGTTAGTCACACTAAGACTACTAACTGCTCCTGTGTGAGCTCAATCTATAAGTGGATCACAGTGATTAACCCATTACCTTAGCTACCTGATGGGAAAACAGAGTAAATACTTACTGGTGAAAGATGCCTTCTGGAGATTTTATGATTTTTTAAATGGATACTGTCCAGAATATTATCAAAACTTACTAGACTATTGATTAGCAAAAATATGTGACCTATTGTTGTTCAGCCACTCAATCGTGTCAGACTCTTTGAGACCCCATAGATTGCATCACACCAGGCTTCCCTGTCCTTCACTATCTTTCTGAGTTTGTTCAAACTCATGTCTATTGAGTTGGTGATGCCATCCAACCATCTCATCCTGTCATTCCCTTCTCTTCCTGCCTGCAATCTTTCTCAACATCAGGGTCTTTTCCAAAAAGTCAGCTCTCCACATCAGGTGGCCAAAGTATCGTAGCTTCAGCATCAGTCCTTCCAATGAATAGTCAGGACTGATTTCCTTTAGGATTGACTGGCTTTATCTCTTCAAAGTCCAGGGGACTCTCAAGAGTCTTCTCCAACACCACAGTTCAAAAGCATCAGTTCTTTGATGCTCAGCCTCTTTCATTGTCCAGCTCTCACATCCATACATGACTACTGGGAAAACCATAGCTTTGACTATATGGACCTTTGTAGGTATGTCACCTATACTCAGGAGAAAATAAGAGGCAGTAGGAGACCCATAGACATGAACATGATCTCAGGTGGGTTCGGCCTACAATGGCTTAAAGTGGGGCTTCGGTTCCCAGCCAGAAATTGACTGGATCACAGTGGTGAAAGCACCAGATCCTAAACACTAGACAAGCGGTCATTAACAAGGGCCCTGGCCCTTCAGCTTTGTAGAAAAGAAATTCCACAAAGATGGAAAGTAGCATAGCAAGTAAAGTATTTATTAGGGGAAAAAGAGTACAGTATGTGTAGACAGACACACAGGCAGACTCAGAGGGAGAGTTCCTGAGTTGCTGAGTCATGCCCTCAAGGTAGTTTGAATTACTTTTATGGGGCATTTCTTCTGGGTTTCCTTTGGGCAATCATTTTGATTTGTCTGGCCCTATTTGTCTGTTCACAGTCCATATTTGGTGTATCTCAGGATCCTCCCATGTGTGCACACGCATCTCTTAGCCAAGATGGATTCTACTGCAAAGGGCTGTGGGTAGAACATCCCTTGACATGATGCCCCTTTGGCTTCCAAAGAGCCTTTTCTGCACATGTGTGATCAAAGAGGTCTCCTGACTTCAGGAACAAGAAATATGTGATCTGTGCAGGATCCAGCCTTCTCCCTTAATTGTCCTGCTATTCTTGTCTTGGAGTTTTGATCAATAGAGAGTGAATCTCCAATTATTTTACCCTAGGGGGCCCATCTACCTCCTGACTCAAACATAGAGATAAGGGCTTTAAAGTCACTATTAATATGTTAAAGAAAATATAGCAAAAGATGCACAAAAAAGGATGACAATGAAGAATATCAACAGGGGACTGTAATCCAGAGAAAAGAACCAAATGGATGGTTTAGAAATGGAAAATACAGTATTCAAAATTAAGATCTCTTTGGATGTTAAACCCAAGACAATAAAACACAGATTAATGAACTCAAAGGTGGATCAATAAGAAACAAAGTGAAGCACACATTTCAGGGAGTGTGAGAGAATGGAGGAAACAAATAAAGCACAAGAGAAATGTGGGGCTCAATAAAAGGTCTAACATGTGTGTGAATGGAATCCCAGGAGGAGATAGAGAAGAGGTTCAAAGAAATATTTGAAGTGATAATTGCTGAGGTTTTCAAACTGATTGAAGACACAAACCCATAGATTCACAAAACTCAGTGAGCCTTAAGTAGAATAAATGCAGAGAAACTACCCCTATGTATATCACAGTCAAACTTCTAAAAAACCAAAAACAAAGGAAAAAATCTTTAGCCTGAGGAAAAAGCACATTACATTTAAATGAGGGACAATAAAATTGATGGCTGACACTTCAGCAGGAATCATGGAAGCCAGAAGACAATAGAATGACACCTGTAAAATGATAAAGTAAAAGGGAAAAAAAGCTAAAATTCTATGAGAAAATGGCAGCAAAATGGAGATCAAAACTGAAGGCAAAAACAAAGGCATTTTCAGACAAGCAAAAGTTGAGAACAGGTTTCTCTAGGAATTCTCTTAGAAATACGGAAGACATTTCAGCTGAAGGAAAATGATTCCAGAAGGAAGCACAAAACTGGAGGAAGCATGAAGAACGACAATAGCATCTGTGGATTAACAACACATGAACGTAAATTATACCACATGAATGATAGGGCTGGGCTTGTACTTCCGAGGGTGGGCCACCCAGAATCTTGCCTTCATCCCAACCTAAAGGAGAAAATCATGCCAATTCCTTCCTTCTTGGCTGTCAAGGTGCCTCTGGGCTATTTTTTGTTTTGTCCCCTGGGACTTGATTCATACACACAGGGACGGTCCCTTTTGGGATTTCATCACCAATTTAGCCATTATCATCCATGAATGCCTCCATTTAAGTGAGTTTATCAAATTGGTTTTAGTCTCCTAATGGGCTGGAACTCAGAGATGGTCAGCTGTTGTAGAAAAATAGTAAGAGCATAAAGGGATGATGTAAGATGATGTTTTCTCGGACCAAGGGAGAGATCTGTAGTACAGGCATCCAATGGTTTTCCAGTGATTTTGTCTAAGACAATGTTGAGCCACTGAATGGAAGTTGGTGTCTTTAATTCTCGTTCAATCTTTTTGATTAAAGATAATTTCTCATTTTAGTTCTGGAAAGTTCTTAACACCTTTGTCACCTGTGTGAATCTTCCACGGAAGCCAAGAATATTGTCTGAAACTCTGGGCTTAGTGTTATCAAAGTATTATCAATACTCCATTTTTCATACTTATTATTGTTGTCACCACAGATTAGTGGCCAGTGATACTAGTTTTTCACTTATTCACTTAACTGAAGTAGAATATCCACTTTATGCCAGGCATGCCATTCTGAGAAATTTGAATTTTCTCCTGGAGAAACCACCATGAGATTTAAACAGAGGGATCATGTGACCAGATATCCTCTTAAAAATCACTGTTTTTCTATGAACTTTGCATTTAAAAAGTAAAAACAAAGAAATCTATCAAAGTGTTCTAAAATTGGTGAGAACCAAAAAAAAAAGTTTTTTTTTCTTTTCATACCCTTCTGCTACCCTTTAACTTTTTGCTCTTAAAGAGTGTGCCAAAAAGGATGGTCCAGACAATGAAAAGTCATAGCTGCTTGCCTGCGTCAAACAGACTGCCCCAAGGTGGTAGACCCCAGGCTCAAGCAGATATACTCTCCTTTTGTTTGCTCCTTCCACGATACCACAGGACCACTACAGAGAAACTAACTCTTGTCCACCTGGGCTTCTGAGCTTTGTGGCTTCTTTCCACAGTGTTCCGTGACCGGAATCTCACCTCCTTTGGGGACATCACCTATTGGCCTCCCTTAAGGACTGCACTTTATCCTTCCACTCCTCATCCACATTAAAGAATAACTTTCATTTCACATTTACACTTCAGATGAGTCTTGACAGTGATTTCGCCAGTAGGGTTCAGTAATAATGTCAAAACCTGGCTGTAATACTCTGGCTTTCATTAGACAGTGCTTTTCTCTCAGCCTCTTTAGATCTCATTGCAGACCTGGCATTGTAGGGTGGATGCAGTTGGCTAATTCTTTCCCCATTCGTTTCCCCTCCTCTGAGAAGCAGATTATCACTAAACTAAATGCTGCGAGCAAAACTTAATTCATTCTGCCAATTCATATCTGTAAAACAAGCAGTGATATGGAAAGCTGTTTGAAATGAAATAAGAGCTAAAGCTTACACAGTTTAAAAAAAAAAAAGAAGAAGAGGGAATGGGCTGACATTCCTCTCTCAGTGTGAAGAGCTGAAGATGGGTTTAATTATCTCACCTGACTGGTGTTATTTCATTTATTCTTGTTCCCTATTGTTTTCTTTTTTTTTAAATAGCTAATCTTACAGCATAATGTCTAATGTTATCATCTGGATTTCTTCCATTAGGAAAACTGAAGAGCCCCAGGTTAAAACGTAAAAATCACAGTTCTAAATGTTTCTGAATGTCTGGTGACAAGAGCAGAGGCTTTAGTCACTGTGCTCAGTCATGTACAAATGTCAACAATAACCCAAGATTCAGGACTAAACAGCTTACACTTTTTTTGAGTAAAGCAAATGGGTTCCTAATGTGATCTGGATGTGAAAAGAAAATGTGGTTATTGAAGTCACTGGTGCAACATCACAGAATGTAATATCAGATCCATCCTCCAGTCTGGCCAGCCACCTACACACAAGAGTGGGGTGTTGGGTCCACAGCAGTTTCATCTGCTGACTAAAATACACGTGTGCACTGACACAGAGCAATAATTTCTGCTTCCTGGCCTTTATTCGAAGATGATGGCTGGCATTAGTTTAATATTTGCTGTCCTCTTCTCTCCTCTGTTTGACCTGGCTGGGAGCAGTGGAAGGAATTTTCCATGGTTCTTTCTCTTAATTGCCAAAACCTTAAAATTCTCCTCTGATAAAGACCCAGACAGCAGCTTTGAGCATGCACTATGTTAAGCGAAAACTTGCAGGAGAAAGGATTGAATAATATAATGCAAAGGGGAACCGATCCAGGGAACTAGAATTTATTATTCCAAGGCCTGGGAGCAGAGGAGTAAAGTGATACAGAAAATGGAGGCACTTTGCATGTGGCTGGGGGCTGTCTGGCAGGCATGGGGAGTGGGGAAAGAGACAAGGACAGCATGAAGCGGTGCAGACCTCCAGGGAAAGGAGACCCCGGGTGCATGGCCCTGCTGTCCTGCTCTTGGTCACTTTTGCTGGGTAGGAGACTCTTGGCTGCTGCTTTTGTTTAAGATCTATAAGTTAATATGTGCTCTTTGCAACCCTATGGACTGTAGCCTGCCAGGCTCTGCTGTCCATGAAATTTTCCAGGCAAGAATACTGGAGTGGGTTGCCATTTCCTCCTCCAGGGGATCTTCCTGACCCGGAGATCAAACCCATGTCTCCTGTGTCTCCTGCATTGCAGGTGGATTCTTTACTGCTTGTGCCATCAGGGAAGATTTATAAGCCAGAGAAAACTAATGAGCAGAAAGTGAAGCTTGTATCAGCCTCTGATAGAACCAGGGAGGCAGTGATGGGTATCTTACTCTGCTCTTGGCTCCAGAGATCCAAGAACAGCTGCAAAACAGGATGCAGTCCTGAGGGGTAAACCACTTGTCTCATGGCTGAGTCACAAGTCAAAAGACTGGCCAATGACCATGGGTGACTAGGAGTCATAAACAGGACACCCCCATCCCAGCTGTCCCAGGGCTCTCTGCATCATCAGAGAACATTTGGGGGCAGGCAGAGAGTCTCTCCTCCCTTTGGAGACATCAGAGGAAAATCAAAGAAATGACTTCTAATCTGATCCTTACCACTGAACGCTCTGCTGATGAGGATGATCGAGGGACAAACACATTATCTCCATGTAAAATGCCTTTTGTGAAAATTAAGATTGAATTAACTGAGCCCAATGATCATGAAAATCTGTAATCAGTGAAACCAAACTTCAGAGATAATCAGATCAGATCAGTCGCTCAGTCGTGTCCGACTCTTGTGCGACCCCATGAACTGCAGCACGCCAGGCCTCCCTGTCCATCACCAACTCCCGGAGGTCACTCAGACTCACATCCATCGAGTCAGTGATGCCATCCAGCCATCCCATCCTCTGTCATCCCCTTCTCCTCCTGCCCCCAATCCCTCCCAGCATCAGAGTCTTCTCCAATGAGTCAACTCTTCGCATGAGGTGGCCAAAATACTGGAGTTTCAGCTTTAGCATCATTCCTTCCAAAGAAATCCCAGGGTGATCTCCTTCAGAATGGACTGATTGGATCTCCTTGCAGTCCAAGGGACTCTCAAGAGTCTTCTCCAACACCACAGTTCAAAAGCATCAATTCTTCGGCGCTCAGCCTTCTTCACAGTCCAGCTCTCACATCCATACATGACCACAGGAAAGACCATAGCCTTGACTAGGCGAACCTTAGTTGGTACAGCAGAGACATTCTCTGCTTTTGAATATGCTATCTAGGTTGGTCATAACTTTCCTTCCAAGGAGTAAGCGTCTTTTAATTTCATGGCTGCAGTCACCATCTGCAGTGATTTTAGAGCCCAGAAAAATAAAGTCTGACACTGTTTCCACTGTTTCTCCATCCATTTCCCACGTAGTGATGGGACCAGATGCCATGATCTTCGTTTTCTGAATGTTGAGCTTTAAGCCAACCTTTTCACTCTCCACTTTCACTCTCATCAAGAGGCTTTTTAGCTCCTCTTCACTTTCTGCCATAAGAGTCGTGTCATCTGCATATCTGAGGTTATTGATATTTCTCCCGGCAATCTTGATTCCAACTTGTGTTTCTTCCAGTCCAGCATTTCTCATGATGTACTCTGCATATAAGTTAAATAAACATGGTGACAATATACAGCCTTGATGTACTCCTTTTCCTATTTGGAACCAGTCTGTTGTTCCATGACCAGTTCTAACTGTTGCTTCCTGACCTGCATACAGATTTCTCAAGAGGCAGATCAGGTGGTCTGGTATTCCCATTTCTTTCAGAATTTTCCATAGTTTATTGTGATCTACACAGTCAAAGGCTTTGGCATAGTCAATAAAGCAGAAATAGATGTTTTTCTGGAACTCTCTTGCTTTTTCCATGATCCAGCGGATGTTGGCAATTTGATCTCTGGTTCCTCTGCCTTTTCTAAAACCAGCTTGAACATCAGGAAGTTCATGGTTCACATATTGCTGAAGCCTGGCTTGGAGACTTTTGAGCATTACTTTACTAGCATGTGAGATGAGTGCAATTGTTCGGTAGTTTGAGCACTCTTTGGCATTGCCTTTCTTTGGGATTGGGATGAAAACTGACCTTTTCCAATCTTGTGGCCACTGCTGAGTTTTCCAAATTTGCTGGCATATTGAGTGCAGCACTTTCACAGCATCATCTTTCAGGATTTGGAATAGCTCCACTGGAATTCCATCACCTCCACTAGCTTTGTTCGTAGTGATGCTTTCTAAGGCCCACTTGACTTCACAATTAAGAGCGCCCCGCCTTCCCACGGCCGGCGCACAATTAAGAGCGCCTCACCTTCCCGTGCCGGCGCACAATTAAGAGCGCCATGCACTAAGAGCGTGTCGGAGAGGAGCTACCCTACGACCGAGGAAGGACGGCGGTGAGGGCCAGCGCACTAAGCACAGCCGAGAAGAGCTACCCCACGACCGAGGTCAGGAAGGGCGGCGGTTAGGAGAGACCCCCACGTCCAAGGTAAGGTGCGATGGCTGTGCTTCGCTGGAGCAGCCGAGACGAGATACCCCACGCCCAAGGTAAGAGAAACCCAAGTAAGACAGTAGGTCTTGAAAGAGGGCATCAGAGGGCAAATACACTGAAACCATTCTCACAGAAAACTAGTCAATCTAATCACACCAGGACCACACCCTTGTCTAACTCAATGAAATTAAGCCATGCCCGAGGGGCAACCCGGGATGGGCGGGTCATGGTGGAGAGATCTGACAGGGTGTGGTCCGCTGGAGAAGGGAATGGCAAACCACTTCAGTATTCTTGCCTTGAGAACCCCATGAACAGTATGAAAAGACAAAATGATAGGATACTGAAAGAGGAACTCCCCAGGTCAGTAGGGGCCCAATATGCTACTAGAGATCAGTGGAGAAATAACTCCAGAAAGAATGAAGAGATGGAGCCAAAGCAAAAAGAATATCCAGCCGTGGATGTGTCTGGTGATAGAAGCAAAGTCCGATGCTGTAAAGAGCAATATTGCATAGGAACCTGGAATGTCAGGTCCATGAATCAAGGCAAATTGGAAGTGGTCAAACAAGAGATGGCAAGAGTGAATGTCGACATTCTAGGAATTAGCAAACTAAAATGGACTGGAATGGGTGAATTTAACTCAGATGACCATTATATCTACTACTGCAGGCAGGAATCCCTCAGAAGAAATGGAGTGGCCATCATGGTCAATAAAAGAGTCCGAAATGCAGTACTTGGATGCAATCTCAAAAACGACAGAATGATCTCTGTTCATTTCCAAGGCAAACCATTCAATGTCACAGTAATCCAAGTCTATGCCCCAACCAGTAACGCTGAAGAAGCTGAAGTTGAAAGGTTCTATGAAGACCTACAAGACCTTTAAGAACTAACACCCAAAAAAGATGTCCTTTTCATTATAGGGGACTGGAATGCAAAAGTAGGAAGTCAAGAAACACCTGGAGTAACAGGCAAATTTGGCCTTGGAACACGGAATGAAGCAGGGCAAAGACTAACAGAGTTTTGCCAAGAAAATGCACTGGTCATAGCAAATACCCTCTTCCAACAACACAAGAGAAGACTCTATACATGGACATCACCAGATGGTCAACACCGAAATCAGATCGATTGTATTCTTTGCAGCCAAAGATGGAGAAGGTCTATACAATCAGCAAAAACAAGACCAGGAGCTGACTGTGGCTCGGACCATGAACTCCTTATTGCCAAATTCAGACTGAAATTGAAGAAAGTAGGGAAAACTACTAGACCATTCAGGTATGACCTCAATCAAATCCCTTATGATTATACAGTGGAAGTGAGAAATAGATTTAAGGGCCTAGATCTGATAGATAGAGTGCCTGATGAACTATGGAATGAGGTTCATGACATTGTACAGGAGACAGGGATCAAGATTTTCCCCATGGAAAAGAAATGCAAAAAAGCAAAATGGCTGTCTGGGGAGGCCTTGCAAATAGCTGTGAAAAGAAGAGAAGCGAAAAGCAAAGGAGAAAAGGAAAGATATAAACATCTAAATGCAGAGTTCTAAAGAATAGCAAGAAGAGATAAGAAAGCTTTCTTCAGCGATCAATGCAAAGAAATAGAGGAAAACAACAGAATGGGAAAGACTAAGGATCTCTTCAAGAAAATCAGAGATACCAAAGGAACATTTCATGCAAAGATGGGCTCGATAAAGGACAGAAATGGTATGGACCTAATGGAAGCAGAAGATATTAAGAAGAGGTGGCAAGAATACACAGAAGACCTGTACAAAAAAGAGCTTCATGACCCAGATAATCATGATGGTGTGATCACTGACCTAGAGCCAGACATCCTAGAATGTGAAGTCAAGTGGGCCTTAGAAAGCATCACTACGAACAAAGCTAGTGGAGGTGATGGAATTCCAGTGGAGCTATTCCAAATCCTGAAAGATGATGCTGTGAAAGTGCTACACTCAATATGCCAGCAAATTTGGAAAACTCAGCAGTGGTCACAGATAATAGGACTCTGCTTGTCCTTGTCCAGCTCAAGCGAGCCTTGTGTGGACGTGGTGTGGAAGGAAAGAGAAATGTTCCAGCCTGCAGAAATGTTCCATCTAGTTTTGTGCAGCCTCAAGGACACCTGGGTTTTGTTTCTTGGATGTTGTTCACATTGGTGGTCCTACTAGTCAGGATGAGCTGGTTAGTGGAATGTGGCAGCAGTTTTTGGCTTCCAGCTCTAGTCAGGACCCTGGGATCTGGCCACTGTTTAGACCAGGTCTCTGAGTGGTTCTGTTATCAAGGTGAACACAGGTAAGCACCACATACCAATAAAATGCAGATGAGGGCAATGGCCATGGCCAGATTACTCTCCAGAGTCAATTTATAGCAAATTCAATGCTACTAAATCCCAATGCTGAATATCTAAAGAGCCTTATGGGATCTGTCCAAAAGAAAGAATGGATAGTTTAGTAAGCTGTTAGAGGCAGGAAAAGAATTTATCTTTATGAGAATTAACTATATAGTTTTAGAACTCTCAACTTTGGCTTCTTAAAGACATGGCATTATTTCTCTCTAAATCTTTTGTAAATTACAGAAGTTTTCAGCTGAAACAAAAGGAATGTTTCCTATTTTCCAGTAGAATTTCCTTGCTTTTGATTTATTTTTTTTATAATCTTAAAAATATTTATTTTTCAGCTTGTGTCACTCTTGTGGCACACAGGATCTTCATTGCATGTGGCACACAGACTAGCTAGTTGTGGCTCGCGGCCTCAGTAGCTGTGGAGCGAAAGCTTAATTGCTTCGTGGCATGTGGAATCTTAGCTTCCCAACCAGGAATCAAACCTGCGTCCCCTCCATTGCAAGGCAGGCTTCTTAACCACTCAGGGAAATCCCTGCTTTTGATTTCTAAATGTTGGCATCTAGCATAAATATCAGAGCATCCACAGTACAGGGGGCAGCAGAGCAAGCTTACCACTCTGTGGGCAAACAGATGCGTGCCCACCTCCTGCCCCGGGTGAGTCACCTTGAGAGAATGAACCTTAATAAACGTTTTGGATAATAGCAGGTCCCACCTCCGAGGATGCCTTTCAGGCAAGAGGCCCCCCCACGGTCCACGTTGGCCTTCAGCCCACCTTTGACAGCTCTAATCGTTAGGAAGCTTTTCTTTTGGTTAAGCCCTCATCAACTTTCCTATGCCTCCCATGTCTTCACAAAGGAGACATGAATTTTAAAATATCTTTGCCCCGGAGCAAAAAAGCACTCAGATATAAATACTGCATTTGCCAAAGTCAGATAAAAGGTGGATGTGTATTCTTGAGTGGCAGTAAACCAGTGTGTCCCATATATGCAGACTCATATGAACACGGCTGGAGTCAACTTCAGCATTCTATTAAGTGGAACCACATGAAATTGCTAATTTTGTAGGTAGCAAATGATGAACAATTGGCATCTTTGTACAGTTCAGCCTTATAATGTGATGGTTAAGAATATGGACTTCTGAGGGCTTCAATGTAAATTTTTGACATTATCTCCAAATAAAGGTAAACAAGCAGTAATACAGATACACTGACAAGGTTTAATGAACCACTATTAATTCATAGTAAGTTATTAATTCCTAGCATTGTTTTTATTATAATATTTAGGGGCTTGTTTTAGCATATCTTCATTTTTAATAAACTTTAACCTCATAAAAACATACAGTTGGCTTGAATTTCTTAATCTCTGAGAAGCTTTAGAGAAGGTTAATAGCCAAAAGGCATTAATCCCTGTGTATTTCTCATGTGAAAATACAAAAAGAGAATATTGCTCAAAGGGTTAAGCTAACACAGTCCTTTCTTGTTAGAACCCTTGACTTTTACTCAGAGTAGAATGTTTGGGACGGGAGTTGGTGGCATCATAGAATAGCTTATATCTCTGCTCATGCCAAGAAATGCAATGTTGAGCTCATTACCAATGTTTGTTAAATGTTCTGTTGAGAGAAATAACATTTCAGAAAAAATAATTGAAGATTACAGAGTGCAGAGTACCCTCAGTTGCTCTGAAATCTCACCATGAATTAAGACAACTCAGTAAAGAACTGCTTATTTAAAATATTTTAAGGACTATCTCCCCAATTGCTTCACTGAGGTGCCTGTAAAATGGGGTCAGTGTGAGAAACAGTACAGTGAAATTCACTGCGGATTATATTACAGTAATATTGTTCTGATTTCATATGGTGTCTGCTTTATAATAGGGGAATTCTTATCTGGACTGAAATCCAAGAGCAGTGACTTTTGTAAATAATTAGATTTCCATTTTCAGGATGGCAGTGAGAAATCTTAGAACCAAATCCATGGTCCTTTAATGAATAAGCACCATTTTTCTTAATCTTACTCCAGCTGTACTTTATGTCCCTGCATTTTATATTTGTTTTCTCTTAATTTTTAAAATCAACCTTATTGAGCTATGAAATATGTGCAGTGAAATTTGCCAATGTTAAGGGTAAAAGTCAATGAATTTTGACAAACATACAGAGTTCTGTAACCACCACTACCCTGATGGTATAAAGAACAACCCCATCACCCAAATAATGTTCCCTAGTACTCATTTTCGGAGAAGGCAATGGCATCCCACTCCATTACTCTTGCCTGGAAAATCCCGTGGACGAGGAGCCTGGTAGGCTGCAGTCCGTGAGGTCGCGAAGAGTCGGACATTACTGAGCGACTTCACTTTCACTTTTCACTTTCATGCGTTGGAGAAGGAAATGGCAACCCACTCCAGTGTTCTTGCCTGGAGAATCCCAGGGACAGGGGAGCCTGGTGAGCTTCCATCTATGGGGTCGCACAGAGTCGGACACGACTGAAGCGACTTAGCAGCAGCAGCAGTACTCATTTTCGGAGACGGCAACAGCACCCCACTCCAGTACTCTTGCCTGGAAAATCCCATGGACAGAGGAGCGTGGTAGGCTGCAGTCCATGGGGTCGCGAAAAGTCAGACATGATTGAGAGACCACACTTTCACTTTTCACTTTCATGCATTGGAGAAGGAAATGGCAACCCACTCCAGTGTTCTTGCTTGGAGAATCCAAGGGACGGGGGAGCCTGGTGAGCTGCCGTCTTTGGGGTCGCACAGAGTCGGACATGACTGAAGCGACTTAGCAGCAGCAGCAGTGCTCATTTTCCATCAATCTCCATTTACCATCTCCAGGTTTTAGAAGCCACTTATCTTTCTGAAACTATATAAGCCACTATAGTTTTGCATTTTCTAGAATTTCATATAAATAGAATCATACAGCTTTTTATATCTGGCCTTTTCCATTTAGCATGGTCCTTTTGAGATTTGTCTATGTTGTTGTGTGTACCAGCAGAGCATTCCTTTATATTGCTAAATAGTAATTTCATTATGTGAATATATGGATATTCTAAGATACAGATTGATTCCAATTTGGGGCTATTATAAATAAAGCTGCAATGAACTTTAATTTACAAGTATTTGTGTGGACATATACTTTTCATTATCTCGGGTAAATATTAATACAAAAACATGGAGTTATTGGATCATATGTTAAGTGCCTGTTTAACTGTATAACAAACCACTAAAGTGGTGTCCAAATTGGTTGTACCATTTTCATTTTACAAGCAATATATGAGCATTCCAGTGTTTGCATATCCTTAGCAACACATGGCATTGTCAGTCTTTTTCGTCTTATATATTCTAGTGCATATGTAGTGGTATATTATTGTGGCTTTAATTTGCATTTTTCCAATAGTCTTTTATATTAGACATATCTTTATATTATTTGTCATATATATAGATATAAATATATCTATATATATATCTTCTTTTGTGAAGCATCTGGTCAAAAATTTTGACTCTCTTATCTTTTTAAAATTGAGCTGTTTCTCTTATTACTGGGTTGTAAGAGCTCTTTACATGTTTTGCTTATATATTCTGGATACAAATCTTCCTTAACTTATCATGAGGTTATCTTCTAATAAACCCATTGTAATTTGAAAATATTGTAAATCGAACCATTGTAAGTTGGTGGCCATCTGTATATTTTTGAAAACATTTTCTTCACGTCTGTTTCTTGCTTTTTATTTTCTTAATAATGTACTTGCAAAGCTTTTAATTATGATAAATTTAATTTATAAATTTTTTTATTTTATAGTTCTTGATTTTCATGTCCTAAGAAATGTTTGCCTAAATAAGAATTATAAATATTATCTTAGTATATTTTCTTCTAGAGGTTTTGGGTTTTGATTTTACATTTACGTCTATGAGCTATTTTGTGTTAATTTTGATATGTGGTATGAGGTAAGAGTCCAAGTTCATTTTTTTGCATGTCAATATTCAATTTTTCCAGCATCATTTATTGAAAGAATATCATTTCTTCATTATCTTTGCACCTTAAAAAAACCCAATAGACCATATATGCATGCATTTATTTCTAGATTCTATGCTGTTTCATTGATTCAGATGTATGTGTGGTTGTGCAGCTTTATAGTTAGCCTTGAAATTAGGTGATGTGTGTTTTCAAATTTTGTTATTTTTTTCTCAAATTATTTTAGGTATTCCTTTACATTTCCATGTACCTTTTAGAACTAGCTCATCACCTTGTGGGAAAAAAATACCGATGGGATTCTGATTGAAATTCTATGGGATGCATGTGGCAGACATGAAAATGTGCCTTATAGACCTCCTGTTGTACTTGTTTACAAAACAGAGAGAGACTCACAGATATAGAAAACAAACGCATGGCTATCAAAAGGGAAAGTGGTGGGGGGAGAAGGATAAATTAGGCATTTGGAATTAGCAGATATACATGACTACATATAAAATAGATAACCAACTGCTGCTACTGCTGCTAAGTCACTTCAGTCGTGTCCGACTCTGTGTGACCCCATAGACGGCAGCCTACCAGGCTCCCCCGTCCCTGGGATTCTCCAGGCAAGAACACTGGAGTGGGTTGCCATTTCCTTCTCCAATGCATGAAAGTGAAAAGTGAAAGTGAAGTCGCTCAGTCATGTCTGACTCTTAGCGACCCCATAGACTGCAACCTACCAGGCTTCTCGGTCCATGGGATTTTCTAGGCAAGAGTACTGGAGAGATAACCATCTAGGACCTACTATATAGCAGAGGAAACCATATCAGTATCTTGTAATAACCCTGTAATGGAAAAGAATCTGAAAAAGTTATATATATATAAATTGAATCACTTTGCTATACACCTAAAACTAAGACAATATTGTAAATCAACTATACTTCAATAAATATATTTAAATAATTTTAAAAGGAGTTGATAAGAAATGTTGGTTGTGTGGCAATAGATATAGATGACAGGATTCAAGTTTAAATAAATACCTAAAAGGTCAACAGTGTATAAGATAAAGGCTAAATTTCTTTGAAGGACCTCAGGCCCGCCTCTTTACATTTTAATCACCAATAGTTCTCCCTGATTACCCTGAGTCAGTAAATCCTTTGATAAAATTGCAAACAGTGTTTCAGGGTTCCATAGTCACAAAGAAAGCAGGGCAACTACCTAGTGGCTATGTGCCCAGAAAGGGTATTCCTTTTGGCAGAACGAACCAGAGCAATTTCCAAAGTAGTATTTATTCTTTTCGAAGTTACGCACACAACCAATGTCTGGGTGAACTGACTTCTCTCACCCATGTGCTAATGTGTAGGTAGGCTTATAATTTGGAGCCCTCACTCAGGAACCCTGAAATGAGGTTTCTTTCAGAAGTGTTGACTCATCACCACAGCATTTTCTCAATATATCCATTTAACACACCCATTACTAATTCTAAATTGCCTTCTAAATTCCGTAGGTGATTTTCAGGTGAAATGTTGCTTGGCTAATTCTGGTGGGTGTTATTTAGAATTTGGTTTTGCAGTGAAAATAGTTTTGATTTTTGCTTTTGATTTTTTAAAAAGGAAACTACTAGAAAGGTCCAACCAACTGAATATTTCCTGGATCTACTGCTGTGACCAGCAAAATGTACGAGTCCAGGAGGTTCACATTCAAAGATAGCATTCATTCATGTACACCTTTTACATCTGTACAAAGCAAGTCATTGGCACAAGATAGTTTATGGAAAAACTATTGCTTTTAACCATGCATGTACAATTACCAGGAAACATGCATGAGATGTACTAGGTATGTACAGGACATACCATAAAGTATGTGTGTATTTATCTCACCAGTTAATTTTTTCCCCAAGATGTTAATTTTATGCCATGAATGCCTACCCTTTGACATCAAGTGTTCATTTTAATTTAAAACTAGTGATTTAAAACTTTCAACAAAAGCAGATACCTCTCACAGACAGCCAGATATACAGTGGATTTTTCAGGCAACTTTTTGTTAGATGCATGCAGAAAACATCCATTTTGAACAGAATTTCTAAGTTGAGAAAAGGAGAACAAAGATAAAGATAAGAATCTGCTTCCTCACCCCATCAGTTGCCTGTAACCACAGTTTGGAAATTGGGGATAAACATGATGAAAGGGAACACAGGAGGCAGGCAAGGATATTGGCTGAAGGAAGGCCATTTTTTGTAAATTTACTTCTAAAAGAGTATCAGCTTTCCTGGATTGGCCAATGGAATGCTTATTCGTCAATAATTATAACATGAAGTTGCCTGAAAGCAAAAATATTTACAACCCTTAGAGTACAGAATGCAGCTATTCACTCTGCATATGTTGACGTCATAGAACATGGTATCTCCCCCCCCCCCCCCCCCCCCCCCAGTGCAATTGTTACCAAATAGAAGTTCATGTACCTGACCTACATTGAGTCCATACAACACTGAAATATCAATGTTGGGAGCAGAGAATTATTGCAGGGCCATGAAAAAGAATAGGTGGTTCATGTCCCTCAAAACCTTGAACTCTTTGAAGGCTTTCAGCAAAGCATTTTTAAAGGCAAGATAGGGAGAGGGTGTGGTTGGTTGTTGCAGACTTCTTGGTATTGGAATCCTTCATTTGTGCAGCTATCCATGGAGGACATGTCATGATGTTCCTGTAAACCTCCAACAGGACAAGTGTTATTCTCTGTTCTTCAACTTTTTATCTTTATAGGAAGGGGTAAGTGTTATATCTTTAAAGGTCAGAGCCTTGAGAATGGGCTATTCTGTCCATTTGAGGTGATAGCCAATAGCAACAGAATTAGTCAATAGCAATCAAAGCAAAAGCAATAGAATATAAAGGTTAAAGAGACAGATACAATACAGAGTCAGATTTGTTCTAGCCTATGGCAAAATCTCATGGAAAAATCAGCTTCACATCGTGTTAGAGAAGAGGTAGTGGATAGGAATTGTCAAGTTGCAGTCAATCAAGGTCCTATCACAGATGTGTGAATTTATCCAGCTGGCCACTTATACTGTTTCTCCACCATGATTCTTCCATTTGGAAGTTATGAAAGAGGAATTTATGATTCAACTTTGGGGTCTGGCTGCATGAATTTTAAGGTCTCTTCCTAATCCTGCTGCTGCTAAGTCATTTCAGTCATGTCCAACTCTGTGTGACCCCATAGACATCAGCCCACCAGGCTCTACCTGTCCCTGGGATTCTCCAGGCAAGAACACTGGAGTGGGTTGCCATTGCCTTCTCCTAATCCTAGGGTTCTATGAAGCCATAAATATGCTGCATGTGGCAAAATTTTTGCTGTCACATCCCTTTATACCACCCTTACCTTTTCATGAGGGGAAAAAAAAGTTTTATCAAAGACTTCAGTTCAGTTCTGTCGCTCAGTCATGTCCGACTCTTTGTGACCCCATGAATCGCAGCATGCCAGGCCTCCCTGTCCATCACCAACTCCCAGAGTTAACTCAGACTCACGTCCATTGAGTCCATGATGCCATCCAGCCATCTCATCCTCTGTCGTCCCCTTCTCCTCCTGCCCCCAATCCCTCCCAGCATCAGGGTCTTTTCCAATGAGTCAACTCTTTGCATGAGGTAGCCAAAGTATTTGAGTTTCAGCTTCAGCATCAGTCCTTCCAATGAACACCCAGGACTGATCTCCTTTAGGATGGACTGGTTGGATCTCCTTGCAGTCCAAGGGACTCTCAAGAGTCTTCTCCAACACCACAGTTCAAAAGCATCAATTCTTCAGTGCTCAACTTGCTTCACAGTCCAACTCTCACATCCATACATGACCACTGGAAAAATCATAGCCTTGACTAGACGAACCTTTGTTGGCAAAGTAATATCTCTGCTTTTCAATATACTATCTGAGGTTGGTCATAACTTTCCTTCCAAAGAGTAAGCATCTTTTAATTTCATGGCTGCAATCACCATCTGCAGTGACTTTGGAGCCCAAAAATATAAAGTCTGACACTGTTTCCACTGTTTCCCCATCTATTTCCCATGAAGTGGTGGGACCAGATGCTATGATCTTCGTTTTCTGAATGTTGAGCTTTAAGCCAACTTTTTCATTCTCCACTTTCACTTTCATCAAGAGGCTTTTTAGTTCCTCTTCACTTTCTGCCATAAGGGTGGTATCATCTGCATATCTGAGGTTATTGATATTTCTCCTGGGAATCTTTATTCCAGCCTGTGCTTCTTCCAGTCTAGCATTTCTCATGATGTACTCTACATAGAAGTTAAATAAGCAGGGGGAAAATATACAGCCTTGACGAACTCCTTTTCCTATTTGGAACCAGTCTGTTGTTCCATGTCCAGTTCTAACTGTTGCTTCCTGACCTGCATGCAGATTTCTCAAGAGGCAAGTCAGGTGGTCTGGTATTCCCATCTCTTTCAGAATTTTCCACAGTTTATTGTGATCCACAAAGTCAAAGGCTTTGGCATAGTCAATAAAGCAGAAATAGATGTTGTTCTGGAACTCTCTTGCTTTTTCCATGATCCAGCGGATGTTGGCAATTTGATCTCTGCTTCCTCTGTCTTTTCTAAAACCAGCTTGAACATCAGGAAGTTCACGGTTCACATATTGCTTAAGCCTGGCTTGAAGAATTTTGAGCATTACTTTACTAGAGTGTGAGATGAGTGCAATTGTGTGGTAGTTCGAGCATTCTTTGGCATTGCCTTTCTTTAGGATTGGAATGAAAATGGACCCTTTCCAGTCCTGTGGCCACTGCTGAGTTTTCCAAATTTGCTGGCATATTGACTGCAGCACTTTCACAGCATCATCTTTCAGGATTTGAAACAGCTCAACTGGAAATTCATCACCTCCATTAGCTTTGTTCATAGTGATGATGCTTTCTAAGGCCCACTTGACTTCACATTCCAGGATGTCTGGCTCTAGGTGAGTGATCACACCTTCGTGATTATCTGGGTTGTGAAGATCTTTTTTGTACAGTTCTTCTGTATATTCTTGCCACCTCTTCTTAATATCTTCTGCTTCTGTTAGGTCCATACCATTTCTGTCCTTTATTGAGCCCATCTTTGCATGAAATATTCCCTTGGTATCTCTAATTTTCTTGAAGAGATCTCTAGTCTTCCCCCTTTCTGTTGTTTTCCTCTATTTCTTTGCATTGATCGCTGAGAAAGGCTTTCTTATCTCTCCTTGCTATTCTTTGGAACTCTACATTCAGATGCTTATATCTTTCCTTTTCTCCTCTGCTTTTCACTTCTCTTCTTTTTCACAGATATTTGTAAGGCCTCCTCAGACAGCCATTTTGGTTTTTTGCATTTTTTTTCCATGGGGATGGTCTTGATCCCTGTCTCTTATACAATGTCATTAACCTCCACCCATAGTTCATCAGGCACTCTACCTATCAGATCTAGTCCCTTAAATCTATTTCTCACTTCCACTGTATAGTCATAAGGGATTTGATTTAGGTCATATCTGAATGGTCTAGTGGTTTTCCCCACCTTGTTCAATTTAAGTCTGAATTTGGCGATAAGGAGTTCATGATCTTAGCCACAGTCAGCTCCCAGTCTTGTTTTTACTGACTCTATAGATCTTCTCCAGAGAAGGCAATGGCACCCTACTCCAGTTCTCTTGCCTGGAAAATCCCATGGATCTAAGAGCCTGGTGGGCTGCAGTCCATGGGGTCGCTAAGAATCTGAGACGACTGAGTGACTTCACTTTCACTTTTCACTTTCATGCATTGGAGAAGGAAATGGCAACCCACTCCAGTGTTCTTGCCTGGAGAATGGGGGACGTTCCCAGGGACGAGGGAGCCTAGTGGGCTGCCGTCTATGGGGTCACACAGAGTCGGACACGACTGAAGCGACTTAGCAGCAGCAGCAGCAGCAGCAGACCCTCTCCATCTTTGGCTGCAAAGAATATAATCAGTCTGATTTCAGTGTTGACCATCTGGTGATGTCCATATGTGTTCTTGTGTTGTTGGAAGAGGGTGTTTGCTATGACCAGTGCGTTCTCTGCCCTCTCTCCTTTCATTGCTCATCTTATCATCTCCTTCTTTCAACCCTGTTTCCATAATCCACCCCAATTTGTTCTGATTTTAATCAAACACACACACACATTATCCCACCACACTTTGTTATCTATCTTCTTTCCTTTCAAATTTTGCCCATTTCCCCAGCTTTCCTGCGTTATATTTTTCCTCCTTCTGCTCCTCATTTTTCAGCCTCAAGTCTTAGAGCCAGGATCTGAGGACTCATTAAGGATGGAAAGGACAACTTTTTTGTTCTCCAAATTGGAGAACATTTCTAATGCTCCCTTTGGGGTAGAGAGGAAGCTGAAAAGTCAACAACATTAGTAAATTCTTAGTTCCCAGGAATTAAATTGAAAACTAATTCTTGATACTTAAAGACCTTAGAGACTAGGCCTTAGGACATAGCATCACTGGACACAGAATTTCAACAGATTTACTTATTAGTAAGTTTTATTCAGAGATGTCATTCTGGATAGTATAACATTGCTAGAAGCAAGTTTGTTAGTTTTTTAAAGTAAAACTTATATTGAGTGTATTTTGGTGTTTCTGAAGTAGAATTTTTCCCTTTTCTGAGTACCCAACATTTTGCCTTTTTAACAACGCTCTGATTGTTTGTTTTTTTTTTTTTTTGGAGACTTTCTTCTTTACCATGGGGCACAACCTTGGTGGCACAGATTAGGAGCACACCTAATTAGGAGCACACCAGTCAGGAAGACATCTGTGTCCATGGAGACTCCTTCTCCCAGCTCCTTCTTCTCCCATCACAGCAGACCCGAAGACCAGGCACAAATCCTGGGCTCAGCTAACTGTAAACGTATTCTGGTGATTCAATGGGGTGACGATGCAAAGCTGAAGATTAACTGGTTTCAGTTCATCCATTCCAGTGAAACTGACTGATATTCAAGTAGTTCCTGTCCTGTTTCCACCTCTGCCGTGTAGGATCTGCTGCTGCTAAGTCACTTCTGACTTAGAAGTTGTGTCCAACTCTTTGTGACTCTATGGACTGTAGCCCACCAGGATCCTCTGTCCATGGGATTCTCCAGGCAAGAATACTAGAGGGGGTAGCCATGTCCTACTCCAGGGGATCTTCCCAACCCAGGGATCAAACCCATGTCTCCTGCCTTGGGAGTTGGATTCTTTACCACTAAAGCCAACTGGGAAGCCCAGTGTTGGATCTGTTAAGGATTAAATCATGTCAAGTAGAGCTATAGTAACTAGCATATCACTTTCTCTTAGTAATTGTCCAATAAATGTTGGGCATCACACCAACATTATGATTATGAAGAAGATATATTCTATGCTGGTTAATGAAGTTTTCTTTTGAAAATACAATAAAACAAATGGTATAGTTCAATTTTTATCTTCATAATATGTGTTTGGGTGTCTGATTTATGCTTCAGGATCTTCATTCAGACTGAAGCCTTGTCTCTCTGAAAACCAAGTGGATACATTGTAGAAAAACTTAGCATAACTAGAAACAGCTGTTGAGAAACTGTGCGCATAGGCTGCTTAGTCTCCTCATAGATTATAGTACTTAGCACCTGTTAACAATTTGATAGCTATATTTAATTATTTAATGTTCTTGTTCTGAATATCCTGTTAGGTCTTAGGGGTTAACCTCTTTGACTTAATGAATGGAGCATTTCAGGGGGCAGGATGATCACACAATCTGTTTATATGTAGGCTTCTATATAAATGTATTTTGTCCAAATTCTCTCAGAGCAGTCATCTAGACTGTTACCTTTCTTTTTCCTAAAGTATTCATTGTAGGGTACAGGGAAAGTTGGTGAAGAAGGTCAAGGGTCCTAGATAGAGGATGAAGAGAATAAATGGGGCCAGATAAGAAAAAAGCCCCTGAATTATTATTATTTTTTTTTAAGTGAAACATCTTATTGTTTCATGAATGCTATTGTAGACTTATTTATTTTATTTATTTTTGTCTGTGCTGGGTCTGTGTTGCTGTGCATGGCTGTCTCTAGTTAAGGCGAGCGGGTGCTGCTCTATGTTTGCAGTGCAAGGCCTCTCACTGGTGTGGCTTCTCTGTCCCAGAGTATAGGCTCTTGAGTGTGTGGGCATCAGTAGTTGTGGAACCCAGGCTTAGTTACTCCACAGCATGTGTGATATTCCCAGACTAGGAATTAAACTCACGTTCCCTGCATTTACAGGCAGATTCTTAACCAATCGACCACCAGGGCAGTCCTGCCCCTGATTCTTACAGTTTATGGGAGTCTGTGACAGCTCATGACCTGGTTCCTATATCCTGACCCACTCAAGAACCCCACTCAGGCCAGGGCTGTTCACACAAGATATCACATCCTCTGGACCTGCTGGTCCACCAGGCCTGGCCTCTGTCATCTGGAGGAGAGGTGAGGATAACCTCCAGACAGGCCAGAGAAAGGGGCAGAGCTGCAGCAGGCCACTGGGGGACCTTGGGGAAAGCTGGCAGCCCGGGGACTCCTCAAAGCTCCTGCCATACAGAGACTGCTTAGGAACTAAAGGCTGGCTGTAAAAGCTTAGAAAATAAAACACTCAAAGAGAACAGAACAAAATGAAATCCTTTGCAGAAGCTATGACTCTGCCACTTACTCTTTGGTAGAAACATGATGATAAAATCACAAGCTGCACCTCATATCTCTAAACACCTCATTTCTGAGAACTAATATCAAATATTTGGGGACTGCAGTCTTGGCTTCAGTCCAAATTGAATGCCAGGGTTTTTTTTTTTTTTTTTATGAGGCCGTCCAGCTTTAGCAATTTGGTGACATAGTGAGAGCACCTGTGGGCAGCCAGAGGCTGCGCGTTAGTTGTTCAGTAGTGTCCAACTCTTTGGGACCCCATGGACTGCAGCCCTCCAGGCTCCTCTGTCCATGGGATTTTCCAGGCAAGAATGCTGGAGTGGGGTGCCATTTCCTTCTCCAGGGGATCTTCCCAACCCAGAGGTAAAACCTGGGTCTCTTGCATTTCAGGCAGATTCTTTACCATCTGAGCCACCAGGGAAGCTGAGAGACTTGATCATTTCACCAGAGGCTCTTGCTACCTTCCTTGGGGCTGTAGTACTCCCAGACATGACCCCTTGTACTCTTTCTATACGTAATTCTATATGGATTTAGACATATTTCTCTCCCCATTAGAAGCAAAAGTTTATACAGATTATTTTTTTAATATACTTAGATCTTAAATTTTTATTAAAGAGTTTGTTTTAACCCAGTTTTAAGAATTTTGCACAAAGATTCATGTCAACCTTTTCATTTACACTTCATGAAATCTCCTACCATTGTTTCTTTATTAATTAACATATAATATTTTTACTTGGGTAGTAGACAGTATTGCTAAGCTAATATTGTATGCATCTCAGATTTTCCTTAAGCCTTATCTTGATTTTGATGAAATTGAATGGATTTGTTGTGCTACTTGAGAACAGAATCAGGATTATCCTGCAGGTGGTTTTTTAAATCATTTTTGTTTTGTTTTGGTCATTTCTATTTTTCACGCAGCATTTGTTTCTTTTTGCTTTGGTGGTAAGTTTCTCCTTTCATTTTTCATTAGTACATCACCTCATGGTCTTAAATACCTTCTGTTGCTTTCTTAAATGTTAAACAAGATGATACGCCTGTTGAAGAAGCCTAATGTGTCTGTATTCTCTCTCTCTCTCTTTTTTAAATCAAATTGGCAAATATATCTTCTTTTTGTTTTACCTTTTATTTTTTTAAAGAACATATTTGGGAGCTTCCCTTTGGAAACTGATGAAGACTCTAAAATACCTAAAACAAAGTTTCCCAAAAGAGTAACTGCTAACATGTAGAAATCAATATTCCGCATACCAGGTTTATTACAATTGGATGGCACATTGGCTATGCAGGAATATTCCCCATCCCTTCCCTAACACCCTCTGCCCACTCATCAAGCTTGAATGCTGACCTCAGGTATCTAAAATCCAAGCCTCAAGAGGATAAAATGGTCCTAGTGGACTTTCATTTCCTCTTGGAACCTTCCTCCTAATCTCCTCTGTAGCTTTATTTCCAGATGATCTCCTATGGATCTTTATGTGCAATATGTTTAGCTTGCCTGGCCACAATGAGTTCAGCTCTGATTCTTGACTCCTGAATCAGGTCCAGGAAATTCCTTTTCTTAGTTAGAAGTTGTCTGCATGGATCTTCAAGCCATCCGTGTATCACAGGTTTCCTCCATAACCTGTACTCTTGGTTGACCTAACGCTTACTGACCTGGTTAAGTAGTCTAAATCAGAAGCCCTCATGGAGAGCTTGTTTAAAATCACAGGTTTCTGGATCCCACCCCCAGAGTTTGGGATTCAGTAGATCTTAACAAGAGGTCAAGAGTCTGTGTTACTATTAAGTTCCCAAAAGATGCTAAAGCTGCTGGTCAGAGATTACTCTGTGCAATCTGTTTGTCCACAGTCTTGACATTTTAAATGTAGCTCTTGGACCATCTGCATAGGGACAACCTGGGAGTCCTTTAGATATCCAGTATCTGGGATCCCATCCTGGATGTATGGAATCTGAATCTTAATAAGGTTTCCAAGTGCTTCCTGCAGGTCAAAAGCACCTCCACTTGAGTGCTTATTAAATTGAAGCATGTATACCCTGTAGTGTGCTAGGCACACACAAATGACAATTTAAAACTGTTTTTATATTAAAATCAACACTAGTATACGAAGGGGTAGAAAGCACAATTTACAGAACTTTTTAAAGTGAAAATAAGAAATTATAAACAAATCTCTGGTTTATAGAAGGTAATCTCAGGTGCTACCCCCCAAGGATCTTTGGCAGGTACAATATTTACCATCTTCTCTTATGAATAATTACTTTAGAATTTTCAAGAAGCTGTACTGCTTCACCAGTTTCTGAGAGCATGGGAGCCTGATTCCATTCATCAAGATGTGGCTTTTCCCCCTTAATAATGTGGTTTTAATAGCAGTTGTGTCTTCCCTAGGGCACAACACATGCATTTTTCTTGTCATAACCAGCAGAAGATTTCTCTTTTAGGTGGAAGTTTGATAATCTTGTTGGACTGCTCCCTGTTCCCTATTTCTAGCCCGAGTTTCCAGTTATAGCATCTTCTGTGTAGAGAGAAAAATTGTAGCATAGTAGAAACTATAATACACACTTGTGGATATTAGATTCTAGCTGTTAGCTTTTTTTTTTTTTTGAAGTTTTGTTTTCTATCTATAAACTGAACAAGAGACTGAATTGATCTCAACTCCTCCAATATTTGACAGCAACTCTCCGAACTAAAGTTTCCAATTTTTCTCTCACTCTTCTGACTCAGAATCATTGAGAACTAAAGTGCTTTTTTTTCTCAAAGCCACATAAGGTAATGTTGGACAACTTGATATCAGTTTTGAAGAGATCACTACAGTGGCCCACATATGGACAACCTTCATGCCTCTTGCTGTATGAGCACTGGGAAAGATCATACAAGACCTTTGGTCTGCAAACCAGGAAAAACTGTCACACTGCCACTGCTGGTCTTAAGCCATCTGAAGATACTTCCAGACTGACATAGAGATAATCTTCTGGACTGACTGCCTTCAAAACTCAGAAACTGGGATTATGGTTTGCTCTGACCATTAACCATTGTTTTTGTTTTCACAGAAATGCCTGTTATTGAAAACCTGATGGACAGACTTCCCTGGTGGTCCAGAGGCTAAGACTCTGTGCTCCCAGTACAGAGGGCCCAGGTTCAATCCCTGGTCAGGGAACTAGACCCCACATGCCAAAAGTAAGTGTTCTTGTGCCACAGCTAAAGATCTAGGGTGCTGCAACTAAGACCTGGTATGGCCAAGTAAATAAATTCGTTAATATTTTTAAACCTGGTGGAAATACTCACATCATGTAGGACTAACTTTGGGAATCCCACCTACCACACCTCCTAAATGAGACACAGTCATTTAACTAAACTGGTGTACTTCCAAGACTAGGAGACTAGTTCAATAGAGCAATCTATGGACTCAGTTTCAAAGGCAGAGCTGAAGAGGAGCAAAATAAGCTACCCCAAAAGTACAAGTGCAAGAAGGACACTGTGTCCCAATTAAAGCAGGAAATAAGTTTCACATGCAGAGGTATGCTCCCTATACTATGAGGATAAAAGGCATCCTTATCACCCGAAATAGGGAATTCAGTGCCAAGAAGGCTGCATAAACAAATCTTGTTACTTTCTTCACAAATTTACTACTTCAAGATCAACACTTTTGCTTTGTCAATTCTTCGCAAATGTATTGTTTCCTTGTCCAAAAGATATTAAAGTTTCCTGCTTGGGCCACATTGGGGAATCACATTTTATAGGTGCCCTGCTAAGTCACTTAAGTCGTGTCCAACTCTGTGTGACCCCATAGATGGCAGCCCATCAGGCTTCCCCGTCCCTGGGATTCACCAGGCAAGAACACTGGAGTGGGTTGCCATTTCCTTCTCCAATGCATGAAAGTGAAAAGTGAAAGTGAAGTCGTTCAGTCATGTCCAACTCCTAGCAACCCCATGGACTGCAGCCAACCAGGCTCCTTCGTCCATGGGATTTTCTAGGCAAGAGTACTGGAGTGGGGTGCCATTGCCTTCTCCAATAGGTGCCCTAGTGTACACAATTAAATTTGTTTTTCTCTGATTAATCTGTCTTGTGTCAATTTAATTATGAAAGTAGCCAAAGAAGCTAGAAGAAGGGATGTTGGTTTTCCTCCCCAACATCTATAAGTTCTGATGAGACGTTTCCTCCCTCCTCCCCTTCTTCACTCCCCTCCCATCGGAGACTTTCTTCAAAATCCTCTTTTACTCAGAGTTACAATGTTGAGTATTTTAATGCATGCAGTCATAAAAGCAAACAACACTAGGAAAAAGGCTGCCCTCCATTCTCACAGTAACTCTAAGGTGTCTCCTTAGAGAATTCTGTTGATTTTGCTTTGTTGAATATCTAAAGAGACTGAAACTAGGAGGGAGACCTTAGAGGTGAAGCTGGAAGAGAGTGGCTTGTCAATTCCTTAGGAGACAATAAAGGATGTGGAGAGAAAATTGGGGTTTTATATTTACAGAAGGAGGTAAATGCATAGGAAATGAGAAAAGTTGTATTTGAACTTTGATGGTGAAATCATACCCAATAAAATCCCTTGCCAACCACCACCATTACTTTTGAAATTCTGGCTCCACAGATGAAGGAGAGAACAAAGACTCCCATTGCTATGTTGGTCTTCTGGCACACGGATAAGATAACAGCCTTATGGTTACTTCTCTTACAGATTAAGAATGTTACTTAGGACTGTATAAGAATTTCTCTCCGGCCAGTTAAGATGGCGGAGGATTAGGACAGGGAATACGCTTTCTCCTCCACAAATTCATCAAAGGGACATCTGGGCGCCGAGTAAATTCCACAAACAGCTTCGGAGTGCTGGCTGAGGACGTCGGACACCCAGAAAAGCAACTCACTGCCTTCTAAAGGAGATCTGGCTCTCTCCTTCACACTCCCTCCTTTTATCCTCCTGACCACCTCTGTCTCCTTCCTCCCTTTTTCCTTCTCTGTATAACTCCGTGAACATCTCTGAGCAGTCCAGTTGTGGAATGCATTATAGAAGAAAACTTTTTGAGACTACTGTAAAAATAAGACCGATAACTGGAACCAGGAGGCTTAAGTCCATACCCTGATCCCACGAAACATTAATTGACAGGAGCTCATCAAAATCCTCCATACCTACACTGAAACCAAGCATCACACAAAGACCAGCAAGTTCCACGACAAGACACACCAAGCAAATTCTCCAGAAAAACAAGAACACAGCCCTGAGCTCCAATACACAGGCTACACAAAGCGACCCCAAAAATCATAGACATCTCATAACTCACTAGTGGACACTCCACTGCACCCCAGAGAAAAGAAATCCAGCCCCACCCACCAGAACACTGATACAAGCTTCCATAAACAAGAAACCTTGACAAGCCACCAGTACAAACCCACATATAGTGCAGAAATGCCACAATAAAGAGAACTCCACAGACTACCAGAATACAGTAAAGACACCCTAAACTCAGCAATTTAAACAAGATGAAGAGACAGAAGAATTCCCAGCAGGTAAAGGAACAGGATAAATGCCCACCAAACCAAACAAAAGAGGAAGAAATAGCGAACCTACCTGATAAAGAATTCCGAATAATGATAGTGAAATTAATCCAAAATCTGGAAAGCAAAATGGAATCATGGATAAATAGCCTGGAGAAAAGCATTGAGAAGATGCAAGAAAGATTTAACAAGGACCTAGAAGAAATAAAAAAGAATCAATATATAATGAATAATGCAATAAATGAGATCCAAAACACTCTGGAGGCAACAAATAGTAGAATAACAGAGGCAGAAGATAGAATTAGCGAATTAGAAGATAGAATGGCAGAATTAAATGAATCAGAGAGAAAAAAGAAAAACGAATTAAAAGAAATGAGGACCATCTCAGAGACCTCCAGGACAATTTTAAACGTTACAATATTCGAATCATAGGAGTCCCAGAAGAGGAAGACAAAAAGAAAGACCATGAGAAGATACTAGAGGAGATAATAGTTGAAAACTTCCCTAAAATGGGGAAGGAAATAATCACTCAAGTCCAAGAAACCCAGAGAGTCCCAAATAGGATAAACCCAAGGCGAAATACCCCAAGACACATATTAATCAAATTAACAAAGATCAAACACAAAGAACAAATATTAAAAGCAGCAAGGGAAAAACAACAAATAACACACAAGGGAATTCCCATAAGGATAACAGCTGATCTTTCAATAGAAACTCTCCAAGCCAGGAGGGAATGGCAAGACATACTTAAAGTGATGAAAGAAAAGAACCTACAGCCCAGATTATTGTACCCAGCAAGGATCTCATTCAAATATGAAGGAGAAGTCAAAACCTTTACAGACAAGCAAAAGCTGAGAGAATTCAGCACCACCAAACCAGCTCTCCAACAAATACTAAAGGACATTCTCTAGACAGGAAACACAAAAAGGATATATAAATTCAAACCCAAAACAACAAAGTAAATGGCAACGGGATCATATGTATCATTAATTACCTTAAATGTAAATGGGTTGAATGCCCCAACCAAAAGACAGAGACTGGCTGAATGGATACAAAAACAAGACCCCTCCATATGTTGTATACAAGAAACCCACCTCAAAACAAGGGACACATACAGACTGAAAGTCAAGGGCTGGAAAAAGATTTTCCAGGCAAATAGAGACCAAAAGAAAGCAGGAGTAGCAATACTCATATCAGATAAAATAGACTTTAAAACAAAGGATGTGAAAAGAGACAAAGAAGGTCACTACCTAATGATCAAAGGATCAATCCAAGAAGAAGATATAACAATTATAAATATATATGCACCCAACTTAGGAGCACTGCAATATATAAGACAAATACTAACAAGTATGAAAGGAGAAATCAACAATAACACAATAATAGTGGGAGACTTTAATACCCCACTCACACCAATGGATAGATCAACTAAAGAGAAAATTAACAAGGAAACACAAACTTTAAACGATACAATAGACCAGTTAGAACTAATTGATATCTATAGGACATTTCATCCCAAAACAATGAATTTCACCTTTTTCTCAAGCGCACATGGAACCTTCTCCGGGATAGACCACATCCTGGGCCATAAATCTAGCCTTGGTAAGTTCAGAAAAATTGAAATCATCCCAAGCATTTTTTCTGACCACAATGCAGTAAGAGTAAATCTCAATAACAGGAGAAAAACTATTAAAAAGTCCAACATATGGAGGCTGAACAACACACTCCTGAATAACCAACAAATCACAGAAGAAATCAAAAAAGAAATCAAATTCTGCATAGAAACGAATGAAAATGAAAACACAACAACCCAAAACCTGTGGGACACTGTAAAAGCAGTCCTAAGGGGAAAGTTCATAGCAATACAGGCATACCTCAAGAAATAAGAAAAAAGCCAAATAAATAACCTAACTCTACACCTAAAGCAACTGGAAAAGGAAGAAATGAAGCACCCCAAGGTTAGTAGAAGGAAAGAAATCCTAAAAATTAGGGCAGAAATAAATGCAAAAGAAACAAAAGAAACCATAGCAAAAATCAACAAAGCCAAAAGCTGGTTCTTTGAAAGGGTAAATGAAATTGACAAACCACTAGCCAGACTCATCAAGAAACAAAGGGAGAAAAATCAAATCAATAAAATTAGAAATGAAAATGGAGAGATCACAACAGACAGCACAGAAATACAAAGGATCATCAGAGACTACTATCAGCAATTATATGGCAATAAAATGGACAATGTGGAAGAAATGGACAAATTCTTAGAAAAGTACAACTTCCCAAAACTGGATCAGGAAGAAATAGAAACTCTTAACAGACCCATCACAAACACAGAAATTGAAACTGTAATCAGAAATCTTCCAGCAAACAAAAGCCCAGGTCCAGACGGCTTCACAGCTGAATTCTACCAAAAATTTAGAGAAGAGCTAATACCTATCCTACTCAAACTGTTCCAGAAAATTGCAGAGGAAGGCAAACTTCCAAACTCATTCTATGAGGCCACCATCACCCTAATACCAAAACCTGACAAAGATCCCACAAAAAAAGAAAACTACAGGCCAATATCACTGATGAACATAGATGCAAAAATCTTAACAAAATTCTAGCAATCAGAATCCAACAACACATTAAAAAGATCATACACCATGACCAAGTGGGCTTTATCCCAGGAATGCAAGGATTCTTCAGTATCCGCAAATCAATCAACGTAATACACCACATTAACAAACTGAAGAATAAAAACCATATGATTATCTCAATAGATGCAGAGAAAGCCTTTGACAAAGTTCAACATCCATGTACGATAAAAACTCTCCAGAAAGCAGGAATAGAAGGAACATACCTCAACATAATAAAAGCTATATATGACAAACCCACAGCAAACATTATCCTCAATGGTGAAAAACTGAAAGCATTTCCTCTAAAGTCAGGAACAAGACAAGGATGCCCACTTTCACCATTACTATTCAACATAGTTTTGGAAGTTTTGGCCACAGCAATCAGAGCAGAAAAAGAAATAAAAGGAATCCAAATTGGAAAAGAAGAAGTAAAACTCTCACTGTTTGCAGATGACATGATCCTCTACGTAGAAAACCCTAAAGATTCCACCAGAAAATTACTAGAACTGATCAATGAATATAGTAAAGTTGCAGGATATAAAATTAACACACAGAAATCCCTTGCATTCCTGTACACTAATAATGAGAAAATAGAAAGAGAAATTAAGGAAACAATTCCATTCACCATTGCAATGAAAACAATAAAATACTTAAGAATATATCTTCCTAAAGAATCTAAAGACCTATATATAGAAAACTATAAAACACTGGTGAAAGAAATCAAAGAGGACACTAATAGATGGAGAAATATACCATGTTCATGGATTGGTAGAATCAATATAGTGAAAATGAGTATACTACCCAAAGCAATTTATAGATTCAATGCAATCCTCATCAAGCTACCAACGGTATTCTTCACAGAGCTAGAACAAATAATTTCTCAATTTGTATGGAAATACAAAAAACCTCGAATAGCCAAAGCTATCTTGTGAAAGAAGAACGGAACTGGAGGAATCAACCTGCCTGACTTCAGGCTCTACTACAAAGCCACAGTCATCAAGATAGTATGGTACTGGCACAAGGACAGAAATATAGATCAATGGAACAAAATAGAAAGCCCAGAGATAAATCCACGCACATATGGTCACCTTATCTTTGACAAAGGAGGCAAGAATATACAATGGATTAAAGACAATCTCTTTAACAAGTGGTGCTGGGAAAACTGGTCAACCACTTGTAAAAGAATGAAACTAGAACACTTTCTAACACCATACACAAAAATACACTCAAAATGGATTAAAGAGCTAAATGTAAGACCAGAAACCATAAAACTCCTAGAGGAAAACATAGGCAAAACACTCTCTGACTTACATCACAGCAGGATCCTCCATGACCCACCTCCCAGAATATTGGAAATAAAATCAAAAATGAACAAATGGAACCTAATCAAACTTAAAAAGCTTCTGCACAACAAAGGAAACTATAAGCAAGGTGAAAAGATAGCCTTCAGAATGGGAGAAAATAATAGCAAATGAAGCAACTGACAAACAACTAATCTCAAAAATATACAGGCAACTTCTACAGCTCAATTCCAGAAAAATAAATGACCCAATCAAAAAATGGGCCAAAGAACTAAATAGACATTTCTCCAAAGAAGACATACAGATGGCAAACAAACACATGAAAAGATGCTCAACATCACTCATTATCAGAGAAATGCAAATCAAAACCACTATGAGATACCATTTCACGCCAATCAGAATGGCTGCTATCCAAAAGTCCACAAGCAATAAATGCTGGAGAGGGTGCGGAGAAAGGGAACCCTCTTGCACTGTTGGTGGGAATGCAAACTGGTACAGCCACTATGGAGAACAGTCTGGAGATTCCTCAAAAAACTGGGAATAGAACTGCCTTATGATCCAGCAATCCCACTGCTGGGCATATACACTGAGAAAACCAGAATTGAAAGAGACACGTGTACCCCAATGTTCATAGCAGCACTGTTTGCAATAGCCAGAATGTGGAAGCAACCTAGATGTCCATCCACAGATGAATGGATAAGCAAGCTGTGGTACATATACA